>JADLZN010011737.1:38392-71245 GCA_018155175.1 Sinocyclocheilus anophthalmus | reverse complement strand
CTGATCATCCAGAGTCATGTCACTTCCTGTCTGTTGCACCCAGATCTTTAAGGTCAGTCCTTCGATATCCCAGTCTGGTATCCAGTGTTAGGGATGCACCGCTGGTGTCTGCACGTTCAGCTGGTATCCCCAAACCCACTCACATTAACCCTTCTGTTCATGAACTCATTCCCTTGTCTGCAGCACTTCCCATATGGGGGTTGCTTTATTGTGTATCTGGGCCGCGTACTCCACCGCCGTTTTGTTAGAGGCAGCAGCACCGGCTACAACATTTCCAGAGGTGGCGGCTTACGCTGCAGAATCTCCCGAGGTAGCGGTGTCAACTGCCATGCTCCCAGAGGCCACGGTGTCCACTAAAGTCTCTTCAGATGTGGCGGCGCAGGCTGCAGAACCTCCAGAGATGGCGACACTTGTCTCAGTTCCTTTTTGCCCCCTGGTGGTGGCGCCCAGCACGCACTTCCTGCCTGTCTTGTTCCGGCCAAGGAGGCCACCTATGAACTCCCTGCCTGTTCTGTTCCAGCCAAGGAGGCCTTCTATGAACTCTTGTCCTGTTCTGTTCCGGCCAAGGAGGCCTTCTATGAACTCTCTGTCTGTTCTGTTCAGGCCAAGGAGGCCGTCTATGACTTCCTGCCTGTCCTGTTCCGGCCAAGGAGGCCGTCTTATGAACTCTCTGCTCGTCCTGTTCCAGCCAAGGAGGCAGTCGATGAACTCCCTGCCTGTTCTGTCCCGGCCAAGGAGGCCACCTATGAACTCCCTGCCTGCTCTGTTCCGGCCAAGGAGGCCACCTATAAACTCTCTGCCTGTTCTGTTCCGGCCAAAGAGGCCGTCTATGAACACTCTGCTTGTCCTGTTCCGGCCAAGGAGGCCGCCTATGAACTCTATGTCTACCCGGCCAAAGCTATAGAGACGCGTTTGCGAACTCCCTGCTCGTCCTGTCACAGCTGTAGAGGCCGTTTGTGAGCTCCCTGCTCGTCCTGTCACCGCTATAGAGGCTGATTGCGAACTCCCTGCTCGTCCTGTCACAGCTATAGAGGCCGTTTGCGAACTCCCTGCTCGTCCTGTCACAGCTATAGAGGCCGTTTGCGAGCTCTCTGCTCGTCCTGTCACAGCTATAGAGGCCGTTTGCAAACTCCCAGCTCGTCCTGTCACAGCTATAGAGGCAGATTGCGAGCTCCCTGCTAGTTACTATCTTACTGTCTCCTGTCACAGGTGGGAGTTATCATTTTGTGCTTATGATATGGTTGTTATTGTGTGGTGTTGGGATTATTTTTTGGATGGTGCCATCAATGAATTGATTTTGTTGGAGGCCGTCGGGGAATCCTCATCTTGTCCTTTCACGGTTATGGAGGCTGTTTGTGAATTCTTTGTGTGCTTTGTTTCTGCCAGGGAGGTTGCCCCTGAATGCTCATTCTTGTCTATCAACCCCAATGTTCTGTTGTCTGTCTCTGCTCTCTCGTTGTTACAGTCTCCGCCATGGTCTTCTGATCGGTGTGGTTCACCAAGGGGGTTTTCTGCTCTGCCGTGGTGGTCTTCTGGCTCGGGGTCACTCCGCCCGCCGTGGTGGTCGACTGTCTGGCTCTGGTGGTCTTCTGCTCCGCCAGGGTGGTCTTCAGTCCCGTCTGTTCTGCTGTGGTGGTCTTCAGCTCCACCTGGGCTGCCGGCTCCGCCCTGGTTCTCTGCTCCGCCGTGGTGGTCCTCCGCCCCGCCATGGGGGTCTATTGTCTGGCTCCGGTGGTCCTCTGCCCCGCCGTGGTGGTCCTCTGCTCCGCCGTGGTGGTCTACTGTCTGGCTCTGGTTGTCTTCTGCTCCGCCGTGGGGATCTTCGGTCCCGCGGTATGCTGTGGTGGTCCTCAGCTCGCCAGCTTGCCCTCAGTTCCAGTCTCTCCATCCTTGGACCCGGCCCTCCGTCCCTCCCCCTGTTCCGCCTCCACTCCACCGCCCTCCGGAATCGTAAAGGTTTTGAGCGTCTGGAAGCCGCTCCTTGGGGGGGGGGGCTCTGTCACGAATTCGGTCCATGGACTTCCGTTTATTCACCACCAGAGGTCACCCTTTCCATTACATTGACTCTCGCACTACACAAACTGTTGCATAGCACCCTGGACTACATATCCCATCTTTCATTGCACTGATTGCACTCAGCACGGATGGCACACAGCTGTTAACACTGATTGCACACAGCTGTTATTCCTCCTCCCTTAACACTCACTCTGATGCCCTTCCCTCGGCGAGTATGTTCAGCGATTAGCACTACCCTAGCGATAGCTACCTACAGCGACCTCAGTCTGTTCCAGCCGTAGCCTTTAGCTCTTAGTGTTTCTCGGTTTATGATCTTCGCCTGGTTTCCTGGATTTCTCCTTTAGCCTTGCCCCTGTGATTCTGTCTGCAGTTCATCGACCCACGCTAGCACTAGGATTATTCTTGTGTCTTGCCCGACATATACCTGTTTGCCACTGTTTGACCCATGCCTGTTATGACCACATCTCTGTCTTCTGCTTAATAAAGCTTTGCGAATGGATCAGCAAATCTCACGTCTCGTCAGCCCCGTAACAACTACATTTGAAATATTACAATATCAATATATATATAGATATAATATAAATATATTATATACTGTAGATATATAAGCCGAGCAACCTGGTGGTCTTTACTGTGTTTCACTCGCTGAGTGAACTTAAAGGTGTAATACTGTACTTTAGTAATCATATGTGAGGCAAACATAACTACAAATATGTTTAAACCGGCTTTAACTTACAGTAAACAGGGGCGGCATGAACTCCATGCTTACTACCACAGACTTTGACAAGCTTACTCCAAAGCTCACGATTACCCTGGGATGGTGGAGGACACCAGCTGCAAGAGCCTTTCCCTCCGAAACCTCCATCCTAGTGTAAATCACTATCTAGGCATTATGGCCTGCCGCAAAATGCCTAATCAACAGCTGCGTGACCTGACACAGAAGGCCTTTAACAAGCACAAGGCCTCCACTAAAGGTGTTTGTCAGACCCCACTGATTCTGAACTTCACAACTCAGAATCCAAAGCGGGCACCAGAAGGCACTCAGCATTGCCACAATGCAAAACCCTTCTACAGAAAGCCCCTAGCCAGAAGAGGACAGAGCCATCACCATGGCAACCGACCCAGATTCCAGACCAACCATTGGGAAAAGCCATGGAAAAAGGCATCCCCATCCTGCAAACACCACGGTATGTCCAACAGCAGTCCACCACAACATCCTCCTCCACACCCTTCACACAGGTGCTGAACGGAGGCTACACAAGGACAGTTGGACACGCCTACTTCTGAGTTACAGGAGCTGCTGACACTTGCAAAAGAGCTCCTTGAACAAAACCTAACTAAGGAGTACTGAGAAGGACAAACTTCTGACTCCTTGCCTGCTGCAACACAGCATCAGACCCCTCCAAGGGAGGAGCATCCCTTGAAACCGGTCGACACCCCAGAAGCAGCCAGACAACGTTGGATTGAGCAACGGGCCCACATGCCCAACAGTGAAAGCTCTGCTAACACAACTCAGGCAAGCTCAAGTTGGTGCCGCCACAAGAGCCAAGCGACAATGCAAACATCGGATTTCTAGTGACGTTTGAGCAAAACAGGGG
Source organism: Sinocyclocheilus anophthalmus (assembly GCA_018155175.1). NCBI lineage: Eukaryota > Metazoa > Chordata > Actinopteri > Cypriniformes > Cyprinidae > Sinocyclocheilus > Sinocyclocheilus anophthalmus. Next base: position 67,631 of record JADLZN010011737.1, on the reverse strand, counting down.
GCTAACAACCACCTGCTGCTCTCCTGCCATCATCACTAGGTCAGTCTGAAACTCTCTGCACACTACAAAATCTCCATAACAATTCCCAGCAATCCCTGGAACCACCTGCACTCTAACCAGTGAGAGTCCAACCCAGCTGTTCCAAAACGCAGGTACCACGGATAGCCTACTGGCTAACAACATAGACAAACAACCATCTTACCCAGACCAACACTCTTCAGGATGACAGGTGACACAGCCTCGGCACCTGCTGCATAAGCTCGAGGACCCAAACCTTGCTACAGCCTACATCACCACAAAACACCACCTGACAGCATCCACCACGGCAACACAACCACTCTGGGAGGCACCAACAGCCAGAGAGCCACCACTGTCTCCCAGCCGTGAGTGGCAGGTGTGTGTTAGATTGTTCTGCATCTTTGACATCGCTCGTTGTTGTCTATTCTACGGACAACAACGCCCGAAAAGGGGGAATTTGTAGCATCTGGACCAATTCGATTACACTCTTATATGGATTAAATTTAACCAATAGTTATCATTAGATTAACAAATCGTCACAGACCCTTCACCCAATAGAAATACTGGGTGCCAGGATGTCTGCGAATGACACCAGGTCCTTGGTCACTATGGCAACCAATGCTGATATCATTGGTTTTATTGCCCAAAGGAATGTGGGTAGAGGAAATCACTACATTTTCCATAGGAAGAGACACAATGCACAGTAAAAATGGACTCTTCTCTAATTAATTAATTGGAAAACCTTTCTTTGAATGAACACACCTATCCTTCAGTTCATTGTGTATGTTGTCTTTGATATTTATACTGTTTTATGCAGGCTTATGATGGAACCACTCGTTCCTGTCATCTTGCCTATATGTAATCCTACCATGTTTATTATCTATGAATTCTTCTGATGATCTAAACGAGAGTGTATATTATATGTTGGTACATAGGCAATATATTAGTGTTCTGAGAATCTTTAGTAATTTCGATTCAAGTCCATATGCAAATTACCATGCTTAGAGAACAAAAGGTCGTAAACCCTCCAGCAATTGCAACCTCCCGCTTGGGATTTCAGCCTTTCTCACTGGACAAGCCCATCTTGAGAGGCGTGAATCTTCTAAGACCTTAAAGGCCTCACATCAGTGAACCGCCCCGAGTCAGTGGTTCGGTTAGATTCTAAGATGAAGATGTGAGCTAGAACGCTTCTGCAATCCGCTAAGTTCGTGCCAGGCTTGACTTTCCATTCACCGGGATTTTCTGACTCAAACTGGTTCTTCTTCCATCAACCAACTTCAGCAAAGATCAACTTGAGCCTTCAGATTGCATCAAGCCTCTCTTTCAGACAGACGAGACGTGCAAGTATTCAAACTTAGTCTTATTAATTGATACATTAAGTATAATTTGCACCTTTTTAAAAAGGTGTGTTTGAACTAAGAAACTGAAGTTCCCTTCAGGCTGGAGATCTGCTGAATATCAAATGTTACCATAGCTTCATGTTTTATTTCTCTTCTCTTTACTGCTTAAGATTTAACCCTTTCCTATACCAACTGTATGAGTGTGTGTGCTGTGTGGCGGCGCGCGTGTGTTTATGTAGTATGTTGGACTAGTTTAAGTGTTTATGTAGTTAATAAAGTCTTACTTGTATCACACCTGACGTTGTTCATTGTTTGCTCATAACTGGAGTCACTTAATCATGCAGATTTCTGCTACAGGCTCTGTGTAGAATTGTAAGAAAGTAAGAAAGAAAGTTATTTCCCTTAACCAGGAAATTAACGTCTTAGAATTACAGACAGTTGACCTGAGAGGTCAAGTAAATACTTACAGCGTATCTAAATATTTATAATTAATTATAACTTGTTATGATTAATTATTCATATTTCCCCTTGAGATGATTCTCTACAGTATTATATATCCATCTATACTAGCTATATATATATATAGATATATATATAGCTAATTAAATAGATTCTCTATATATATAGAGATATATATATATATATGTCTACACCTTTTTTGTTTGCAGCAAATCAGGCATATTCTAATGATTTTTAAGATCACTGTGGCACTGAAGACTGGAGTAATGGTGCTGGAAATTCAGCTTTGATCACAGGATAAATTACATTTAAAATATATTCAAATAGAAAAAAAGTTATTTAAAATTTTAATAATATTTAACAATATTACTATTTTACTGTATTTTAGATCAAATAAAAGCAGCCTTGGTGAGTGAAGAGACTTCTTTAAAGCAATAACGTTATTACTGATCAAAAACTTTTGGACGGGTAGTGTAATCATAGGCATATATATAAATATATATACACACACCACACACACACACATTATTCTCACAGAAGTGAGTACACCCCTCACATTTTTGTAAATATGTTATATTTTTTCATGTGACAACACTGAAGAAATAACACTTTGCTACAATGTAAAGTAGTGAGTGTACAGCTTGTGTAACAGTGTAAATTTGCTGTCCCCTCAAAATAGCTCAACACACAGTCATTAATGTCTAAACGGCTGGCCACAAAAGTGAGTACACCCCTAAGTGAAAGTGTACAAATTGGGCCCAAAGTGTCAATATTTTGTGTGGCCACCATTATTTTCCAGCACTGCTTTAACCCTCTTGGGCATGGAGTTCACCAGAGCTTCACAGGTTGCCACTGGAGTCCTCTTCCACTCCTCCATGACGACATCACGGAGCTGGTGGATGTTAGAGACAGCTCCTCCACCTTCCGTTTGAGGATGCCCATGCTTGGCCAATCCATCACCTTTACCCTCAGCTTCTATAGCAAGGCAATGGTCGTCTTGGAGGTGTGTTTGGAGCTGTTATCATGTTGGAATACTGTCCTGCGGCCCAGTCTCCAAAGGGAGGGAATCATGCTCTGCTTCAGTATGTCACAATACATGTTGGAATTCATGGTTCCCTCAATGAACTGTAGCTCCCCAGTGCCGGCAGCACTCATGCAGCCCCAGACCATGACACTCCCACCACCATGCTTGACTGTAGGCAAGACACACTTGTCTTTGTACTCACCTGGTTGCCGCCACACACGCTTGACACCATCTGAACCAAATAAGTTTATCTTGGTCTCATCAGACCACAGGACATGGTTCCAGTAATCCATGTCCGTAGTCTGCTTGTCTTCAGCAAACTGTCTGCGGGCTTTCTTGTGCATCATCTTTAAAAGAGGCTTCCTTCTGGGACGACAGCCATGCAGACCAATTTGCTGCAGTGTGCGGTGTATGGTCTGAGCACTGACAGGCTGACCCCCACCCCTTCAACCTCTGCAGCAATGCTGGCAGCACTCATACGTCTATTTCCCAAACACAACCTCTGGATATGACGCTGAGCACGTGCACTCAGCTTCTTTGGTCGACCATGGCAAGGCCTGTTCTGAGTGGAACCTGTCCTGTTAAACCGCTGTATGGTCTTGGCCACCGTGCTGCAGCTCAGTTTCAGGGTCTTGGCAATCTTCTTATAGCCTATGCCATCTTTATGTAAAGCAACAATTCTTTGAGAAGTTCTTTGCATGAGGTGCCATGTTGAACTTCCAGTGAACAGTATGAGAGAGTGAGAGCGATAACACCTAATTTAACACACCTGCTCCCCATTCACACCTGAGACCTTGTAACACTAATGAGTCACATGACACCGGGGAGAGAAAATGGCTAATTGGGCCCAAATTGGACATTTTCACTTAGGGGTGTACAAACTTTTGTGGTCAGCGGTTTAGACATCAATGGCTGTGTTGAGTTATTTTGAGGGAACAGCAAATTTACAATGTTATACAAGCTGTACACTCACTACATTACATTGTAGCAAAGTGTCATTTCTTCAGTGTGGTCACATGAAAAGATAAAATATTTACAAAAATGTGAGGGGTGTTCTCACTTCTGTGAGATACTGTATATGTGTGTATATATAAATAAAAGTGGTAGTGGGCCACCTGTATGGGATGATATTAGGCTCAAAATGATTAATAGATGAAATAAATGCTTTTCAATTGGTGTGGATTTACATTAATGTGCAGCATTTTGTTCAAATAGAGACATATTTGTGAATACAAATGTTATAGTTTGTATTAAAGTATCATGATTTGTGCATGTAGTGATTAAAATGTGCATTTGTGGATCAGATGACACACTTGCATTCATTCACGTCTCTTCTGAGTCGATTCTATTCGATTCATTTGAATTTTGAGACTTTCCTTCCGCCCTTTTAGCCTAGAAAAATCCAGCGACACTAGATGGCCACTAGCCCCACTCACATTGTGAGCTAGGTGTACAGTTTTATGAATGTTACATTGTGTTTTCTTTGTTTCTTTTTGGTTTGGCTATTCTCCTCTGCCCGTAGAAATACAAGATGTTTTATTGAACTTGTTCTAACGTAACTTGTCTTAAGACACAGAATAGCTTATATTAATTTTGCCAAACAAGAACTTTGTGACGGTACCTTGTTTTTTTCCTTCTTTCTGTAATTCAACAGCGCGTTGTCAGTTATTCCTTCCTTGTATTACTATTATTATTATTAAAAGGGCTATATAGTCGCTCATTGAAGCCATCAGTAATCACACGTTTATATTTAATTAAATTATTAAATTAACTTAAACTAAACTATTGCTACTAAACGAGCGTTTTATAGGCTATAGCCTATTCCGCGCTCAAGCGGATCGCATAAATAGCTAGAACATATTTTATATAGGCTACTTATTACTAAACTGTTTTCTGAGTCAGTGTCGGCTGCAAAGATGAAGTTGACTGATGAACGACTTTATTCTCTATATTTAATTTTATTCTCAATATTTTATTTCTACATTTTTCTGGGTATTTAATGAGTTTAATCTCGCATTATAGGCTAATTACTATATTCTGGAGATGTTTTTTATTGTTTGGACCCTGTAATCGTCTTCCTTACTCTCTCATTTGGCACGCATCCAAATGTTTCCATATTCACAATGTTGGCTATTTGAATTTGAATGCTACAGACTATTATTTATTAGGCCTATGTAAACCAGGCTTTGTACTTAACCCGCTTTCCAAAAAACCAAAAAAAAAATATATATATATATATATATATATATCATGGTCTTCTTCACATGAGCAAAATACGCGCTCATGAGACTTGGCCCGAGCTCAGGGCTAAAACAGCACGGATGTATATGGGCTGTTTAAATTAACCCGTGTATCTAGATTCATAGTGATCTATATGTGGTTGACTGTATTTATTTGATAAAAGGTGCAGGTATGCAATGCTTGTAGGCATTGACAAGGTGCCTTTATACATACTGCAGTGCGGAGATGAAATCAGATCGTACTCATCTTTGCATAATAATAATAATAATAATAATAGCCTACAAGGAAGGAATAACCGACAACGTGCCGTTGAATTACAGAAAGAAAGAAAAAAACAAGGTACCGTCACAAAGTTCTTGTTTGGCAAAACTAATATAAGCTATTCTGTGTCTTAAGACAAGTGAAGTTAGAACAAGTTCAATAAAACATCTAGAGTTATTATATTTCTACGGGCAGGGAGAATAGCCAAACACAAAAGAAACACGAAAACACAATGTAAACATTATAAAACTGTACACGATAGAATGCACACATGTGAGTGGGGCTAGTGCCATCTAGTGGTCGCTGATTTTCTTTAGCTCAGCTGCGGATCGCGAGCTCTGTGTGTGTGGATTGGGCTAGGCTAAAAGGGCGGAACGAAAGTCTCAATTCAAATGAATCAAATCGAATCGACTCAGAAGAGACGTGAATGAATGCACGCGTGTCACCTGATCCACAAATGCACATTTGAATCGCTACATACACAAATTATGATACATTAATACAAACCATAACATTTGTATTCACAAATACGTCTCTATTTGAACAAAATGCTGCACATCAATGTAATTCTTAACTCTGCAGAAACCATTTGTTTCAGTGTAGTGACACACGTTTGTGAATTTTTCAAATCGTGTACACATTAATGAATTGCACTGGGCCTTGTTCATTGGTAGTTGTGTGTGTGGGGAACTTGAAATACTGTAAACTGTGAAAATGAAGTCTCAAAATCCAAATGAACTGAACAAGATCGACTCAAACTAGACGTCAATTAATGCACATGTGTCACCTGATCCACATATGCACGGATTACTTTTTGCATGAGCAATTCGAATATTAATGCAGAACAGAAAAGGTTTATCGCAAAACATGTCTGTTTTGCTACAAAGCGCCTGCACAATCATTTAATCCCAGAATTCCACAGAATCAAATGAACGGCATTTGTGTGTGCGTTAGTAAGAACATGTATAAAATTAATGGCCAGACTGGATAATTGTGCGTGCATGATTATCATTTTGAGTCTAATTTCATCCCATACGCCTGGACCAAAAATGCCTGGGCCGATTTTTTTGTCCCAGTCCAACCCTGATTGGCAGTAGCAAGTCTCGGTACTTGCTCTGCCACAGCACGCAGAGCAGCCAGCATAGCAGATTTTCCCACAAGACAAATACATAAACCAGTGTCATGTACATTACCATGCCATCCCTCAGAGAGCTCTGGTCATGACAGAAATAATTTATATATATATATATATATTATAATATTATACATACACACAAACACCAACACCATTCCATGTCCAACAAGCCATGGCGCTCTCACGCCACACATTATGTTCTCTGTTACGTTCCCAATTAGATTTCTAGGGGCAAAAGGGATGCTTCTCTTATGTTGATATTGTTTGCTTAGAGAAAATTACACTGATACCCTTCGCAGGCAGTTCAGAGCACACCCCCATCTTGACAGGACCTGAAACTAGTTCAGAAGTTAACCATACAGAGTGTAAAGGTACTTCCACACAGCTTTGTCCAACACCTTGAATGAAGACACTTCAGGATTCTTCTGAAAACAGGAGTTTACTGTCAAGAATCAACGACTGGGCAGCTCCCGTGTCTCTTAACATCAAGACACTGTGAGGGGGAGAGTCAGGAGAGAGTGAAAAAGTTCCAGATAATATGAAAGGTTTGCAGCACCTGTTAGCAAGGGACCTGTAGGGGTGGAACCAGACTGCACTAGAGCAACGCTCTTAACCTTGGCATGGCTATCGTGCCTCCACGCCGTGCATTCGGCTATCATATGACTGGGGTCAAGACAATAGAAACACACACGTTTTTCCCCATTACGGCTTAACACGGACTTATGACCTCTTTCTACCTTTTCCCTTTTAAAAATCTTCATTCCCACCATTCTCAGTGGTTGGTAGCTTCCGCAATGCACGGTTAACTGGGAAAACTGTTTTATGGGTGAGCATAAACTCATCAGAGATCACTGCCGCCTCAGAAAGTGTCATGACCTTCTAATCATTTAGATGAACCACAACATTCTCAGGTGCGCAATATTTAAAATCTTCCAGTAAAATCAGCTCCTGCAACTGTTCAAAGCTCATAATTTTACTGGAAACACACCATTTCTCGAAGCGATTCTTCTTCTCCTGAGCAAATTCAACAAACATTTGGTTGACTGTTTTCGTTAAATTCCAATATCGCTGTCGGTAGGCTTCGGGCATTAATTCGTAAGCTCACAGATTGGTGTACTGCTTACAACACATTTCAGAAAAGAAACACCCAACACCAGTACTGGAATAGTACTTATTAATAATACATCCTATTATAATAATGATAGTGCTCCACTCTGTTCTAAAAATAATGAATCAGAGGGGGAAAAAAAGTAATTTTACACTGATGTCAGTGAAGCAGACCCACAGCTTGATAGTAAAGACCCAAACAATAATGGTATATGTGTTAGCCGGACACAGGCAAAGAGTACTGATAAAGCACTGCAGTTTGTAAACCAACATATTGCTCCATCCTTTATCATGACCCCAAGTAGTAAGAATGAGAGACATTCTATATTAATCAACACATTTCTGTGTTTCACAACAAAACACACAGCGTCACACACGGCGGGCTAGAGTGAGGAACGGCCGGCTTTTTTTTTCTTTGCCCGCTGAGAAGGCGCGCGCCGGTGGCTGCGGCACCACAATGTGACGAATCCACGGTGAAAGTCGATCTGGCGATCCTCAGCGCGAAGTTGATGTATTTCCTCAGCGACCAGCACGGATCAGCTCTAGGCATGAAGAAGCGGATATCGTCCTCTTTTGGAAGGCCAAACAAAGTCGTTTCGCTTTCACAACGAAACACAGTGTCTTCATGACATGGCGGCAGCAACAATACTACAGTGAGAATAAAAGTTACGCCTTCTTTCTTTGCGTGAACATTTGGCGGCGTTATGCAAATTTCCCACATCATGACGTAGACAGGTGGGGGCGTGTTAGAACGAGCCGTTTTAGAACGAGCCGTTTTAGGTAGGCGTGGCTGACTCTGAATTTTTATAAAGATATCTCTTTGGATTTGAGACTTTACAACTGTCTTTGCAACTTTACAGATCTTCTTATGCACCAAGAGCTTGTAACACTTCAAAGAGAAAGGAAAAAAATTTAAATCGCATCATATGAACCCTTTAAAGGTTTGCAGCGTCTTAATGAAGAAGACAACAGTAGAGAGATCAGGGGTGCGTTTCCCAAACGCATTGTAAGCCTAAGTGTGGACGCTTCATATTGAAATAGGTCACGATTACTTAGCTTGACGATGCGTTGGGGGGATAAGCCAGGGCTGTGTTTCCCAAAAGCATTGTAAGCCTAAAGCCCCGTTCACACTACAAGCGACACAATCCCATTCATTTCAATGGAGAGCTGGCGATTTCCGGCGACAAATGCGACAGCAGCCGTTGGCGACGGATGGGGCTCGGGTCCAGCGTGTGACAAAGGAAAGGCAGTCAATAAGAAAGAAGACGCAGAGCTCATGTGATCGTTCTCCTCTCAACCGTAGATAAACATATGCAATGGGAAAAAAGTAGGCTGTTTCTCATTCATTTTTGTCTGTTTGTACAGATTTAATTCATGTTTATATTATATTTAGTCTTTTGCCTCCAAAATGTTTGTATTTAGCAGCAAGAAACCTGATTCGCTGTCAAGGCAAACAGTAGAACGCCCACTAGCAACCTCATCGCCAGACCCTGCAACCGCAGCGACAAACCCAGCAGCTGCTAAGTGTGAATGCAGCCTAAGTTGATCATAGCTCCATTGGTTTCAATGGGTCGACGATGTACTTAAGCTTACAATGGTTTTTTTAAACGAGCCAAGATTAGCAGGAAGTGTGGAGGAGGATCCCAGGCCACCCAGCTCTCTCATGAAATCAGTCTCTGGTTCAAATCGTGCATTTGGACGAGAGCATGTGAACTTCAATAATGATTGTCCAAAAATGAGATGCATGTAGCTTTACACACCCAAACACTTAAAGTGAAAGTGAAGTGACATGGGGGCCAAGTATGGTTGTCCATACTCGATTTGTGATCTGCTTTAACCATACCAAGTGCGCGCACAACACACACCACACACACACACACACACACACACACACACACCACACACACACGACACACACACACACACACACACACACACACACACACTGTGAAAACACACCCGGAGCAGTGGGCAGCCAGGCTGCGGGCCCAGGGCGCAGTTGGGGGTCAGTGCTTGACAAGGGTCTCACCTCAGTCGTGGTATTGAAGGTGGAGAGAGCGCTATTTCTGGTGTTTTTACCATTTTCTTGTATATCTACACTACTGTTCAAAAGTTTGGGGTTGGAAATATATTTTTAATGTTTTTGTAAGATTTCTCGCTGCATTTTTGTCATAAAAATAAAGTAAAACAGTAATGTTGTGACATTAACAATTCAAAATAACTTTTCTATTTGAACAATTTAAAACGTTTTTTTTGTCTTGCTTGGATCTTCAGACATCATTCCAGAGTGTGATCGAGTACTAAGAAACATTGCTACGTTATCAGTGGTGATAAAAAAACAATTGTGCTGCTTAGTATTTTTGTGGAAACTTTGCAGTTTGATCTAGGAAATGACTTCAATGCCACACACACACTCTTGCTAATTCTTCATCAGAGGAGCGATGGAAATAGATACAGAATGAAGAAAGACCTTGTGTACAAAGAGACCAAGGTCAGTTATATGAGATGAAAGAAGCAATAATCACTCTAGGGAGAGGAATTTTACAGACCTTGTAAAAGTGTGCCGTGTATGAATGTATTTGAAGGATCTGTGTGGAAAGTGTTCCTGAGACAAACCTTTTGAGTGGTTGCTGTGTGTTAGATATGGTTATATCCAGGGAATATTTGTGTGTGAAAAAGACCTTGTGAAAGGGTGGTGTCAGGGGATGTTTTGGACTGTACAGATCTGTGGATGGCTCGGCTGTGTGTGAGAATCTGTGTGTGTTATTGTTCATAGAACCAGTCCAGACTAGCTGAAGAGCTTTAGTGTGTGCCACTTTTAGGAATGCAGCACTTTAGAATTCTCTCATTAATATGTTGTTTACTTTGATGACTCATGAATGCTGTGCCAGTTATGACTCGTATCACATCATTAAATTTGCAGATGACACAACAGTGGTGGGTAGGGTTGCCAACTTCAGAAAAGGAAAATAAGGGACAATTGTGGTTTTTCATAGAAAAATAAGGGACAGAATAAGGGACACACACACACACAGGCCTATATATATATCTAATCTATATTATATACAGTGGGTAAGGAAAGTATTCAGACCCCCTTAGATTTTTCAGTCTTTGTTATATTGCAGCCCTTTGCTAAATCATTTAAGTTAATTTTTTTTCCTCATTAATTTACACACATCACCCCATATTGACAGAAAACACAGAATTGTTGACATTTTTGCAGATTTATTAAAAATGAAAAACTGGAATATCACATGGTCCTAAGTATTTAGACCTTTTGCTGTGACACTCATATATTTACTCAGGTGCTGTCTATTTCTTCTGATAATCCTTGAGATGGTTCTACTCCTTCATTTGAGTCAAGCTGTGTTTGCTTATACTGATTGGACTTGATTAGGAATCCACACACCTGTCTATATAAGACCTTACTTCTCACAGTGCATGTCAGAGCAAATGAAATCATGAGGTCAAAGGAACTGCCTGAAGAGCTCAGAGACAGAATTGTGGCAGGGCACAGATCTGGCCAAGGTTACAAAAACATTTTTAAGGTTCCTAAGAGCACAGTGGCCTCCATAATCTTAAATGGAAGACGTTTGGGACGACCAGAATTCTTCCTAGAGCTGGCCGTCCGGCCAACCTGAGCTATCGGGGTAGAAGAGCCTTGGTGAGAGAGGTAAAGAAGAACCAAAAGATCACTGTGGCTGAGCTCCAGAGATGCAGTCGGGAGATGGAGAAAGTTGTAGAAAGTCAACCATCACTGCAGGCCCTCCACCAGTCGGGGCTTTATGGAACGGAAGCCTCTCCTCAGTGCAAGACACATGAAAGCCTGCATGGAGTTGTGAGATGGTGAGAAATAAGATTCTCTGGTGTGATGAGACCAAGATATAACTTTTTGTCCTTAATTCTAAGCGGTATGTGTGGAGAAAACCAGTCACTGCTCATCACCTGTCTAATACAGTCCCAACAGTGAAGCATGGTGGTGTCAGCATCATGCTGTGGGGGTGTTTTTAAGCTGCAGGGACAGGACGACTGGTTGCCATCGAGGGAAAGATGAATGCTGCCAAGTACAGGGATATCCTGGACGAAAACCTTCTCCAGAGTGCTCAGGACCTCAGACTGGGCCGAAGTTTTACCTTCCAACAAGACAATGACCCTAAGCACACAGCTAAAATATGAAGGAGTGGCTTCACAACAACTCCGTGACTGTTCTTGAATGGCCCAGCCAGAGCCCTGACTTAAACCCAATTGAGCATCTCTGGATAGACCTAAAAATGGCTGTCCAGCAACGTTTACCATCCAACCTGACAGAACTGGAAGAGGATCTGCAAGGAGGAATGGCAGAGGATCCCCAAATCCAGGTGTGAAAAACTTGTTGCATCTTTCCCCAAAAAGACTCATGGCTGTATTAGATCAAAAGGGTGCTTCTACTAAATACTGAGAAAAGGGTCTGAATACTTAGGACCATTGATATTTCAGTTTTTTCTTTTTTAATAATCTGCAAAAATGTCAACAATTCTGGTTTTTTCTGTCAATATGGGGTGCTGTGTGTGCATTTTTAATGAGGAAAAAAAATAACTTAAAATGATTTTAGCAAATGGCTACAATATAACAAAGAGTGAAAAATTTAAGGGGGGTCTGAATACTTTCCGTACCCACTGTATATATATATATATATATTATATAATATATATATATATATCCACCATACAGTACACCACACACACCACCACACACACACACACACAGCGTATATCTTTTAGATTTGGAGAGTTTTTTTAAAATGGAGTCTCCTTATCTCCTCAATGTTGCATTTATTTGAATCGCAAAAACAGTATATTGTTAACTATTATTGCAATTTCTTGCCTAAACTATTATACTTTAAAATATTTTTTATTTCTGTGACGCAGCACTAATTTTCAGCATCATTACTCCAGTCATCAGTGTCCCTGATACTTTTATAAATCATTCTTATTCTGATTTGTTATCAGTGTTGAAACTGTTGTGCTGCTTAATAATTTTTTGGAACCTGTGTTCCATAAACAAAAAAGGTTTAAAGAACAGAATTTATTCAAATAGAAATCTTTTCTAACATCACTTTCAGTCATTTTAATTAATCCTTGCTGAATAAAAGTATTCTAAAAATGTCTTAAAAAAAAAAGAAATGTACTGACCCCAAACCTTTTTTTTTCTTTTTGGAATAGTTGTGTAGACTATATTTAACACAACATATATTTTATTTTAAATAAATGCTGTTTTTTTTTATTCATCAAAGAATCCTGAAAACAGTATCACAATTTCCAAAATATTTTAGGCAACACAACTGTTTCCAACATTGATTATAAATCACAATTAGAATGATTTCTGAAGGATCATGTGACACTAAAGACTGGAGTAATGATGCTGTAAATTCAGCTTTGCTTCACAGGAATAGATTATATTTTAAAGTATATTAAAATAGAAAACTGTTATTTTAAATTGCAATAATGTTTCACAAAATTACAGTTTTTTTTCTGTATTTTTGATCAAATAAATTTAGGCTTGATGAGCAGAAGAACCTCTTTAAAAAACATTAAAAAACTTACTGATCCCAAACTTTTGAACGGCAGTGTGTATATATATAGGCTATAGGCAATCTACCTCCTGAACAGTTAAATGTTCTCCCATTGTGCAATACAAATATGTGCAATAACCTTATACTATTTCTCACTTTACATAGTACATCCCTACAACTTTATTTTTTATTCGATTCATATTCTACAGTATTTTATCTATAGCACACACCCTGTACATATGTATCCTTTGGTGTTGTGTTGCGCGTGTTTATTTATATATTATATACATATGTGTATTTATTCACATCTTATTTTTATTATCTGTGTGTTGTTGTGTCTGTGTACTGGAAGCTTGTGACACTAAAACAAATTCCTTGTATGTACAAACATACTTGGCAATACAGTTTCTGTCTTCTGATGCGTGTGTGTAATATATCCTACAGTAGGCCTATATATGAAAATGCATATTTTTCAATTAAAGAGAACTTATAGAATAAATATGGACTGCTTTGGGTGCTTGACACTTCATTGGTCATTTTGTGTTTTAAGAATGATATTCAAGGTTAAGAATACGCTGGAAGTTACTTAAATGTAAATTGTTTTATCTAGGTGTATACATTAGAGAAATACGACTTTCCTTATTGATCACGTCTTCCCTCAGGTAAAATGCACGTTTTCTTGCATGGCTGGATGTTGGAATCACGTTGTTTGCATTCGCTCAAACTGATTTGCTGAAGTCGAAACGCGGTCATTAAAAAACCCAACTCCTTTAGAGTCCCGCTCGCCGTGAAGAGGATTTTGCTTGGTCTTAAAGCCTCCCTGGAACGGTTATGTTCACAAATCAAACAATATTTTGCGCAAAAATAATGATTAATTCTCAATTTAGAGTTTGTTATTCGTATGGTCTAGGTGTTCATACGGCATATAAATACGGGACAAACTGCGTTCCGTATAGCTTTCATACGGAACGCTTCTTTGATGCCTTAAATACGGGACGATTCCGTATTATATGGAACGGTTGGCAACCCTAGTGGTGGGCCTCATTAGCAACGAGGACGAATCAGCCTATAGAGAGGAAGTTAACAGCTTGTCATCTGGTGTCACAGCAACAGTCTGTCACTGAATGCCATCAAGACAAAATAGATTATTGTTGACTTCAGGAGGAAACAGACGGTTCATAATCCACATGGCAGTACTGTGGAGTCAGTCAGAAGCACCAAGTTTCTGGGGGTACATATCACTGCAGACTTGTCATGGACCATTAATACCACTAATACTGCACTTCATAAGGCAGATGAGGAGAGTAAACCTTCCCCCTCCTGTCCTTACAACCTTTTACAGAGGCACAATAGAGAATATTCTGACCAGCAGCCTCTCAGTCTGGTTTAGTAGCTGTACAGCTGCAGACAAGAAGTATATCCAGAGAGTGGTAAGGACAGCAGAGAAAATCATCAATACCTCTCTACCGTCTATACAGGAATTACATCTGACACGCTGCCTTAGTAGAGCTTCCAAAATAATCAGTGACTCCACCCATCCTGCCAATAGTCCATTCACCCTTCTGCCTTCTGGCAAATGCTATCAAAGTATGCGATGCAAGACTGCCAGATTCAGAAATAACTTCTTTCCACAAGCTATTAGACTGCTCAATTCACATTGACATATACAGATATACTGGTTGATGGACTGTTGAATATATAGGTATGGACTGATTGATTAATTTATGTTATTCTTCCCTATGTGTAAGGATCAATCCACTGAAGGCGAGTTGAAGTGAGAACCCAAGTGCAGTTTATTTACAAGTGATCCAAACGATAATCCGAGACTTGGCTTGAGTAGAACAGACTTGGCATGGACAGGACTCACCAACAGCAGAGTTACAACATCAATACACGACGAGAGACAATGGCAACAGGAGGGCTACTTATAGCAGACAAAAGGGTCACATGACAAGAACAAACCAATGGGGAACAAGACACATGACTAAGACAACCAATCAGAACATGACACATACACAAGGCAGAGAGACATGAGGCAAGGGAAGCATGACACTAACAGCAGGAAACAATTACAAAATAAAAGACATAGAAAACATGAACATGACAAAACCCAACCACCACATTACATTTCCCCCCCTCTAAGGGTGGCTCCAGATGCACAAACAAAACCCAAAAAGTCCAGGAGGGTAGTGGAGCCAAGGTGGATCAGTGGGAGGGGTGGAGGTCCAGGCCAGTGAAGGGGAACAGGCATAGCGGGACCTGGCTGAGCATCAGATCGGGCGGCCATGGAAGAGCAGGCAGAGCGGTCTCCATGGCGGTGCGGCAGAGCAGGGCCCCGGGTGATGCTGGCAGAGCAGACGCCATGCGGATGCAGAGACTGGACCGACACTTGACTGTGAGTTCATGAACTGCCTCCTGTCTTGTGACGACAGACAGGGGAGTTCAAGACCGGCTCCATGGCCATGACAGGGCCGACCAGTGAGTTCGTGAAGGAAAAAAAAAGGCACCTCCGTGGCCATGACAAGACGTCTGTGAGGTTCGTGAAAGGCTCCGTGGCCGTGATTTTCGAAGTGGAACTCCCCCACCTCAGGAGGTTCCTGCAGCGGATGCTATACCCACTTCTGGAGACACAGGACAGGCCCTTGGAGCAGACGCGTGGATAGGAGAGAGCTTCTGACCAGACTCAGAGGCAGGATAGGCCACTGGGGCAGACTCATGGACAGGAGGCATCAGGAGCAGATTCATGGACAGGAGAGTCCTCTTGAGCGCAGTGTACAGCCCACATGCTTAAAATGGCGACCGCCATTACAGGAAGGACAGCAGAGTGTGGCATGACCTCTAAGACAGCATGGGTTGAGAGCGCTGACGTCACCGCCTGCAGCTCGCACCGACATCAGAGATGGGTCCATCACGTTAGCTATCAGTCTTTCCAGTCTTGGCCCAAGCTCCGCGTCCGACTCAGGCGTGGCGGCCATCTTGGCCGGGGACACATGGTGAATGTGGATGAGACTCTGAAGGGGCGGCCTTTCAGGACGAGACTCTGGAAGATCAGCTGAGACGTGATGAGAACTCTAGAAGGGTGGCCATTTTGCGAAGAGACTCTTGTGTGGCTGCCATCTTGTGATGAAGCTCTCAATGGCGCCATATTGTGAAGAATTCCTGATGACCGGCATGATGGTTAGCAGCTCTGGCTTTGGCAGACGTGACGTGAGATGCCCTGGGTAGCCAGACATGACGTTTCAGCCGCTTGGCTGACATGATGTGATCAAGGCTTTGGTAATATTACATATAAAACTTTGACTTAACTGGCATGATGGGAGCAGGTCCTGGAGTAGCAGGCATGACGTGAGCAGGCTGTGGCGTGGCAGACATGATGTGTGCAGGCTGTGGCTTGGCAGGCGTGACGTGACATGAGCAGACCCTGGAGTAGCAGGCGTGACGTGAACAACTCCAGACATGACGGTCGGGATGTGAAGTTCTGTTGTGGCAGGTACTGTAGGATAGCTGAGTTCTTCATCAGCAATCCCCACAGTAAATGCAGAGCCACTCAATTGCAATGCATAGTCTATATATTTCTCAAGAGTCCATTGAGGGGTATTGCGTGGCATTAAATGTGATATGTTTTTAACCAAACCAAAACGAAAAATGTCTTTAAGGAAAGTATTGTTGAAATCAACTAGGTGACAAAGCCCACAAAAGTCCTCCACATAATCCTCAATGGAGCGATTACCTTGACGGAGGCGAACTAGGCGATCTGCTGGGTTCATTTTTGGTGGTCGTGTATTCTGTAACAAACAATCCACTGAAGGCGAGCTGAAGTGAGAACCCAAGTGCAGTTTATTTACAAGTGATCCAAACATCCAAACAATAAACAAAGACTTGACTAGACTTGACGAGGCATGAACAGACTTGACTCACCAACAGCAGAGTTACAACATCAATACACGACGAGAGACAATGGCAACATGAGGGCTACTTATAGCAGACAAGAGGGTCACATGACAAGAACAACCAATGGGAAACAAGACACATGACTACGACAACCAATCAAAACATGACACAATGAACAAGGCAGATCGACTGAGGAAGGAAGCATACACTACACAGGAAACAATTACAAATGAAAAGACACAGACACTGACATGAAAAACCCCAAACCACCCATTTACATTATCTCGCTACCTATGGACTGCTGTTTATATGTACGATTGGTTTTAATCAATTTATTGTGGTTGCTTTCTTCTGACATTTATAGCAGTATTATTATACCACTCATTGTAATCATGTGCAATAATCCTTTTGCATACCTTAAGATGTATAGTAATGTAATGTATATGTTACTATTTGTTGTCGTGAATATGATGGTTCGTTAATTTTATCGATACCGAGACTGCTATCAATTCTATTTGGTTCCAAGATATGACGGAAAGTTGGTGAAAATTTCAGTTCTTTTATTACGCTGAAACGTTACAACTGTAGGTAAAGTTCTTCAAGTCAAGAGTATCGGAGTGTTTTTCTCTTTGTGTTTATTTTATTAACATTAAAGGAATAATTCACCCAAAAATGTAAATTGGTCATCATGCTCTCTCTCAAGTTGTTTTAAACCTGAATGAGTTTCTTTCTTCTTCGGTTGAACATAAGTTATTTTGAAGAATGTGGGAAACTAAACAGTTGCTGGTCCCCAGTGACTTTCATATTTTTTTTCCTACTATTAAAGTCAGTGGGGACCAGCAACTGTTTGGTTACCCACATTCTTCCAATATTTTCTTTTGTGTTCAGCACAAGAATAAATAAAAATGAATACGTGTTTGGTACAACATGACTGAGTAAATAATGACAGAATTTTAATTTTTGGGTGAACTATCCTTTTTAATGAACAAGCGCGCATGTTTTGTATGTCACTTAAGAGCTGCACCATGCCTGCTGTTTTTCTCTCACGTTTACTTACTTTTAGACATCATTAAAAACTGTGTTTATATGTGAGGGACGGGGCTTTGTGTGGGTTGGTGTGACAGTATTGAGGCACAATGCAGACGATGGAACGGGCAGAGAGTAACTAAGTAATCAGGTGCTGTTTGCATGGCCTGTACGGACGCTTCGGGTGTCCGTGCTCTGAATAAGCACATGTTAGAACAGCACGCAAATAAAACGTTTGACGCCGGCTTTAAAGCACGTGGAAATAATGTACTTTTGTGACTGCGAATAAGTGCAGTGTCTCGTGAGTGTAACTCTACCGAATCAACATTTGATGTGAATGTGTCTCAGTTGGAGCTGGAGCCGGGAGACATAGATACAGCGCATTGCTTGAGGTGGATGTTGTATTTTGTTAGTAAATGTTTCATTATATATGACTAGTGTTGCCTCCTTCGTTCACTATTACACCACTGCATATATTGCATCTGACACTGGAGTCGCTTAGTTTTGTAACGTGAGCCCACACTTTCAAACGTTTCACTCTTGCCGTGATGCACGCAAACACACACCGCACATGTGCATGGATATCACACGCACGTCGAGCAAACATCGGCCACATCGTTCAGTGAAGGAAAATGACAAGCAGCAGCATCTACTTCGTCATTTACATTGAAGTATACGAGATAAAACAAACGCAATGTTTTTTATTTTCACAATAGCCATTTCTCAATATCTGTTCCTGTTTGTTCTTGTGGACTTGTGAAACATCATTGCCCAAAAACCCGCGTAATTTTCTAAATATTATTGTTATTGTGTCATGAAATGTAGTTTTAAGAGTATTTCAGGCGAGAATGTAATTGTTTAAAACTCAAATCTGCGGTTTATTTATAAAGATAGCACCTATTTGAAAATTTGCTATGCCGATTTCGGAGCTCCAGGCGATCACCGGGCGCTCAGTGCTCATGTTTCCCGACGAGAGCAGCCTTAACTCGGCTAGTCCTTCTGACATGTGCCGCTGGCTCTGATGTCTCTGTATTGTTAAACATGAGATATAATTTGTTTTTAGGTATATCTAACAGGCAATCTTTGGTCTCATGAATCTATTATTTGTTCCTAGTCATATCGTTTTGGCTGAGCACAAAGTTGTTTAACTTTATATTTATTTTGAACTTTACCGTAGTACAGCACTGACTTTGTAGCATACGTTTGACTGAACTGTTTGCTTTTGTCTTTATTTCCTCTTATATAAGCCTCTTATACTTTGTACTTATACTTTTATAATGGCTATTATTGTTTATTAAAACTGACATTTAACAAAAAGAGGCAGAGTTTTGCTTATTGTTGCGCTTTATCGTCGATCGCTACTTTCAGTCATACACCACGCCTACCAAGTAAGGGCACTATTGGCAGTGGAAACGCAAGCCTGATCAGGGCTACCCGTACCAAATCGTACTGTACTGAACTGTACCGTACTGTACCGCTCAGTGGAAACGAGCCATTAGAAGTGGTGAACGCCTCACTTCTTCATAGGACTTTCCAATCTCCCTGAAACTGCGTTGTTAAAGTGGTCATATGATGCTTTTTTTAAAGATTATTATTTGGTGTATCAGAATATGTTGAGATGCTTTAATGTTCAAAACACACATTGTTTTTCAAGTACTGTACATTATTGTAATGTCCTAAATGCCCCGCCTCTCTCAAACACTTCGCTTTCTACAAAGCCCCTCCTTCCGACAAAGCGCAGTCTGCTCTGATTGGCCAGATGACCCCTGCATTGTGGATTGGCCGCACAACCGCAACACTCGTCGGCAACTGTAACGCCCCTTACCATAACGCGAGCCTTCACTTTCAAATAAATGTACAGACATAGCCCGAAAGGGGAAACAGCAGTCGCTGCCCCGACACGCATTGACGCTGTATGTGTTTCTCAAGTACACAAGCCCCGTTTAAGACGAGCTGACCTCCACTGTGAATGTTCACCACACCCCCCCCCCCCCCTCCTCTCCTCTCTCTCTCTCTCTCTCGATCCCGCTCTCCTCCCTCTCTCTCAGTCGGCTCTCCTATCTCTCTCACACACACCCACCGATGCTCAAACTCCGGCATTGCACAGTCAAGCAGCAATCAGCTTAACTAAATACCACCTCCACTCGACTAGGTTCACTAAAATGGTCATACATATCAATTGCTGTTTCTGTGGTTGTAGTATCTAATGATTCCTAATTGGATCTACTTCCGGAAGGCCAAATTAAAGTGCTTTTGCTTTCGCCTAGAACACACAGCGTCTCTCTGACATGCTTCTTCAACACTAACTGCAGTTACTGAAACCACGGCCTCTTTCTTTGCGTGAACATTTGGGCATCATTACGCAAATATTTCCACATAGTGACGTAGATATGTGGGGGGCGTGTTAGAATGAGCTGTTTTAGGGGGGCGTGGCAGAGTTTTTTAACTTTGATAAAGAATATCTCTTTGGTTTTTGAGACTTTACTCTTTGCAACTTCAGGGATCTTATCTAATCACGAACAGCTTGTAACACTCCAAAAAAGAATGGAAAATTGGAAATTGCATCATATGACCCCTTTAACGCGCCGATCCTGAAAAAATAACAATCTTGATAACACCTATTGAATAACTACAGACCGATATCAAATCTTCCTTTTATAGGCAAGATTATTGAAAAGGTTGTTTTTAATCAGCTGAACAAATAAACTCAAATGGATACCTGGACAATTTTCAATCTGGTTTCCGACCGCATCACATCACAGAGACAGCACTCATAAAGATAGTAATTGATTTCCGCTTAAATTCTGGCAAAATATCAGTGCTGGTAATACTCTCCTCTCGTGGCTGGCCCCTCTCTTCTTCGTGAATGTGTTTTGACAGTTATGGAGTTTAGAGATAAGGTTTAGAAAGTACAATAAATATGGCAATATTTTTCCCTATAAAACAGAAACGCATCACTTGCCTTCAGAAGTCCTTTATTAACCCCCCCCCGGACCGATGTGGACTTCTTTAAATATGGAGAGGTTGGTTTAAATTTTTTGACCTTCAAGTGTTGGCTACCATCCACTCCCATCTGTAAAATTTGAAGAGCCAGATGTTTTTTTAATATAACTCCTGATTGTATTCGTCTGAAAGAAGAGTGTCATATACACCTATAGGATGGCTTGAAGGTGAGTAAATCATGGGGTAATTTGCATTTTTGTGTGAACTATCCCTTTAAGAGCAGCAACAACATATTAGTGCATAAATAACACACATTTAGCTCAACGAGCGGAACACAGTACCCACAAGTTAAGGACGTACTGTATATGAAGTTCAGCATGAGCAAATACGAACAATGCCATCCACTCAGTGAGGCAAACAGCCTCCAACTGGAGCCCATAATCTTTATGAAAAACATAGATTGTGCAATGGATATATTTGTTCAAATTGGCAAGTACAGAAAGTCAGTGAATAGCCCTACAACAACACACTGGTGTAAGCATATCGTAGCATACCAGACCATATGACATAGTCGCAACAACTCACTGAGGAGGGGCATGGCAACAAGGCCTCTCAGCAATCTAATGTCAGCTCATCTGTAAAGCTGTTAAATTTAGCAAATGCTTTCTACAGACATCTCCGTCCTCTCGCCTCATTCTCCAACCACGCAACCAGTCGACAAAGCTCACGTAGACCTGCTTACATCACATGAGTGAGTTGGGAGACCGTGACCGCCCCACTCTCATTCTCCTGCCACTCTGGACATGCCTGGAGCCCGTCCTGCTTCAACCACTACCAGATAACTTGCGTTAATAAAATCGCGCACTAACATGTCTGTAAAGGAACTTGTGCAGTCCAATCTTGAGCTGTGCACATGACTGACCACTGTGCTGAGGGGGTTGCTTGCAAGTGCGAGTGAATGACCAACCAAAACCTTCCGAGCTCTGTACACAACTGACCATTGCTCTGAGGCAAGGGGCTGCTGCTATCGGGAGGATAAGTGAGTGACTGAGACTATGCTGTGTTCTGTATATGGTTGGCAGCCACTCTGAGGCAAGGGGCTGCTGATATTAAATTAATTTGTGAGTGACTGGAACTTTTCTGTGCTCTGCACACAGCTGGTCGCTGCTGAGGAAGGGGGCTGCTGATATTGTGCAAATTATTGAGCAACTGGAAATTCGCTGTACTTTGTACATGGCTGGCCACAGCTCGGAAGCAAGGGGCTGCTAATATGAGGTGAATTTGTTAGCTACTAGAGCTTTCCCGAGCTCTGTACATGACTGACGCTTGTCTGAGGCAAGGGGCTGCTGGGTATCATGTGAATGAGCGATCTAGTGACTGGAACTTCTATGCACACTGCACACAGCAGCCCGCTGCTCCGAGGCAGGGGGCTACTTGTATCCTGCGAATGAGGGACTGTGAACCTCTGTAAATCTCCTCTCTTAAGCAACACTGTCAGCGGCGAGGCAATTCAAGTCCTCATGATTTGCTACCCGAGTCTTAGGGCCTTCGTTTGCTGGAGGGTAGGCAAACTTGTGTAGCACTGCATCTGCGTGGGACCACCCAGGTAGAGAGGCAGTGAATATTCATTCCGAAGGCTAGACATGGGAGGTTTAGGTGAACAAGGGAATGTTGGATTTGACCCGTCCCAGGCCCATCACCTAAACCCCCTATCTCAAGCTGCGGGGGCTTTACCTCCATGGCTCGATGGCAGAAAGGAAAAGCAGTACGGACAGCTTCTCCATCGAAATAAAAAAGATGTCATGCTGACAGAATGCTTCAGGGAATGGCAATCCTGGCACCATCCACTGGAAAGCATGCTTTCTACTGTGAGTAATAGGAGGCTTCATAGCTACATAAAAGGAGAAAGATTATGAGGTAATATGGCGCTTGGTGCTGCCTTTATAGTGGCTGAGCCCACAAGCCAGAAAGGAACGCCAACGCCAGTCACAGGGATTGACTGTCACAACAAAGTAGAGTTTGAACACCCCGCCCCTAGCTTAACCCCTGGAAGTTTTTTATTGGTGTTGCACCCAAGTCAGACATGTTTGTTATTGCCTGAAGCACAGGGCTCCACCCCAGTAGTTTGAAAAGTGCCTGTCAAATGCTAGCTTGCCATGTTTCTTTATCAGCACCTTTGTCTTTTTTATTTTTATTTTGTACGTTTGGTGAAAAATAAACGTAACTGGCAGCTCGCCCTATTTCTCCATAATTGGCATTTTTTTTTTGTATTTTGTACTTTTGGTGAAAAATAAAAGTAGCAAAGTTGAATACTATTTTTATTTAACTCAAGTAAAAGTACCACAATTTAATTATACTCAAGGAAGTAGAAAAAAGTGCTTATGTACTGTAACAAAAAATATTCGTAATTAGCTACTTTCCACCTCTCCCTTGGTGTTACTATCAGTTCAACTATATGGTAACCTCTGACCTAGAAATACACAAAGTACACAATGTAGGGAACTTTCTAGTGCAAATCAAAGTTTGTCCCGTCTGCCCCTCACCATAGTGATGCTTTTGCACAAGTCATTCACTGAAGCAACTCTCTCTTTGCTGATTTTGGGCAGGGTGGGTGTTGGCTGTGATGATCCATGCCAGGATGTCGAACTTCTACTCACACTACAAGAATTCCACTCAGGCAAACGCTGCCTGGTGCTCTGAGTGGACAAAGAGCTGTGGTTGTGTGTCTGAGGATGGCTGGGAGGGCTGGGATTGAGTCTAGGGAAGGGGAGGTCTGGGTTCTTTACTGTAGATCTGACTCTGGAGAGTTGGGTGTGTGTCTGGGTGCCATTTGGTTTTGTGATGGAGTGTTTGAGTTCCAGCAGTTGTTCTTTGGCCAGGGTCAGTGCTGCAGTCAGTTCTTCCCTCTCTTCACACTCACGCCTTACTGTCTCCTCAAGAAAGGACTTCTACATGACAAAGAGAGGGAAAAAAGGTGGAGGGACAGAATGAGACAATATTATTACATCATATCTCTCACAGACCAATACAACCCTAACATACCAAAACTGGACAATATCTCCTCATCAAACTCCCCACAGGGAGATCATGGATGAGCAAAACCTCCTGTCACATGACCATTTCTCCAAGAGCCTCCATAATGGCCACACCAACTGAACATTTACACTTTGTACATTTAATTATACAACAAATATGTATACAACTAAATAAGATTTACAAAAAGTAGCTACAGAGGCTTTAAACCAGTGCTTAATTTGTAAATTGCGAGGTCCCGGAACAAAGTGGGGTGACAGATCTGGCATGATTAGAGGAGGGAGAGGTAACGGAGCATTCGTGCAATGGAGGACCAGCTTACGTGATTAACAGCGTGCATCTTCTTATGGTCATGAAAAAAATTGAAAAGTCATGAAATTTTAAAACAGCCATTTCCAGGCCTGGAAAAGTTTTGGAAAAGTCATGGATTTTTTTCCTTAAATCTCTGTATAATTAATAAATAATTATAAATCCACACATACTATCAGATTAAATCAGTCATTTGAAAACAGCGTGAGTGATTCAGCTGTACCGCGTCTTCTCTCACTCTCAAAGCGGCTTCACAACAGCGCATCTCCTCTGCACTACTGCACGCTGCGATACAAGAATTTTGCTCGGGTTTCGGGACAGTCGACAGAATTGTCACTCGCCTAATCGAGTCATTGTTGCATCGTCACAAAAATTTATTATTTTCATGTCTTTTTAAGCCATTCGATACTCGCGTGCTCCAAAGGGGGTTTCCTATGCGCTCACAGTCACATCAATAGCACGCATATCGCGCCGCCTAGCGAGTACCAAATTTAGTTATTTTTCGCAGCTTGTTGCGCTTACGCCAGCCAAAATACACACAAAAAATGATGTCAAAATGGCCGTCCTGGCGATTATCCTCGTAAGCACTGTCGGTTTTGTCTTAACTAAATGTAAACATCTGAGAAAGACAATGCATGTGTATCAGTATTGGATCCGTGCATTCGGGTTTGTGAGAGCAGCCACGTCGCATCTCTGCTCAAGTTTGTTGTTTCAAATGTAGATGCTAGGCAAGCCTGCTCATAATATAAGTTGTTTCAGCAATATATGCAAGAATAGGTCAACACAAACGTCTTTCATTGGCGCGTGAGGAGGGGATCTGTCAAATGAGGGGCCGGATCAGATTTCGGACAAATTCGGAGGTGACGGATCAGGATCCGGCTTGTTCCGGCACAAATTAAGCCCTGCTTTTAACGTATCAATTGCCTTTATCCTCGTTTATAATAAATCTGTAATCCATTCTGATGTTTTATACATAAAAGATCATTTGTACCATATGAAAGTGGGATGGTGGGAAACTCCATTTGGAAAGAATCTAGAGCAGCTGGAATATGATGTGAGCACAAGAGAAATCACACGTGCCTGCGAAAACTCACATGGCC
The DNA here is from genome assembly GCA_018155175.1 of Sinocyclocheilus anophthalmus. NCBI lineage: Eukaryota > Metazoa > Chordata > Actinopteri > Cypriniformes > Cyprinidae > Sinocyclocheilus > Sinocyclocheilus anophthalmus. The sequence goes on along the minus strand of JADLZN010011737.1, from coordinate 42,193 downwards.
GAGGAATACACCAGGATATTCACACACAAGGTCTGGGAATTTCCGAATTTCCATCACAGATGTACATGTGCTTAAGATTGAGACGGTGGCCAGCATTTCACTTCATGATGTCACCAGCTACAATCTTTAGGTAAAACAGTGTCATCTAGTGGTCATAATGACATACTGCAGTATACAAATGGATTCAGCACTACTCGGACTCCAACCTCACCTCATGTTCAGAATTATGAAATTGCATTTATTTATAAAGGCACTCATGAATACTTCATTCTAATGGGCTGACAGATGTTCTAAGGGGTCAATATATGTAAGGCAATTAAGTAGTTCAGGTTTGTAGTAGGGTTATTATCTCTCCCCGCCAGCAAATATTATATATTACTAATATATATATAGTTACTTAAAATAAAGCTAAAAATTTAAATGGTACAATTAGATCAAAAACTTTAAAATGAGAAATATGGCCATTGAGCGAAATAACTAAATAAGTTAGGTGAGAAAATTAATGTATCGACTTGGTAATAATTATAAAATGACAAAAAACAAAAAAGACAAAAAATAACATATCATTAGTTACTAAGTAAATAAATGAATTTAAAATGATAATGAAATGTTAAAATAAAGAAAATTAATAAGCTCTCATAATATTCTAACTGAATTTGTGTCCGAGATGAGCGAGGGTCCAGGTTTGGAATGGCATGAGTGTGAGTAAATAATGACAGACTTTTCATTTTTGGGTGAACTATCCCTTTAATGTGAAAGGTGTACCGGGGTTGAAGACTGTAACACATTTGAAGGAATACATTGCCTTCAATTTTAGGTTTTGTTTCTCTCTCATATTGTCCCCTTCTTTCTGGGTCAACACATCTGCATGCCCAACATTGTCTTTCTGCTGCAAATGTGGGTGCAATTTCTGATGTATGATGCTTGTCAATGTTTAAGTGGACATATTACATCAAAAATTATATTTATAACAAAAATATGAGTTGTCATGATTTTGGTAAGTATATATTTACTGAAACCATGACTGTATATATATATATATTTTTTTTACTAAAATGCGACTAATATAATATATATAAATATAACCATTATACTATATATATAAATATATACTATATATATATATATATATATACAGGGGTACGCCCGAAAGTATTCGACCCCCTTAAATTTTTCACTCTTTGATATATAGCAGCCATTTGCTAAAATCATTCAAGTAATTTTTTTTCCTCATTAATGTCACACAGCACCCCATATTGACAGAAAAACGCATAATTGTTGACATTTTTGCAGATTTATGAAAAAAGAAAAACTGAAATATCACATGGTCCTAAGTATTCGCTGTGACACTCATATTTAACTCAGGTCCTGTCCATTTCTTCTGATGCCCTGATTAGTAACTGGAGATGGGTCTTACACGGGCTCATTGAGTCCAGCATGCTGTTTTGGCTGTATACTGAATTGGATTGATTAGGAAGCGCGCCCACACCTAGTTCTCATATAAGACCTTAAAGCTAGTCCAGTGCATGTCTAGAGACAAAGTTGAGAAGTTCATGAGGTCTAAAGGAACAACTGCTAGAAGAGCTCAGAGACAGAATTGTGGCAAGCACAGATCTGGCCAAGGTTACAAAAAAAAATTTCTGCTGCACTTAAGTTAGAAACAGGGGCTTGGCATGGAATCCATTCTTTATTGCCTTATGAACATTTTTCTGTTCCTTCTTTGTCTCCCTCTTACCCTTCCTCTCGTCCATCCTTCCTCAGCGTTTCTTCAGAGGACTCGTATATAGCCGCAAGGCAACTACGAGCGTGCGCATAGTTGTACTACCTTGCAGGAGCGAGACCATCATGGTGACAAGTGGATGGCAGAGAGTCGGTAGACATTCAGAGGCTATCGATTAGCATGCGCAGATCTAATAGTTCGTAGGCCTGCGAGTATGATCGTGAAATGGGTGGTAAGACATTTGCTACAGCATGGTCCACGAGGCTTCAATGAGACCGACTAGCCCATTAGCCCGCGCACTTATGTGATTCAGCACTAGGAATGGGGACAGCGGCCTACTTACCAAGCAGGTCATTTATGTTTATCTGGGTTGGAAACTGCCTCCGAGGGGGCCGCCAGTGATTGGATTCCTCCACCCGGGCGGGATTACACGGAATAGCAGTGAGCCAGCCAGGGGCAAGTGTTGCGGATGAATGTCAAGTGAGGCGATCAAGAAGCTGTGTCTCCCGACACTCTCTAGAGTGTGACAGGACGCCCGAGAAGCGATGACTGACGGGCTTACGCGCCACTTACTGCCCATGGGACTTTGGTGGTGAATGGTGTGATGACCTCATGCTACGCTGCGGTGAATGAACCACAGCTAGCTCACTGGGCATTTGCACCTCTACGCCTGTTGTACAGCTGGACCGGACCGGATAGGATCCTTAAGAACGGCTTACACTGGTACTCTCAGGTCCTACTCAGTGTGGGAACACTACTGCTAGACTCAGAACTCTTCCACCCTTGGGCCTTAGAAGATCATGAAAGATGATTGATTGAAAAGGAACTCAGAGATGAGTGAGGGGTGGGAAGACAGACAGATGGAAACGGCTGAATGCTCAGGGTTTATGACTTGAGGGGAAAGTGCTAAGTTAGGTGAAATATGTACCGAAAGCAGACTTTTTTAATGACTAAAGTGTGTAATTTCTGTGCAACAAGTGACACCAAGCAGAATTGCAAAAATAATTTTTAATGCCCATTGACCCAAACTCGTGCATGGACCCTTTTTCAAATTTCTGGGGTTCTCAGAAACAGAAAACATACACTTCTATAAAGTGCTGCGAGATGACCTATTTTTGCAGGCCAAAACACGGAAACGAGTTAGCATTTTAGCACTTCCAAGTCCATCTTCCAGAAGTCAATGTTTTTATTTTTTGTTTAATAGTTTATTGGTTAAAAGCCTGAAATTAGGTCTGTAGTTAACACAAGTTCAAGATATTTCCACGTCTTATTTTAAGGCATTCAGTAATACTTGTCTTTTTCTTGTCTTGAAAAAGGTGATTTCTAACAGGAGACTAAATGGGAGATATTAAACGTCATCAAGCCAAACAGGAAAACTCATCTACTCACCAGCCCACTTTTACAGACATGTTGTGTTCATAATCTCTTGCAGACTTTTCTAACTCAAACTTTCAGGTCAAATGTTTCTTATATAAAGACTGATAGAGTTGGCGACCATGCTTGACCATGCAAGAGCCATGCGAACATGGTGTAGTTTGTTTAAAGCCTATGTTTATCTTTTTACATCTGGAAATGTAATTTAGTCTTCAAAATTCATAAAAGTTGTTAAATTGTAAAATGAACAAAACGTGAAAGATAGCCGTAGAACATTGCTTATTTTCTGCAATAATCCAAAAGCCATTGGAAAATCCTATTGGGTTTTTGTTGAGGGAAGCAGGGTGATGCGAACCTCAGGGTTGACCTACAAAAATATGTCATTACTACAGCGCTCTATACAGTACATTTACAATGTTAATAACTGAGGAAAAGCATCATCACAGTCTGTGAAAAGGTCCATTGGTTGAATCAGTGTGGCTGTGTCGGATTCGTCAGACAAATGGAGCAATGTCAGTGTTCACACTTTTCAGGAGAATCATTATACTTATAGCTGTCTTTGCATAAGCTAGAATAATAATTAAAAAAATATATTTCACATTGAAAAACTTCCACGCATCACTTTTAACTGTAAAAAGAACATATTACAAACTGACCTCTTGTTTTTCTTCTTACAGAAATTGTGAGAGACCAAACATTGTCTGTGC
>JADLZN010011737.1:0-37751 GCA_018155175.1 Sinocyclocheilus anophthalmus | reverse complement strand
GGAGATGAGGTGGGCTTGAAGACAGCTAGGGCCAACCTATCCCGCGGCATCGGAGAGGCTAAGAGACAGTACTCCAGGAGATTAGCCCATCGTTTCAGCGACAGCAGATACACTCGGAGCCTGTGGCAGGGGATAAAGACTATTACGGACTACAAGCCCCCACCACGGACCTGGGACAGCACCATCTCCCTGCTGAACGAGCTGAACGTCTTCTTCACTCGCTTTGAGGCACAAAACAGCACCACTGCACAGAAGACTCCACCTCCTCCCGGCGACCAGGTGATGACGCTGTCTCCGGACAGCGTGAGAGATCCCTCAGCAGGATCAACGCACGCAAAACTCCGGGTCCTGACAACATTCCTGAGCGTGTACTGAGAGACTGTGCAGTGGAACTCACCGATGTCTTCACAGACATTTTCAACATCTCGCTAAGTCAGGCTGTTGTCCCCACATGCTGCAAAGCTACCACCATCATTCCAGTCCCGAAGAAGACGTCTCCATCCTGCTTCAATGACTACCGTCCAATTGCACTTACCCCCATCCTCATGAAGTGCTTTGAACGGCTAGTCATGCAACACATCAAGTCTGCCCTCCCTCCCTCCTTGGACCCCTTCCAGTTTACATATCGGTCCAAACGCTCGACCGATGACGCCATCGCCACTACCCTCCACTCAGCACTCACACAACTGGACAAAAAAGACTCATACGTCAGAACGCTGTTCATAGATTTCAGTTCGGCATTCAACACAATCATCCCCCAACAGCTCATTCACAAACTGGTCCAACTGGGGCTCAACACTTCGCTGTGCAACCTGACTGGAAGACCTCAGGCAGTACAGGTCAGCAGCAACACATCCAGCACCATCACACTGAACACTGGGGCCCCCCAAGGATGTGTGCTGAGCCCCCTCCTCTTCACTCTGCTGACCCACGACTGCACACCGTCACACAACTCCAACCTCCTTATCAAGTTTGCGGATGACACGACTGTAGTGGGTCTCATTAGCAACAGAGATGAGACAAACTACAGGAGCGAGGTGAGACGCCTGGCCGGGTGGTGCAGTGACAACAATCTCTCTGAATGTGGAGAAGACGAAGGAGATTGTTGTTGACTACAGGAGAGTGCGCACTCAGCATGCTCATCTGACCGTCAATGGTGTGACTGTGGAAAGGGTGAGCAGCACCAAGTTCCTGGGAGTGCACATCACAGAGAATCTCTCCTGGACTGACAACACCGCAACACTGACCAAGAAAGCACAGCAGCGTCTCTAATTCCTCCACAAACTGAGAAGAGCCAGATCCCCGGCCCCCATCATGTGCACCTTCCACAGAGGCACCATCGAGAGCATCCTGAACAGCTGCATCACTGTGTGATATGGCGCCTGCAACGCGTCCTGCCGCAAGACACTTCAACGCATAGTGAGAGCAGCTGAAAAGATCGCTGGTGCCTCTCTCCCCTCCCTTCAGGAAATCTACAACACCCGTCTCACCCGCAAAGCCCTCTGCATTGCAGGTGAGCCCACCCACCCGACACACAGCTTCTTCAGTCTGCTGCCATCGGGGAGGAGACTGCAGAGTCTCCAGGCCAAGACCAGCAGACTTAAAGACAGCTTCATCCATCAGGCTGTCAGAAAACTGAACTCCCTCCCGACCTTGCCCAACCTCCCCTCTTTTGCCCCACGCACCAATGAACTCTAACCCTCTGACGGACTCTCCCACTCCCACCTCCCAAATACACACACACACTTTAATCAGTCTGAATAAGCTCTATTGCACTACAAATCATTTTTTGCACTACAAATCACTATATCTGCACTGTTGTTTACTTACTGGTTTGCACTCTATCTGCCATATGCCTTGTGCTTCATATATATAGATATATTTTTACATTTTACCTTATTTGTATTTTTGTATTTTGTATTTAATCTGTACCTATCTTTATTTATGTTATCTGTATGCACCAAGTGTCTGAGAGTAACGCAATTTCAATTCTCTGTTTATATGTGCTGTACATGTGGAAGAATTGACAATACAGCAGACTTGACTGGACCTGACGAAAGTCTGAACTTCATCTTGATTGTTTCATTTTAATTCTATTCTGGTGGCATACAAGGCCAACATTATGAAAATTGTGTCAGTGTCCAAATATGGACATACGTAACGAATATGTGTGCGTTGTGGGTTTCAACAAGATTTCCCTGTCAAACAAATAAAAAATCTAAATATCTGGTTGGGTTGGGAAATGTTAAGACTCTGTCGAGTTTCAATGCCTTAATCTCCCCTTTGCGTCTCCGCACAGGCGTGCAACACAGCAGCGTAGCACAAATTGATCGGCACATCACAGACAGGCAGAGAGCCGCAGAAGTGAAGCCATCCCTCCCTTTCCAGTTGTGCTTGTCTTGGTGTGGAGGTGAGTGGTGATTAACAAAAGACTAAGCTACCTGTGCCTCGAATTTATAGCTAATTATCCAAAAGACAAAAGGCAAAATAGTTAATTTGTCTTGCTAACATCCATGACTCATGAGCTACCATGTAATAAGTTAGCTAAAGTTTAGCTAAGGCAATATATAATGGGCATACAGGCTAACTTAATGGAGAAACGACAGCTGATTACAGTAAAAAATAAATAACGTCATCAGAATCGTCACATTGAAATTGTGGCATTAAGTAATTAAAATATACTATTTTGCATAAATTTGACACAAGGCATTACCGATGAATGTGATATGCTTTAGTTATTTTGTTTATCACCACAGAACTGAATTTCCCTTGAAATTTTGAAAAAATTGCAATTTTGTGGAGAGTATATGTCCAGACGGTAAGAAGCCGGGTTTCGGCTTCATACTTCCGGGATCATGCGGCCATAACACAGGCTTCTGCGGGAGCCTTCGTGATCATCAGGCCCCCGGCGCGTCACTGCAAAAATTTCCTGGACGTCCAGGCTGGGGTTACGCTTTCATGCTACCCTGACTGGTCTACCGTATCTGGGTCGCCCTGAGGGGTTTCCCGATCACCAGGATATCCCCTCTTGCTGAGGCATCAAGCGGGAGGCATAGGTGGCATTACGAGAACCTTCCTGTGTAAATGCTGTCTCGGGCAGTGCTCCCCTCACCTTTGAGGGTTGTTTTGAGCTTGCCCCCCCTCTTTTTTTTTTTTTTTTTACCGTTTGGACTAAGTACTTCCGGGTAATTTGTAAACAGATGCTTGAAAAACTCTAAAATAAGTGCAGCACGTTAAGCTTTGCGCACTTTTCTACAAATCCACTTAAGTGGTAAGTGTGCACGTTATGCTTTGCGCACTTTCTAAAATCCACATAGCTGGTAAGTGTGCACGTTATGCTTTGCCCACTTTCTAAAATCATGTTATGGGAGGGGTTACGCGTGATTAACCTTGTTCCCTTTCTCTGAGTTGGTTAGACCCCGGTACCTTGGGCTCCACTCAACTAGTGTGTCTCTATCGACACACTCTGGAAGCATCGCTCCCCTCACCAGTGAGGGTTATTATGAGTATGGTGCTTTCTTTCGAGCGTTAATCCTCTCTGAGGAGTTAGATTCCTCGCTCCATGGGCTGTCCTCATGGTAGTTTGAGCAGTGCTCCCCTTTTATCAAAGGGTTACCTGGAATGAGCAACGTTATTCCTCTGAATTCGGAGTTCTCCTCTCACATGAGAAGTTTGAGTTCTCTGTTTCTCCAGAGCACCTGGAACCAGCAGCATCAGGTGGATTAGGCCCTTCCTCTGCCTCCATGATGCGCTGAGTGTTTGGCTAGCTTTCAGTATGCTTACCCTTCTGATTTTACAATCATGCTGCAGGTCGAGCCCCCTCTCATTGAGAGCTGGGTTTGTGCTCCCTCAGCCAAGGTAAACTACTGCTAGCCGTTCCAGCATTGGAAAATGCTGTAAGTTGAGCCCCCTTCTCGGATTGAGAACTAGGTGTGTTGCTCCCACAGCTAAGTAAATTATTGCTAGCTGTTCCAGCTTTGGAACATGCTGCAGGTCGAGCCCCCTTCTCGGATTGAGAACTGGGTGTGTTGCTCCCTCAGCTAAATAATTGCTAGCTGTTCCACCATTGGAACATGCTGCAGTTAGAGCTCCCTCTCGATTGAGAGCTGGATGTTGCTCCCTCTTTCAGGGTGTCACGAGAACCCTAGAACGGTATCCACGGGTGTGAACGTATTGCTTTGCACTTTCTAAATCACCCTAGCTGGTAGTGTGCAAGTATGCTTTGCCCACTTTTTAAAATCCACATAAGTGGTAAGTGTGCACGTTATGCTTTGCCCACTTTTCTAAAATCCTGTACGGTAAGAGCTACGCGCAACAACTTTGTGCTCTTTCTGAGTGGTTTAAAACCCCGGTTCCGCCTTGGGCACCACTCCTCCTATCCTCTGGATACCTACTTAATAGGGTGTTGCTACTAAGGGTCTGTTGAGACAGTTCCTTCAGCACATACAAAAGGAACGTGCGGTAGCCCCTGTGTGACGGGCCAAGACTTAGTATGATTCTAGGCTCCTGGTCGTATTCCCTTAAAGGAATCTATTCCTGATTCCAAGCCTTGAGCTATACCCCGGGCCAAGGAGTCTGGCCCTAACAGGTAAGTATTTTGGGGTGTGTAGCCTAGGCCTTTGGCCGTAGGGAGTAATGTCACTGACGGCCGTCTAACGTCCCAGGGGCGACTCCATAGCAATATGGTAGAGTTGGTAATTAGTGCTCGCCATGGTTCTGGCACGCACTCCCCTCAGCATGGCGGCGTAGGTATACCGTTCCCCATAATGACCCCAAGAGGACGCAGTTCGAAGTTCCACGAAAAGGAACGTCTCCTGTTACTTATGTAACCATGGTTCCCTGAGTAGGGAACGAGACACTGCGTCCTCTAGGTTTCTTGCCATGCTGCGGAAGCAAGCTTCAGACGAAGAAGTGAATGGTGTGTGCTGCCGGCGCCTATTTATACTATAGTCGCAACCCGGCGTAGGATGTCATGGCGTCGACGGCAAACAAGGTTGGTTGTTTTTCAATGATGCTTCAGACCAAGAGGTCACGACAGAGTCCAGTGGTACCCCATACGACCCATAGAGGACGCAGTAGTGTTAATTCCCTATTTGGGAACAGGGCTAATAAGTAACTGAGACGTTAGGTAGAAGAAACTCTGTTAGAAAAAATCTTGTTTTGTGGTTTGAATTTGTTTTTTGTAAAAACAGTGCATCAGTGTGTGTGTGTGTTGGAGAAAGGATAAATAAACAAAACAGCTTAGTGTTTATTTTGTCAAAGGAATGAATGGCTGGCCACAATAAAAGGCCACTCTAAAATGTGCAGTTTTATCACACAGCACAATGCCACAGATGTCGCAAGTTTTGAGGGAGCATGCAATTGGCATGCTGACTGCAGGAATGTCCACCAGAGCTGTTGCCCATGAATTTAATGTTCATTTCTCTACCATAAGCCGTCTCCAAAGGCGTTTCAGAGAAATTGGCAGTACATCCAACCGGCCTCACAACCGCAGACCACGTGTAACCACACCAGCCCAGGACCTCCACATCCAGCATCTTCACCGCCAAGATCGTATGAGACCTGCCACCCGGACAGCTGCTGCAACAATCGGTTAATTTAGGAGGAGAGCTATAGTCTTTCCCACTTGCTCTTGAACCTGCAGCCTCATAAATATCAACTACAGTCTGAAAATATTTCACATGCCTCTGAAGAGAGCAGGCACAGTTCAAAGACAAGATGAAAAGGCCGAGAGAAAAAGAGAGCGCAAGAGGGGGAGGAAGAGAAAAGAACATCAAGAAGGTGCTTCTTATGAAAGGTGAAGCGTTAAATGCCCTTAGGTATCGATTTTATATCACAGTCAGATCTTAGATAGCTTTAATGGATTCTTAAAATGCAGCGAAATCTTTCCCACAAAAGAAAGCCATTTGCTTTGAAAGTGGGGAGGGAGATGAGAGCGGGAGAGACGCTGCGCTCTGGGGCCGCCATAAAAGAATATGTCAGCTGTGAAATTCACGTCACGGCACCTTGAACTAGATGAACTGGCAAGACATGGTGGAGAGAGAGAGAGAGAGAGAGAGAGAGAGAGAGCGAGAGAAGAGAGAGGAGCGGGCCGAGGAGGGTGGAGGTGGATGGCGGACCCTGAGGGGCAGAGGAAAGGGCTTTTGGAGTGGGAGAATATGAGAGCGAGAACTGACAAGAGTGTCGTGACTGAAACCACAGACTGCCCCCTGGAGACACAGGCATGCGTGTCAACAGAGTACTGCCCCACATACTTGCTGTCTGACTAGAATGATTCACTCATCTCTCCCACACTCTCACCCAGGCACGTCACCTCTGCTGTTTCTTATTTTGGTTCTGGATATCTATTCTTGTTCTCTTCTCTGACCTGGGTAAGGTCTGTGTGCCAGTCATTTCAGTTGTTAATATGAATCCTGATGTTGGTCACGATTGTTGATGTCTCACCTCTGCATGCTTTAGTAGTAAGCTACTAGACTGCCTGTCTAAATCTTTGCTTGCTTAATTTTTGCACTGTGATATAAATGACAGGTTTATCAGCTGTCTCACCATATCAGTGATGGACACCTATCATGGTTTTATTAGTATGATCCATTGTTATTGGCCTTCATTACCAATTGTCTGCTTTGTGCAAGCAGTGCTTGAATTGTGTCAGAGCTCTTGTGCTTTACTTTTTTTTACCTCTAGAGGTCGGTAAAAAGCCATTTAAAACCAGATCAATACAACCAAATCAATTGAGGTTCAATGTAGCCTAGTTTATCAAGTACAAATCCTAATATCTCAACTTCAAAAACACACAATCATGCCCAACTATTAAATATATTAAATAATAAAAACGTAAAGACTCACACTATATACAGTGCCGTGAAAAGTGTTTAGCCCCTTCCTCAAACAAATTTTAATATTACACAAAGATGATGCAAGTAAATACAAAATGCATTTTATTTTAATTATGATTTCATTTATTAAGGGAAAACAAATCTGTCCAAACCTACCTGGCCCTACATGAAAAATTAATTGCCACCTCCTGTTAAATCATGAAAGAACTGTGATTAACCACATTATTTTAGAAAGCTGAGTTAAGTTTCACTAGCCACACCCAGGCCTGATGACTGCCAGACCTGTTGAATCAAGAAAAACCTGTCTGACAAAGTGGAGCATGCTTAAAGAGCAACACATCATGCCGCGATCTATAGAAATTCAAGAACAGATGAGAAACAAAATAGTTGACATGTATCTAGGGTTGCCCCCGACTAAAGATTTTTCTGGTCAACTAGTAGTCGTTCATTTTAAGCATTAGTCGTCTAATCACACATTTATTAATAAACAATTTAAATTATTATAATGAGCCTTTAATTGCCTACATAGCCTAATACGCGCTCAAGCACACACATAAAGCTTGCCACAGCGCACCAGCAAGTATGATTATGTATGTGTCAGGGAAAAACAGTTAAGGAGGCTGTATTAACATTTTAATAATTTATTGATAAAATACTGCTTTTTTTGTTTTCGGTTTAAGAGAAGTTGTCGGCCACACTGACTCGTCATCTCCGCAGTAGTGATGCACCTGTATGCATGTTTCATACGGATTACATAATCCGAGAATATTTGTTTTCCATTTGATTTGGTTCATTTGAAAGTAGACATTTCACTCTCTATGGATATATTTTTTCTATGACTGTAAGGCAAGCATACACGGAGTTTCGTGCTCAAGTTCACGGAGACACGATGGCAGAAAGCGCATCCTGTTTGCTTTCATTATTTTACAAAAGCGCAAATGTTTTGTTGTTATTGTGAGTGCAAACAAATAAACATAGATTCTTTAGAGATTCGAAAGATGTATTACTCTTAGCTGTATGATCAAAAATGAGGGAGTATTAAGAGCAAATGACCGTCGGCGCCTCCATGTAGGCTACTGTATTACCATAGACTAGCCGTTAACGATCTGTCCGTCACGAACTGCGTGACTTCGCCTGTGTTTTTTTTTTTCTGTGACTAAGCGACTAAAAAGATTTTGGTCGACCAAGCCTCTTCTTGTCAACTAACGGTTAGTCGACTATTAGGGGGCAGCCCTGTATCAGTCTGGAAAGTTCTCCAGCGAACCAGGGTCAGAGCAATTATCCACAAATGGCGAAAAACTTGGAACAGTGGTGAACCTTCCAAGGAGTTGCTGGCCAACCAAAATTACTCCAAGATCACAACAACGACCCATCCAAGAGGTCATAAAAGAACCCAGAACAATATCTAAAGAACTGCAGGCCTAGCTTGCCTCAATTAAGGTCAGTGTTCATGATTCAACAATAAGAAAGAGACTGGGCAAAAACGGCATCCATGGGAGAGTTCCAAGGCAAAAGCCACTGCTGACCAAAAAAATAACACAAAGGCTCGTCTCACATTTGCCAAAAAATATCTTGATTATCCCCAAGACTTTTGAGAAAATATTCTGTGGACTGATGAGAAAAGTTGAACTTTTTGGAAGGTGTGTGTACCGTTAAATGGGCGTAAAACCAACACAGCATTTCATAAAAGAGCATCATAGCAACAGTCAAACCTGGTGGTGGTAGTGTGATGGTCTGGGGCTGCTTTGCAGCTTCAGGACCTGGACGAATTGCCATAATTGACGGAACCATGAATACTGCACTCTATCAGAAAATCCTGAAGAAGAATGTCCGGCCATCAGTTTGTGACCTCAAGATCAAGCGCACTTGGGTGATGCAGCAGGACAATGATCCCAAACACAACAGCAAGTCCAACTCTGAATGGCTCAAGAAAAACAAAAAGAAGGTTTTGGAGTGGCTAAGTCAAAGTATGGACTTAAATCCGATTGAGATGCTGTGGCATGAGCTTAAAAAGGCGGTTAATGCTCGAAAACCCCCCAATGTGGCTGAATTAAAACAATTCTGAAAGAAGAGTGGGCCAAAATTCTCCCCAGCGATTGTGATCGATCATGCAGTTATCGCCACTGATTGACGGCAGTATTACTGCAACGGGTGGCACATCCAGTTCTAGATTTAGGGGGCAATTACTTTTAAGTAGGCCAGAAGGTGGACGTAGTTTTCCCTTAATAAATGAAAATCCTTATTTCAAAATGCTTGGATTTACTAGGGTTATCTGTAATGTATGTAAATATTACATTTGTTCATGTCTGAATATTTTAGATGTGAAATATGCAGAAATTACAAAAACAGAAAGGGGGTAAAAACGTTTAACGACACTGATTATTTTTCTGGGCACCAAGAGGATGTAGAATCTGCATCCTGCTCAATCAGTCGGCTTCAATTACTGTGGTCATTGATAGTTTCAATGTTAACATTTATACTGTAAATCATTAGGTATCATGAAACTAAAATGTACTCAATTTTTCTAAAGGATTATTACTTTAGGTTAACTATTATAAATATACTTACACTTCAGGGTTAATACATGTTTTTTTTATGATACAGTTAAAGGTTTTCATTTATTTATTTACTTTGACAATGTTAAAATATACCACTTTTCAAAAAAGTTTTTTTTGAATCATTTATTCGATTGTTTTAAATATTCTATATCTATATATATATATATTATTATAGATAAAGATATATCTTTTTCTTTAGTGCCACTTTTGCTCAATTAAAGTATATATTTAAAAAATAATGTACTAACCCCAAACATACATTCAACTAACTAAAATTAACATTTAACAATTTATTGTAAAATTTTTCTTTCTGTGACAGGTTTTCCCTTTTACAGGTAACCCCTAATATATATTTTTTTCTTAAATTTGAAATCTGGTTTGACATATAAATGAAATTAGCACTCTCAGCATGCATTAGTAAAAGTATACCCATACTAAAGACTATATACATGAACATTGCTGTATCACTAGGGGGGGGGCAGCAGAGGCGGACTTAACCATTAGGCAACGGTAGGCGACCGCCTTGGGCCCCCAAAAGCCAAGGGCCCCCTAAAATGCTTTTTATATGCGAGATGCGCGTTCAGTGCGGACGCGCAAGTGGTTGCTCTGGTGTTCATTACCACGACAACTGTCTGTGCGTCCGCGTAGAACGTGCTTCTTAGCAAAAGTTGGGCGATGTAGAAAATGGGGACGGAATCCCGGAATCTATTCATAAAAACTGAATTTACTGTGTAACGTGGAATGAACGGTGCAGACGCGCGTTTCGTTTGCTATTTAAGCACCTGGAATGCTCGCGGTTGTCGTCTGTAGTAGTTAAATAGTATTTTTGCCATTTAATATTCACAGACACTAGTCCATAACGCGTTTTGATTAAAGTGTACTGACCTGCTTTTGATTTATTCAATATTTGACGAATTCCGTGACATTGCTCGTTACACAGTAAACTTGTGTAGCATTTTGAATGTACAAAAATTAAAGGGTTTGTTTAATTTTCATTGGAATAAAAGATATTCATGTTTTTGCCTTCATTTGATTACCAGAAAAATGAAAATACACAAGACAGAATTTCTAAAAAATAAGTAAATAAAATGTTTATTTCATAGGGCCCTATTATTGTATAAAAATTTATAAATTAAGTTGTTTTTATGAATTCAATTAATTAGATATGTTTTTGATTAAACCATTAAAATGGAATACAGAAAAATTTAAATGGAAAGCACAGAATTTGGGCCCTAAGAATGTAATTTTTGTTAAACTTTTAATAGGCCTAAATTGCTGTTAAATTAAACAAGATGATTTTAATTAATTATACATGTTTTTTGTTAAAATTTAATATAATTATCCAGGAAATTTTAACGAAAAAAAAAATTTAACCAAAAATTTAAATGGAGAAACAAAAGATTATAGAAAAAAGGCTAATTAGGCTAATTTGGGAAAAATAAAACGGGTTTCATAGGGCCCTACAAATATCATGCAACTGAAGCTATAATTGTAATACTAAGCAACAGTGGATATTATATAGGGCCTATTTAAATTTTTTAAGATGGCGCTCACTCATTATTGTGAAAGACCCAAGAAGGACCAAGCACAGTCCCTTTCCACACAGGCACACTTCATGTTTGGTTGAAATAATCCTTAAGCATGTAAATTTATAATTTCCTTCAGTTTAATTTAAATGTGCAATTAAAATAAATAAAAAATAAATTTATATTTTAAAGTTTAGAATTAGACAGCCTTGTGTTGTGTAGACAATTGCATAGTGAAAATTACCCCAATGCACCACCTAGTGTCCAACCTACTCTAATACTATTATAACCTGTTTAAATATGAACAAGGGATTTACAACATTAAAGAAATCCTTTATTTATAACATGTACATGAAAAATCTAAAAGATTGGACACAACTATGGGACACGGTCGTGCAGCAGCGAGCAACAGTGAAAGAAACCTCAAGGTTGTAGATGTGTGAAATTGTATAGGGCCCCATTCCTGTATTTTGCCTGGGGCCCCCAAATCACAAAATCCGCCCCTGACTAGCAGCTAGTTCTTCCTATGAAGTGCTAAGAAATTGTATAAATGTGCAGTCAGTTAAATCCATTTCTAGACTGAAAGGCTATGGCCCATTCGTGTGTCAATAACCCTTCTAAAACTCCCACCTGTAAGTGAACGGAGGGGGAGTGCCTCACCTCTTCCTGTAGGATGGACCTCTCTTCTTTGAGCTGCTGTATGTTAATCTGAGCCTGGTTCAGCTCCTGTGTCTTCTGCCGCAGCTCCTGCAGGGCTGACTGCAGCTGTGCCTCTCCTGTCCTCCGCTCTTCCAGGAGCTGATGCTGCCTCTGGGAGGCGCTCTCACAAACATGCTTCATCTCTTTCTCCTGCTCTTTAATGCGCTCCTGCAGCACTGCCAACTCCTCATGGAGCTCCTGCACGGCTGAATGAATGAGAGCAGGAATCTAGAGCAAAAGAGAGAAGGAGAGATAGACAGACATGCAAATATAGATTGGAAAAAAAGAAAAGCACACACACACAGACACCAAAAAACATTTGTCCTGATGACTATGACTATGACTATCTTTAAAAATCTAAAAAAAAATATTATTATTATTATTTTTTAATGAAACAATGACACATTTTATTATTGAAAATTTTGAAGAAATTGATAACATTAGAAAATATTTCTATTTTAAATAAACACTCTTCTTTTTAAATTTTTATTCATCAAAAAATCCTGAAAAAAAAAATGCCGCGCATTTCCACAAAAATATTAAGCAGCAGAAGCTGTTTTTAACAATGATTATAATAAGAACTACTATTAATAAATGATCACCAACAATAATCGATAATGAACGCCAAATCACTGTATTAGAATGATTTCCGAAGAATCATTTGACACTGAAGACTAGAGTAATGGTACAGTTTTGCCATCACAGGAATAAATTACATTTTAAATTATATTCAAATAGAAAATGTGACAATTTTAAATTGTAATAATGTTTCACAATATTACTGTTTTAATGTATTTTTCATCAAATAAATGCAACCATAGTGAGAATAAGAAATTTCTTTCAAATACATTAAAACATTGTAATTATTCCAACTTTTGACCCCTAGTGTATATATAGAGTAGATAAAGATATTTTGGCATCACATCAACTTGCCCTTAACCCCTTTGCTCCCAAATCTCCTCCCCATTTCGGCCATGACCAGCAACCCCTCATCTGTGGCATACAGACAGACAAAACCTCTCAACATCACTTCTGGACCAGTAGACCTGCCTCCACCAATCTTCCTCCGGCCAAACTCATGCGCACATGCACACACTGAGTATCAGGCTCCACCGGACAGACAGTAATCAGACATAATTTATGGCCATGAACAAAGGAGAGGTGTGAGCCAAAAACCAAACAAGAGACATGGAAACAGACCCAGGGGGCTCTATTTGAGTGTGTGTGTGTGGGGAGGGGGAGGGGGGGGTCTGTTCAACTTTTAACTTTATTTATTTATAAAGCACTTTCAAAACCACGGTGTGGAAACCAAAGTGCTGTACAGGATGACTAAATAAAAATACAAAAATGAAATCAAGCACAAAGCATTATAAACATATACCACAACAACAACAACAAAGAACAAATTACAAGACATTTTTAAATGCTAATGAAAACAAATGAGTTTTAAGCGCACTCTAAAATACAGATAGTGTAGGAGAAGATTTTACAGACAGAGGAAGGTCATTCCAAAGCCTTGGAGCAGCAACAGAAAAGGCCCGATCACCTTTACATTTTAAACGAGATCGAGGTACCATCAGATGTAATTGATCGTTAGAACGCAAAGACCTATTGGATTGATGCAAACTGATTAAATCAGAAATATACTCTGGTGCTAAACCATGCAAAGCTTTAAAAACATATAATAGCACTTTATAATGAATCCTGTATCGTACAGGAAGCCAGTGTAATTTAATAAGCACAGGAGTAATATGCTCTCTCTTCTTCATCTTAGATATAGATCTAAGATGGAAAAAACTATTTTTAACAACGGCATTAATTTGACAATCAAATTTGAGCTCTGAGTCAAAAATGACACCAAGGTTTTTCACTCTAGAAAGATTTTTCCCAGGAAGTAACCCCAGGCAGTCAGTGACATAATCCACACATCCCTTTTTACCAAATAAAATAATCTCAGAATTATTCTCATTCAGTTGGAGAAAATTATTAGCCAACCAACACTTAACCTCAGCCAAACATTCATACAGAGATCGAATGGATAAATTATCCTTGCGTTTCAATGGTAAATAAAGTTGCGAGTCATCAGCATACAAATGATAATGAATGCAGTGTTTTAAAAAAAAAAATTGATCCTAGAGGGAGCATATAAAGGGAAAACAAAACCGGTCCCAGGATTGAACCCTGAGGAACCCCACACATGAGAGGGGCAACAGATGAAGAGTAATTCCCTAGACTGACTGAAAAAGTCCTATCTTTTAAATATGAAGAAAACCATTCTAAGGCTAAACCCTGAATGCCTACATGGTCTCTAAGGCGATCAATGAGAATGTTATGGTCAACTGTGTCAAATGCTGCGGTAAGATCTATAAGTAACAGAACAACACAACTTCCAGAATCAGCTCCACGTAGAATATCATTAGTAACCCTCAAAAGAGCTGATTCTGTACTATGGCTGGCTCTAAACCCTGACTGAAATCTATCCGAAATGTTGTTCTTCACCAAAAAATCATTAAGCTGTGCATACACAATCTTCTCCAGTATCTTTGAAATAAAAGGCAATTTTGAAATGGGATGAAAATTATTCATATCAGAGGAGTCTAAACCAGCTTTTTAAAGAAGGAGCTGGTTAACTGCATGTTTAAAACTAAGAGGAACAACACCAAATGTCAAGCTCCTATTCATAATATTTAAAATGCATGTACCAATAGAATTAACCACTTCTTTAAATAAAAGAGAAGGAATCACATCACAGGGAGACCTAGTGGGCTTCATGTACACAATTATTTCTTTGAGTTGTGGAAGAGATACCGGCGTAAAACAAGTCAATTGATTTGGAAGGACAGAGTGTACAATAAAATCATTGGTAACAGATGAAATCTGGGATCTAATTCCAGCAGTCTTATCAATGAAAAATTTTAAAAACTTTTCACATGTGTCAACAGAAGGCGAGAGTAATGGCATAACAACAGGATGGAGTACAGTGTTTATAGTAGAAAAAAGCACTCTAGAATTATGGCAGTTCCTTGAGATAATATCAGAAAAATAATTAGATCTAGCTAATTTAACAGCTCTTTGTTATTCACTTGTCACGAATCAGCTCATGATTAATATTAATCGACCATAACTATTTATGATTAACTATTCATATTTTAGATCTGCTGTAGATATTTAGCTGACCTCTCAGGGTCAACTGTCTTGTCAATTCTAAGAATGTTAATTTCCTGGTTAAGGGAAATAACTTTCTTACTTTACAATTCTACAAAGCTTGTAGCGTAAATCTGCATGATTAGTGACTCCGGTTATGAGCAAACAATGAACACGTCAAGTGTGATACAAGTAAGGTTTTATTAACTACATAAACACTTAAACTAGTCCAACATACTACATAAACACATAAACTGGTCTAACATCCTACATAAAACTGGTCTAACATAGCACATACACACCACCAATATAGTTGTATAGGAAAGGTTAATTTTACTCAGTACAGAAAGAGACTAACGAATGATTTTATGGAACACTTTTGCAGAATTTCAGCAGATCCATAAACCTGATGGATACTCAGATTTCTTATTTCAAACACACCGTCGAAAAAAGGTTTCACTGAATACTTAATGCATCCTTCATAAGATTAAGTTTGATACTTGCTAGTCTCGGCTGTCTGAAAGAGATTCCGGATGCAATCTTAAGGCCCAAGATCTTACTGAAATTAGTTGATGAAAAGAACCAGTTTGAGTCAGAGAAACTTGATGAATGGAAAGGACTAGGCCGAAGAGAGGCCTGGCACAGATGCTTTTGGTATCCTGAAGCGTTTTCTCACACTTTCTTAGCTTCTGACCGAACCACCGACAGGGCGGGTCACATGGAGTGTGGCCTTTTAAGGTCAGAGAAGATCCCCAGGCCTTTCAAGATTGGCTTGTCCAATGAGAAAGATGGAAATTCCGAGCGTGAGGTGGCAATTGCTGGAGGGCTTTATGACCTTTTGTCTCTAAGCATGGTAATTTGCAAATGGGACTTGAATCGAAATTACTAAAGATACTCAGGACCCTAATATATATTGCCTATGTACCAATATATAGTGGGGAAAAAAAGTATTTAGTCAGTCACCAATTGTGCAAGTTCTCCCACTTAAAAAGATGAGAGAGGCCTGTAATTTTCATCATAGGTATCCCTCAACTATGAGAGACAAAATGAGAAAAAGAATCCAGAAAATTACATTGTAGGATTTTTAAAGAATTTAGTTGCAAATTATGGTGGAAAATAAGTATTTGGTCAATAACATAATTTCATCTCAATACTTTGTTATATACCCTTGGTTGGCAATGACAGAGGTCAAACGTTTTTCTGTAAGTCTTCACAAGGTTTTTCACACACTGTTGCTGGTATTTTGGCCCATTCCTCCATGCAGATCTCCTCTAGAGCAGTAATGTTTTGGGGCTGTCGCTGGGCAACACGGGTTTTCAACTCCCTCCAAAGATTTTCTATGGGTTGAGATCTGGAGACTGGCTAGGCCACTCCAGATCCTTGAAATGCTTCTTACGAAGCCTCTCCTTCGTTGCCCGGGTGGTGTGTTTGGGATCATTTTCATGCTGAAAGACCCAGCCACGTTTCTTTTTCAATGCCCTTGCTGATGGAAGGAGTTTTTCACTCAAAATCTCACGATACATATCCCCATTCATTCTTTCGTTTACACGGATCAGTCGTCCTGGTCCCTTTGCAGAAAAACAGCCCCAAAGCATGATGTTTCCACCCCCATGCTTCACAGTATATATGGTGTTCTTTGGATGCAACTCTTTGGACGCATTCTTTCTCCTCCAAACACGACAAGTTGAGTTTTTACCAAAAAGTTCTATTTTGGTTTCATCTGACCCTATGACATTCTCCCAATCCTCTTCTGGTCATCCAAATGCTCTCTAGCAAACTTTAGATGGGCCTGGACATGTACTGGCTTTAGCAGGGGGACACGTCTGGCACTGCATGATTTGAGTCCCTGGCGGCGCAGTGTGTGTTACTGATGGTAGCCTTTGTTTCTTTGGTCCCAGCTCTCTGCAGGTCATTCACTAGGTCCCCCCGTGTGGTTCTGGGATTTTTGCTCACAGTTCTTGTGATCATTTTGACCCCACGGGGTGAGATCTTGCGTGGAGCCCCAGATCGAGGGAGATTATCAGTGGTCTTGTATGTCTTCCATTTTCTAATAATTGCTCCCACAGTTGATTTCTTCACACTAAGCTGCTTACCTTTTGCAGATTCAGTCTTCCCAGCCTGGTGGAGGTCTACAATTTTGTTTCTGGTGTTTTTTGACAGCTCTTTGGTCTTGGCCATTGTGGAGTTTGGAGTGTGACTGTTTGATGTTGTGGACAGGTGTCTTTTATACTGATAACGAGTTCAAACAGATGCCATTAATACAGGTAACGAGTGGACAGAGGAGCCTCTTAAAGAAGAAGTTACAGGTCTGTGAGAGCCAGAAATCTTGCTTGTTTGTAGGTGACCAAATACTTATTTTACCGAGGAATTTACCAATTAATTCTTTAAAACCTCCTACAATTTGATTTTCGTGTGATTTTTTTTTCTCATTTTGTCTCTCCTAGTTGAGGTATAACTATGAATAAAGTACAGGCCTCTCTCATCCTTTTTAAAGTGGGGAGAACTGCACAATGGGTGGCTGACTAAGACCTTTTTGCCCACTGTTAATATACATGCCTTTTCGATCATAGAGGTGCAAATTCCAAGATACTAAACCGGTATAGTAGGGGTTATGTAAGGTTATATGAATGAGTGGTTTATTGTAAGCATGAATAAAAATAGTCTATATTACAACAGATTAATACAAAACAGCAATGATATACACAATGGCCTGAAGAATATGGGTGTTCATTCAAAGAAGGTTTTTCTATGAATTAATTAGTAGAAAAGTCCTTTTCTCCTGTGCATTTGTGTCCCTTTGTTTCTGTAGAATGCAGCTAAGTAGTCGGCTCGCTTTCCACAAGGTTGTAAATGTATCGGGTTTCCGGGTTACCATGAAACCAGGGGCCTTTTCGTGGGGTGTTACAGAGTATTTGTTAAAACTAGCTAACAAAATATATATTGTGTGTTTGGGTGGTCCAGACGCTACACACTCAAACAACTCTTCAAAATCTCATAAGAAACCTGTAGTTTATCTTTAAGCAATTTACGTTTGGCCCTTCTGCACTCTTGCCTGAGAGCACGGGTATTACTGTTCAACCAGGGCTGTGTCTTGACCTTTTTATTCCTAATTTCCAAAGGAGCCACAAGATCTAAAATATCTGAACATGAAGGGTTGAACTGATTGACCAACTGTTCAGGTCCAATACAAGGAGAGGGAGACTCAATCAAGCTAATTAAAGGAGAAACTTCAAAGGCAGCTGAAAATTTACTAGCAGTTCAAGGAGTAAGAGCACGAGAAGCAATAGAAGAAGAAACATTCATAATCTGAGTACTACATGGGAAAGTAGGGCTAAAAAGGGCTTATGGTCAGAGAAAACAGTGTCTGCAATTTTCACCCCACTAACTGAAACCCCCAAAGATAATACAAGGTCAAGAGTATGACCACGCTCATGTGTTAGACCAGAAACACACTGTAAAAGATCAAATTACTCTAATAAATTTTAAAACTCACTAACCAGGGGCTTTGAAGGGCAACAAACATGTATGTTGAAATCCCCCAAAATTAAAATATTGTCAAAAGAAGGGACAATAACAGATACAAATTCAGAAAACTCCTGAATAAAATCCCCATGCATGTTTGGGGGTCTATAAATCAAAACACAACACAGATTTAAAAGAATTCAACATAATTAACTGAGTTTCAAACATACAATGAGACTCAGAAGGTAAAAGTCTGCATTTGAACCTGTCTTTAAAAATAACAGCAAGACCACCACCCCGGCCAACAGACCTGGGTGTCCAAAAAAAACTACAACCAGGAGGAGAAAGTTCAGAGAGAGGGATCGTTTCACCGACATTGAGCCAAGTCTCAGTTACAAAAAAGAAGTCTAATTCATGAGAGAGAAAAAGATCATTCAAAATAAAAGACTTATTTGCAAGGGACCTTGCATTAATCAACGCCATTGTCACTGGAATGGAGTCAGAAAAAGGTACAGTTGTGTGTAAAGTGGTATCGTTTACCGGACTTCCATAACGCAGGAAACGAAGATTGTGACGATTTACTCTCCGATCGCCTGACGCCGCCTCACATGAACCATCTGCGAGGACCAGAGCACTGGCACAGATGAAGACGGGAACGAGGTATGAGCATCTTAGGTTCGGCATCACATCAACGGCCTCCGCCACTGAAGACGCAGGTCCGATGAAAGGATATTTCCCGAACTTCTTTGATCTCACAAGGCCTCCTGCACTCTTCCTTCAGCGTTTCTTGAAACAGGCACAGACACCCCGGCAGGTAACACATTTTCCTCAGAGCGAATGGCAGCCCGGCAGGTAACACATTTCCTCAATGCAGCTGGCACATAATGAGGATGCAGCTGGCAGACTTCTCCGGGGTCGCGACTCAAACAACCAAACACCACCGATTGAATATTCAGTAGAGTCAAGCAATCGTACACATGGGGAGTACAAGCAGTATGAGTGATAAAAGAAACAACGAAAACTTAAAGAAATAACATAGATAAACTGCAAGTCGGCAAACATATTTCAAAATAAATAGCAAAAATACATATTTTCTTTTAACGAATACATCTAAAAATACACATCTTAATTATTATGCATGAAGCTTTCTTGGGGTTGTACTAGGGCTGCACAATTAATCGAATTTCTAATCACGATTACAATTATGGATGCCACAATTACATAATCGTTCAAAGCGGTAATTAATCGTTCAAAGTCCACTTATGTTATTCTGCATGCTTAAGATATGTTTTTTTCTTTCTACATGTTATCTTAAGGGTTTTTTTCCTCCATTATTTTAGTTTTAGTACATTATAATACCATTCATATTTTTACTTTTTTTTTATAATTTAAAGAAGAAACCAGTCCGATGTATATTTGAGGCTTAATACTATAGAAAAGCACTAAAAGTTTTTTTCAGTTAGAGTGTTTTCAGCTTCTTTATTTTCATATAAAAATACGGCATGAAGTTGCATCAAACAATGGTATAAACATCATTCAATGTAAATTGTGATCATTGTAATTAATAATCGCAATTACAATTTCAAGGGAATTTTTGTCATAATCGTGCAGCCCTAGGTTGTACCATTTGACACCCCAAGAACTAACTGACTTTGACACATTAATTGTGATATTTTATAGTAAGTTTTTTTTGTTTTCATAACAAAATGACTCTGCATTTTGCTTATAATGCTCTGAACTAGGCAAAGTTTTTTATTTTATTTTATTTTTTTAAATATTAGCAATATTTAAAAGCAAAACTGCTTTGCTACTCTGATGAGCAGCAGTCCATGATCAAGACATGTAGATGTCACATGGTTAGTCATTTGTACCTTGTTTTGTAGTTGCTGTTTTTCACTCTGGTATTTGTTAATCAGCTCCTGGTTTTTTTGTCTTCGGATGTCCAGTTCAATGTCAGCTTCTCTTCTTAACTCCATCTCTTGCTGTTTCAGCTGTTTGTCTTGCTCAGCCTGTTTCTGCTGGAGAAAAGCCTCCATCTGTATGCACACAAATATGGGTTAAATAAGGGCTGAGGTCAAATAAAGTAAAGTAAAGTAAATCAAATCTACAGAGAATGAGATTATTATTTGTGCACTTAACCCATAAACTGACATTCAGTCTACTGAATTTATTAATTACGGAAAATGTAATACAATTTAGACATAACACAAAAGAACAGTGGTTAACTAAACCTAAAACTATTAAAAATTGTTTTTGTTAATTGAAATAAAGATAAAATAAAAAAATTAAAATAGAAATGTTGCAACTAAAAAAAATCCTTCAATTAGAAATGTTCTCTCTAGTAAAATTACACCTAAAATTACTACTAAACTGAAACAACTATATTAAAGCTAAATAGAAATACTAAAGCATAACAAAACTACTAAAACTTTAACAAATTTAAATGAAAACAGCTAATCATGTGTGTGTGTATATATTACTGTATATATATGTTTGTGTGTATATATATATACAGTATCTATATATACCGTGGGGAAAAAAAGTATTTAGTCAGCCACCAATTGTGCAAGTTCTCCCACTTCAAAAGATGAGAGAGGCCTGCAATTTTCATCATAGGAATACCTCAACATGAGAGACAAAATGAGGAAAAAAAATCCAGAAAATCACATTGTCGGATTTTTAAAGAATTTATTTGCAAATTTTGGTGGAAAAAAAACATAAAGTTTCTTTGTCCTATCAAAATTTCATCTCAATACTTTGTTATACCCTTTGTTGGCAATGACAGAGGTCAAACGTTTTTTGTAAGTCTTCACAAGGTTTTCACACATTGTTGCTGGTATTTTGGTCCATTCCTCCATGCAGATTTCCTCTAGAGCAGTAATGTTTTGGGGTTGTCGCTGAGCAACACGGATTTTCAATCAAGATTTTCTATGGGGTTGAGATCTGAATACTGGCTAGGCCACTCCAGGACCTTGAAAAGCTTCTTACGAAGCCACTCCTTCGTTAACTGGGCGGTGTGTTTGGGATCATTGTCATGCTGCAAGACCCAGCCACGTTTCATCTTCAATGCCCTTGCTGATGGTAGGAGGTTTTCACTCAAAATCTCATGATGTATGGCCCCATTCATTCTTTCGTTTACGTGGATCAGTCGTCCTGGTCCCTTTGCAGCAAAACCGCCCCAAAGCATGATGGTTCCACCCCTACGCTTCACGTAGGTATGTTGGTCTTTGGATGCATCAGCATTCTTTCTCCTCCAAACACTACAAGTTGAGTTTTTAACAAAATTTCTATTTTGGTTTCATCTGACCATATGACATTCTCCCAATCCTCTTCATCCAAATGCTCTCTAGCAAACTTCAGCCTGGTCTGGACATGTACTGGCTTAAGCAGAGGGACACATTTGGCACTGCAGTATTTGAGTCCCTGGCAGCGCAGTGTGTTACTGATGGTAGCCTTGTTACTTTGGTCCCAGCTCTCTGCAAATCATTCACTAGGTCCCCCCGTGTGGTTCTAGGATCATTTTGACCCCACGGGGTGAGACGTGCGTGGGGCCCCAGATCGAGGGAGATTATCAGTGGTTTTGTATGTCTTCCATTTTTTAATAATTGCTCCCCCAGTTGATTTCTTCACACCAAGCTGCTACCTATTGCAGATTCAGTCTTCCCAGCCTGGTGCATGTCTACAATTTTGTTTCTGGTGTTCTTTGACAGCTTTTTGGTCTTGGCCATGGTGGAGTTTGGAGGGTGACTGTTTGAGGTTGTGGACAGGTGTCTTTTATACTGAGAACAAGTTCAAACAGATGCCATTAATACAGTTAACGAGTGGAGGACAGAGGAGCCTCTTAAAGAAGAAGTTACAGGTCTGTGAAAGCCAGAAATCTTGCTTGTTTGTAGGTGACCAAATACTTATTTTACCGAGGATTTTACCAATTAATTCTTTAAAAATCCTAAAATTTGATTTTCTGGATTTTTTTTTTTTTTCATTTTGTCTCTCATAGTTGAGGTTATACCTATGATGAAAATTACAGGCCGCTCTCATCTTTTTAAGTGGGAGAACTAGCACAACTGGTGGCTGACTAAATACTTTTTCCCCCACTGTATATATATATATATATAAATATATATATATAATAAATATAATATATATAAAGATATATATATATAATATATGTTGTTTTGTGTGTGTGATATAATACACATAGCACATGCACACCCAAATAACTACATAACATAAATATATAGTGACCCTGGACCACCAAGCCAGTAAAAGGTTCAATTTTTTCGAAATTTGAGATTTTTATACTCATCTGAAAGCTAACAAAGTAAGCTTTCCATTCTGATAAGAATCAACTTGGGTTTGCATGTTAGATAGGGCCGAGATACAACTATTTTGAAAATCTGGAATCTGAGTGTGCAAGGGCTCACAAACGGTCTAAATTCATTGAGAAAAATCACGCCTTTACAGGGTTTGTCCAATTATTCTTGGCAATGCATATTCTAATCAAAAATTAAGTTTTGATATTTTTATGGTAGGAAATTTACTAAATATCTTCAAGTAACATGTTCTTTACTTAAAATCCTAATGATTTTTGGGCATAAAAGAAAAATAGATAATTTTGACCCATACTATGTATTTTTTTGTCTATTGCTACAAATATACCCCCGCAACTTAAGAGTGGTTTTGTGGTCCAGTGTCACATATATAAATATATTAAAATACTACTGCAAAATACACAAACAAAAATAAAAAAGGACCGCCATAATACATAACCAAATAGGAAACCCCATGCAAATCCCCTGAACACCTGCACACTTGCATCACACTTGCCGCTATTCACGTTGAATGAATTTTCTTGCATAACAATATAAATTTGTCATTGAAAAATTACACTGTAAAACAACTAACAGGACAAAATGGCTATGAGATACATTCATCTCTTTTCATTTTGGTTAATTTAGGCCTTGTGTTGAAGGAAAAAAGCAAATAAAGCTGTTTGTGCAGTCTTTCTGTGACTGCATGCTGTCATATCAAAGACTGGGATTTTTCACCAACTGTGTGTTGTGAAATATTGAACTGTCAGCAGTTGAATAAAATGGTTAGAGCAATTACAAACAACAAAGAAGGGGATGGTGGCATGCCATGTATTTTAGCTGGCAATGACCACGGCAACATGTTTTTCATCATAGACCCAAGTGCAGACAGATGCGTGTGAGATAACACAGAGGGGTTTGTGTGTGTGGGTGTGGGGGTGAGAGAGAGAGAGAGAGAGAGATGAGATGTGTGTGATGAAGCAGAGAATTGTGTTTGTTGTGTGTGTGTTTGACAGTAAGAGACCACTTCCACCTAGACTTGGATGCATGTTTGTGTTAACGGCAGGAAACCGGCGGGTCTTAAATATAATTTGCACTAAATCAAACGGCATTCCTCTTAATACTAGCGTGCTAAGGGCAGACCTCAGCCCACAAAAAAAATATAAATGAATGTATTTCAAATAATAAAAACAAAAAAAGAACTACTTCAGACAGAAAGGAAATAAAGAAAATGTGCTTCTGGAACTTTGGGATAGCGATGCTATGGGCCGAATAGAAACGCTATATTTGTCGTTTCAGTATTCACGGGGAATGCAGATATAGAATTTAAATACATTGGGCCCAAAGCCATGAAAATCACTTCATTAGATAACAAAATATCAAAACAAGTAAAAATCTTATCATTCTGAGAGACAAATTGCATTTTCATCTCACATCAATTTAAAAGGTTTTTATTTGTATTTTGTGACCTCACCTTTGAACTCTGCTCCTCTGCAGCTTTCAGCCTCGTTCTAAAGCTCTCCTCCAGTCTCTCCAATTCTCCCACATGAGTTCTCCTCAGCTCCTCCCTATGAAAAGAAAGTCTACAGTAAATACACCAACAGAAGACTATATAAGTCAACTCAACATATTGGATAACATAAAAGCATAAGTGAATGCTTTAACGTCATTGAGCAAATGATCAAACGTAATGTAAAACGTAAGCATCATTATCAAAATCTTGACTCATGGCGTCATACCTGTCAGGACACGAGTTTTCTAAAACCACTATATGATTGATCTGTTCAATATTACAGATAACACAGAGGAGAAATATTAGGCCATTGGGACATACTGTAAGGTTTCAAAGAGTCACAGTGACACATTTACTGACGCATTTATGGGCAAGAACATTTTATGATCCAGTTGTTATGAAAACAACTTTTTGAAAAAGAATTTTGTTAATTGTCATGCCATAAAACATTTATTGATTTAAAACTATGACTGATGTCAGTTGCAGCGTCAGGGCTAAAGAGAAATTACAAAGGAAATATAAGGGGGGGGGGGGCCCCTGAAAAACAGAGTCAACAAAGTCAGGCAGTAATGAGTAATTCACAAGAACTATTAATCCTAGCTGAAGACTAATACACCATTCATAGTAAACATAAGCTGTCAAGTAGGTGACAGACAGAAAAAAAAGTTCTGCTTCTTGCTAAAACTGTGGCAAGACTGAGTATCTTTTTTATTTTTTTGTAAATTGTTATCTATTAGCTTTGATAGAAATATTTTAATCAGTAAGAAGAGATAATAAAATATACTACTAAAATATAATACTACTATGTAAATGTTTGGGGTTAGTAAGATTTTTACTTTAAAGAAAGAGTGATACTTTTATTTAGCAAGGATCTGAAATTGATCAAAGTAACCATCGATATTTTTTTCCAGTTGATGATTTCAATTATGAATGCCTGTTTTTTTTTTTTGTTGTCTTTTGACTTAGATTCATCCAAGAATGCCTGCAAAAATAATAAATAAATACAATAAAATCACAGTTTCCACAAAAATATTAAGCGACACAATTGTTTTTGGAACTGATAATAACCAATTGTGTTTCTTGAACAGCAAATCAGCATATTAAATGATCTCTGAAAGATTTATTTGAACACTGAGTCTGGAGTGACTGTCATAACTGCTGAAACTTCAGTTTTAAGGGTTCCTATTATGCTCGTGAACAAAGTCTTGATTTTGTTTTGGTGGTGTACTAGAACAGGCTCTCATACTAGTTTTGTTCGAAAAACACATTATTTTTCAATTTTTTTTTACATTATTACAACACCTCTCTCCCCATCCTGGCATGAACGGCTCGAAATAGTTCCTGTATCAAATGAAGGCCCGCCTTCTAAATACGAAATGTGCTGTGATTGGTTAGCTGGTCCAGTGTGTGTTGTGATTGGCAGCACTCTGCGCCTGGTCTGGAAATGTCATGCCCTTTACTATAGCCGTCTGCGAGCTTCAGTGTAAAATATTGCGTCAAAATCAAATCATTTTGAGAGCAATTTAAACCCGGATGATTGTAACCACACTAAGTTCGTCTGCCTTGGGAAAGCTAGAGTGTCTCCAACATAGTGATAACACTCGTTGCCTTCCCTTGTGCAGCTCAACCAGGTTTCGTCCCATTCGTCGATATTTGTGATGTCACAAATCCCATAAAATATGCGTTGTAGTCCAAACGAGCCGTTCATTGTCGTTTTTTTTGAAAAGTTTTATCTTCTGCTAAATAAAATATCTCCTTTTGAATTGAACTTTGAACTTTGTAACTTTGCAGATATTTTTTAAGCTCAAACAGCAACATTACACACTAACTAAAGCTGAAAAAGTGAAAATATAATAGATCCCCTTTAAAATAGAAAACAATTATCTTATATACATATATATATATATATAGATATATATATATATAATAATTATATATATATATCTATCTATATATAATAATTTATTTGTATTTTTTTACATATTTAGTATTTTTAGACATCTTCAAAAACATTTAAAAAATCTTACTGACCCCGAACTTTAAAACAGTATGTATGAATAAAATGTAAGATAAAAAAGTATTTGTTTTAAAGATACATTCTCTAAATAATTAATATGCATACATGCAGTAGACATGGCTAACAGACAAACCTTCCAAGAGTGTTCTCTCTTCTTGTTTGTCATCACGTTTAAACTGTGATTATGGTTTGACTCATCAAAACCTACTTCTTGTTGTCGAGATCTAAACAAAAGCCTCTGAAAAGCTCTTCTGCTATTAGCTGAGACAGACAGCGAGGATATGAAAAATGCTGGTGACTAGACAGACAGACAGCTTGGCAGAAATTCCATTTTTACTGCACATTCCTCTGTGGCTCAAACATTCCTCCCATGAGACATAAACTGTGACTTCGTAGACAGACTACTTCCATCACGGATTGGTGAAGACTGAGACACTCACAAAAACAAACAAACAGCTCAGGAGAAACATCAAAGTCCAAACAGACCGATTGAATCAGATCGCCACATACCCGCATTCCTACATCCACCTATCCTGACCTAACCTCTCTTAGTTAAAATGTGTGTCTTGAATAAGATATTCAGAACATTTCAGACCTTAAATGAGCATAATAGGCTAAAATTAACTTGGATACACCCTAGTATGTGTTAATGGAGGTCGCCGTAATTCCCCTGAGAGAGAGGAAGTCACACAGAGAGGAAAATAGAGTGAGCGAGCAAAAGATTCCAGGCGTAATCTCTTTTTTTTCCACCCAAAGAGAGAGGGAACGTTTCATCTTGCCGGTCTAGGGGTTTACGTGCCGTGAGGCGGCATACTATTAATGTTAGATAGGTTGGGGACTGACAGACACGTAGCTCTCTGACAGCAGTTATGTGATGGGTCTCGAGAGAGTTGGCCTATAATGGGGATGTCTGGAGGAAGTGGCTCTCAGAAATACAAGTGTTAAATAGGCCTAGTCTGGAATGTTCACACTTCACTGAACTTGTGTAATCAAATCAATGGGAAATTATCAGAGTGGCAGATAGAAAGCAAATGCTCTGAAAATGGAAGAAGTTGGAGGGGAGGAGAAAAAACACATGCCAAAAAAGTTCTGAGAGAAGTCTAGTGTAACTGGGATTTTCAACACAGCTTTGAGGTTGAGGTCACAGACACTAAATATGTAACCACTCACAGGTATGAGACTGAATGGGAACAAAAATAAATAAAAAATAAGTGACAGGATAAAAAAAAGTGGCATAGTTATGAAAAATGGCATGTTGTAGTATCATAATTGTTCGTATTATGATCCTTGTCATATCACAATTATTTATTACAAAACTGGTTGAATATCATGCTCTGTGCTCTTTAATAATACATTTAATAACATTGCATACAACGAACGAACCCTGAACATACAATACAATGTACCAATATACAATACATAATATGAATTCACAATTTTGAATAAAGTGCAGAAGAACATAAAGAACAATAATAAAGATCCCAAACATTTTCCACCAATCTAGCTTTTCTAGACTGGCATGGTTTAGTCCAGAATTAGTATTTGTTTTGTTTGTTTGTTTTGTTTTCCATGGCAAATATGAAAATGTGAATAGCTGTTTAAAATTTTTTGTTCAAACCAATGCGAAAATTCACACAAAATTTTAATGCACCACACATATTGTAAATATTTAACGGTTGATGGAAAAGACGCTAAAAAGGGTAAACTCAAGGTAACTATACTGTGCACGTTCATTATTATTGTAATATATCATATTACAGAACACTGACAAAAATACACAAACACTAAATTAAATAACTAAACAACTAAAATAACTCCGAAATAAAAAAAATAAAAAAATAAAATATATATATATATATATATATAGATATACAGTGGTACGGAAAGTATTCAGACCCCCTTAAAATTTTTCACTCTTTGTTAGTTGGCAGCCATTTGCTAAAATCCTTTAAGTAATTTTTTTTCCTCAGTAATGTACACACAGCACCCCTTATTGACAGAAAAACACAGAATGGTGACATTTTTGCAGATTTATGAAAAAAGAAAAACTGAAATATCACATGGTCCTAAGTAGTCAGACCCTTTGCTGTGACACTCATATATTTAACTCGGTGCTGTCCATTTCTTCTGATCATCCTTGAGGTGGTTCTACACCTTCATTTGAGTCCAGTTGTGTTTGATTATACTGATTGGACTTTTTTAGGAAAGCCACACACCTGTCTATAAGACCTTACAGCTCACAGTGCATGTCAAGCAAATGAGAATCATGAGGTCAAAAGAACTGCCTGAAGAGCTCATAGACCGAATTGTGGCAAGGCACAGATCTGGCCAAGGTGACAAAAAAAATTTCTGCTGCACTTAAGGTTTCCTAAGAGCACAGTGGCCTCCATAATCCTTAAATGGAAACGTTTGGGACGACCAAACCCTTCCTAGAGCTGGCCGTCCGGCCAAACTGAGCTATCGGGGGAGAAGAGCTTTGGTGAGAGAGGTAAAGAAGAACCCAAGATCACTGTGGCTGAGCTCCAGAGATGCAGTCGGGAGATGGGAGAAGTTGTAGAAAGTCAACCATCACTGCAGCCCTCCACCAGTCGGGGCTTATGGCAGAGTGGCCCGACGGAAGCCTCTCCTCAGTGCAATACACATGAAAGCCCGCATGGAGGACTCCAAGATGGTGAGAATAAGATTCTCTGGTCTGATGAGAAAAAGAGAGAACTTTTTGGCCTTAATTCTAAGAGGTATGTGTGGACAAAACCAGGCACTGCTCATCACCTGTCCAATACAGTCCCAACAGTTAATCATGGTGGTGGCAGCATCATGCTGTGTTGGTGTTTTTCAGCTGCAGGGACAGGACGACTGGTTTCAATCGAGGGAAAGATGAATGCGGCCAGGTACAGGGATATCCTGGATGAAAACCTTCTCCTAGATTGCTCAGGACCTCAGACTGGGCCGAATTTTTACCTTCCAACAAGACAATGACCCTATTTAAGCACACAGCTAAAATAACGAAGGATGGCTTCACAACAACTCTGTGACTGTTCTTGGATGGCCCAGCCAGAGCCCTGACTTAAACTTAATTGAGCATCTCTGGAGAGACCTAAGATTGGCTGTCCACCAACGTTTACCATCCCACCTGACAGAACTGGAGAGGATCTGCAGGAGGAATGGCAGAGGATTCCCAAACCAGGTGTGAAAAACTTGTTGCATCTTTCCCAAAAAAGACTCATGGCTGTATTAGATCAAAGGGTGCTTCTACTAAATACTGAGGCAAAGGGTCTGAATACTTAGGACCATGTGATAATTTCAGTTTCTTTTTTTAATAAATCTGCAAAATGTCAACAATTCTGTGTTTTTTTCTGTCAATATGGGGTGCGGTGTGTACATTAATGAGGAAAAAAATGAACTTAAATGATTTTCGCAAATGGCTGCAATATAAAAAAGAGAGAAAAATATAAGGGGGTCTGAATACTCTCCGTACCCACTGTATATATATATATATATCCGTCCACAGTGTTCCTTTAAATATCTCACGATTACAACAATATCTTAAATTCCTTAAAGGGGTCATATGATGCTGCTACAAAGAACATTATTTTGTGTAGTTGGTGTAATGAAATGTGTTTATGTGGTTTAAGGTTCAAAAAATGTTGTAATGCTGTACATTATTGTTTCTCCTCTGTGTCCCGCTTTTCTGAAACGCGTCGATTTGTACAAAACTCATCGGTCTGAAAAGCGAAGTGTGCACTGATTGGCCAGCTTATCCAGTGCGTTATGATTGGCCGAATACCTCAAGCATGAAATGTTACGCCCCTCACCATACTGTGTTGATGCTGTGTCCCGGCCGGAGCGATGATTCAAAAACATTAAAACACATTATAAACAAGGCATTTATTGCATCCAGTGGGAACATAAATACTGATTTTAATGACTTATATGGTCTTTTTACGCATTGCGTTGCATCGCATCGTGCTGTGTAAACATAAAACCATGTCTGCATTTTGTGATCGGAGAAATGACAAACAAAAGGCGAAACCTTTCTATGCCCAAAGATCTTTTGATCATCAGTGCAAATCATTAAATGAAACACGTATTACTGAGTCATACACTGCTGCCGGCATTGTAGTCTCACGTTCTCTCCCGGATCATTAAACAGTCCCTCCATAAAAATCTGATATATGGGTTAAACGTGTCTGGAACAGTGTTGTAAATACAACTTAACCACTAGTTTTTCTAGTTGTGTCCTCTTTTGGAAGGACAACCAAAGTAGTTTCGCTTTCACAACGTAAAACACAGCGGCCTAGCGTGAGGGGGAGCCCCGGCTTAGCGTGCGCTGAGGCCGGGACAGAGTGAGCCGAGGCGGCGGGGTCGAAAACGGCGTGCCCGGCGGATGCGACGAATGAGCAGCAACCACATGTGACGGACCCCGGGCTGGACTCTCCGCTTTGGGTCCAAATGAGAAGTTTATGTATTTCCTCCGTGACCAGCACGATCGCTCTAGGCATGACGAAGTGGATATTGTCCTCTTTTGGAAGGCCAAACAAAGTTGTTTCGCTTTCACAGTGAAACACACAGCGTCTGCAGGATCATGGCGGCAGCGGCAACAATATTACAGTGAGAATCAAAGTTACGCCTTCTTTCTTTGCATGAACATTTGGGCGGTGTTATTCAAATCTTCCCACATAGTGAGGTAGATATGTGGGGGCGTGTTAGAACGAGCTGTTTTAGGTTGGTGTGGCTGACTCTTTTTTAACTTTTATAAAGAATATCTCTTGGATTTGAGACTTTAGTCTTTGCAACTTTAAGCTCTTCTTTATTCACCAAGATCTTGTAACACTCCAAAGAGAAAGGGAAAAATTTAAATCGCATCATATGAACCCTTTAATTGATTTCACATCTGAAGTAGAAACAGTTTTCCATACTAAGAAGTAGAAAATATAGAAACAAGATAACTTGCTGCTTCCAAATTATGTACAACTCCTTGTTACTAAACTAATACAGCTTTGGCATTTCATTTTCTAACCTGTTAATACTTCTTCATAAATAGAGTTATTGTATCACAGCTTTTGACAGCTGACTTTCTTCATTATATCAAAACTTTATTCTATGTTCCAACAACTGTAACACTGAAAACTACTGTATTTCCTATTTTTATTTTTCAATTTGTCTATCTCAGCACTTCTGTTTATCTTTATTCTTGTAGTTTTCACTGAAAAATATCTGCCTGTCTGTGTGGAAGTTAATGCATGAGTTTTACACATTATTTCAAGTCCAACATTTATGTGTATGTCTGTATCTCCAGACAACCTCGGCTCATTTCACTCAGACTGACTGTTTAAGATTAGACTCAGTGTCAACACACACTGTACACCATCTCTTCATTACAGTATGTTTTTCTAAATTATTCCACCTTCACTCATCTCTCTCTATCTTTTCTTTTGCCTCATAATCTCCATCAGAAGATTTCAAAATGATATTTCTGTCAGTCAAAATGAGTCTGTTGTTATTGGCATTAATCTCTTTGCCAATTAATGACAGCAATTCCCTGCAGCCAATAGACGCAGTGACAAATGAGGCCTGTTAATGACAATCACATAAAAGCTGAAATTTTATGCATACTGTATATTGATCTGAATGATAATAATTAGTCTCCTGACTGACATACTGTAAACATTCCCAAACATTCATGTCTGTGGCATGTAAACATTCACAAAAATACAAAGAACTAAACATGCTAGTGTAGCGAGGTAAGGTTGTTTACAATCATCTGTCTAATGATTAGACTGAATTTGGACACAAAATAGTAGTTAGATGAAGTAGTTGTACAGCTGTTTATTCTCATATGGGCAGTTAAGGTAACATATTAAATATAAAATAATCTTTAAATTAATAAATACATTTGATCATATGTATTTTTGACTAATTCTGGATTTGATTTGAGTGTTCTGATTACAAAATATTTTGGGTCCCATTTACACCTCCATTTATCACAGTTTGCTTGTGATCATCTGAGACAAATGTCAATATCAGGACTAAACAGACCACTCTGATACTCAATTTTTTTCTCTCAGATTTTTGAGTCTCTCATGCTCACCAAGTGCTTATTTGACAAAAATACAGTTAAAACAGTTTGTTTTAAATATGTTATGACATTTTATGAAATAATATTATAGCCAAAAAGTTTTCTATTTTAACATATTTTAAATTACATTTTTCTCCTTGCTGGCAAACACTTTTTCAGCAGAAATACTTCCCCAGTTTAGAGTGTCACGGTCATACCTTCAGAAATTCATTATAATATGCTAATTGGTGTTCTTTAAAGAAACAGTTATCATATTATCAATTGCTGAAAACAGTTGATATCTTAATATTTTTGTGGAATGATATGCATTTTTTTCAGGATTCTTTGAAATCTTTTGTAACAATATAATAAAAATCTTTAATGTCACTTTTGACAAATTCAATGAAATTAAATTAAAAACAATTATAAAAAGACAAAGTATGGCAAAGGCCATTTGCACTAAGTACAAATAGCATTACGTGGTATTTACACTAACTAAAAACATTTTCAGTAACAGTATTTTCTTTGCACTAAATGTAAATAGTAGTTAGATGCTTAATAGAGTGTTGTAGATGCTATTAATACTTATGCTATAAATACTGTTTGCACACTGGCATATTTTTGTATATTGTAAATAACATATTCAGTGTGTATGATTATATATTAAAATCATAAATAGATCCCTAAATCCCACCCCTACACCCTAACCATACTGAACCACCTGATCAGTATAGTGGTCCTCTAAGGTTCAGGAAGAGTAAGGCTATATGTTCGGCTGTATGCATACTCTAGTATTTGCTTCAGAAATGATGTATACTTTCAATTACAGGCCTCTTAACTGCCTATTACATTAGCTGCTTGCTTTATTTATTTATTTTTATTTTATTTATTTTTAACAAAGGTTAAAACTTGTCTTAAAATAACTTAATGTTGCCACTTTCTCAGTCTTTGAACGTTTGTTTTGTAGGGTGGTCAGGGGTTCAGTGATCTGTGGTTGTAGAACCGGGGTCGTGCTGGTGGAGACCAAAAGTAGCTACCTAGTAACGGTACTCTCTCTGGCTATATAAATAAACATCAACCGTGTCAGTTGGATCTGGGCGGAGAGCATGAAGAGTGGGTTGGTTTATTATTCAGGATTATACAAAGGCTGAAGCAGCAGTGTTTGGGGGCAGGGACCTCCTTAGGAGCGGGACAGGAGGACAAACTGTCTCTGTAGAGCAAAAATGGGGGTACAGCATCACTCTTCTCGCTTTAGCCGATAGAACAGCACGAGCCTAGACTGTGAGAATTGGCAAATCGTGTGGTTTCTGCAGGACGGCCGTTATTGTATGCCTGTGGAATGTGTGTGGGAATTACATACACTTGACTTTTTAGTGTGCTTGCTCAGTGTTTGGTCGCCTTCTGAAGGTAGCCAGCTTACGCTCAGTATCAAGCAAACGGTAGGGGACATTGTAACTTATTGCCGTTCTTCAATGTGTTTATGCATGTTGAACATACAGTTTCCCGCTCGATTTTTTTTATTTTTGAAGACACATTTTACTCATAATACTAAAAAAAAAAAAAACCTGCCTCCATCTAATAACCTGCTGGTGATTACTCCTTGGAAAGTAATTTTAGAAGATTGATTGATCGATTGATTTAATCTCACATTTCTAAATAATTGTTTTATCTCTGTTGTATTTTTTTCATCAGTTTATGCACAATCTAAAGGAAAGCTATAATGATTATGCCTGTCTACATCTTGACTCGCTTTTTACTGCTATTTGTGATTATTACTGCTTCTGAAGGCAAGCTGGATTTCCCCCTTGTGCCTTTAACAATCTAATTAAGCTCAGTTTTTTGGCTGAGTCTGACATCCTTGTTCCTTAAAGGATGACAGCTTAAATGCTCATTTCCATCTCATTACTCAAACACCTGCGACCTCTGACCCCTCCTCACCTGCAGCACAAGTATGAGCCTGCCTAACAAAGCCCATGTCTGAAAATCGGCTTGACTGCTCAATGACTAGACCCAGGGACGCATTAACGCACAGGCTTCAACGGGCTGAAGCCCAGAGGCCTACACTGGGAAGGGGGCCTACTGGCTGCAGGGAAATTATAGTTTTCGAATAATTATGTGTATATATGGGAGTTTGCAGCAGTGACAACAGAATTCTGTAAACAAACTCACACACTCATGTTCAGTGACGCCCTGGTTGTAGTATGTAGTGAATAGTTCAGTTTAGGTTTCCCCCATACATTTTGTATAGTTGGTATTCCACCGATATAGTGGAATGCACAATGCATGCGCTAGTAAAGAAGCCCAGCACAAGAGTGTCTGTATGTTAACGTGCAGAACAACAAGAAACACAGCACTGTTGCGTGATAGGAGCTGGACTAGATAACTTTCTGTAACATCATACAGTGAGAGTTCAGTAACTTGCGTGGATATAATCTGTGTGCCAGCTGAAGGTTTTAGATTCAGTCACTGTGTTCCATCATGCTGCTTAAGTCTCAATTTCAAATCCGGGGATGGAAGAATAGGAATCGTCCCATTGCTCATATGTGATCATTAAACTTTAAACGGCTATGATTGAATTAATTAAACGCGAGCACGGCATGTTTCAAAATAAAAACGCTGCATGTTAGCAATCACCAAATAGCCCACATTTATGCCAAATTGCCAAGTGTTGTTTTGATCTACAGATGATGAATAATGCATATTTGTGTAATATGGTGTTTAAATCATACCTGAA
This sequence comes from Sinocyclocheilus anophthalmus, assembly GCA_018155175.1. Taxonomy (NCBI): domain Eukaryota; kingdom Metazoa; phylum Chordata; class Actinopteri; order Cypriniformes; family Cyprinidae; genus Sinocyclocheilus; species Sinocyclocheilus anophthalmus. Next base: position 2,897 of record JADLZN010011737.1, on the reverse strand, counting down.
AACTCACATTTTGACCAGGAAAGTTTTGAAGGCATTTTCTTTTCATGTTACCTCCGTATAATGCCTGTAATATACTGGTAATGTTTACTTTATGTAACGGCTATAATTCTGCTGTTCCACAAGCTCCACCTTCTGGCAAAAAAAAAATAATAATTTGCATATTCACTTAGGCCTATATTCACATTTTACGCAGAACAGTGTTGTGAATGTTAACTGGCAACAAGAAAAAACATCGAAATTTGAAAAATAATTAGTCAGGAAGCTTAAAAAAACAAGTTATCTAGAGAAGGGGGGGCTTACTGTAACGCTGTAGCCCAGGGGCCTCTGATTAGACCACTACATTTTTAGAAAATCAAGTGTTAGCCTTAGGCTGAAATGAAAGGTGTTGAATAGCACTTGACCAAATGTCCACTTGACAACTAAAGGAAAATTTCTGAGAAATAGTTATTGCAGTGGACTGAGTAGAGAACACTGCATACTACAACAGTAAAACTGGGAAACATTCATGAAACAAAGCCATGCTTGCAAAGGCATGTTTGAAGATATTGAACAGTTGCTGTGACAGGCCCTAGTTGTTCTCAGCAGTGACCAATGAGCTGGCTAGTCATTTTCTTACTCATATCTGACCTGGATAATAACTTGATCTCATGACGAAAACGTACCTTTGGAAACTTTTTTGCAAGATGCGGAATACGTATTAGTCGACATGGCTGTATATTCGTGGACATCTCGATGTGCAATGTTACTGAAGGGAGCAAAAAGAGTGAAGTTTTTTCATCCCAGATACGATCAATGTAGATAGGGATGTTTTATGTGTGAAGCGAATGTGTATTGTGTCACCGCAGTTCTGACTTGAAATGTCCATTGAGTGGCACTATAACTGTAATGCTCCGTGACGTTTTAAAATAAGATCTGCACTACACCTAACCTAGCAGATAGTTATGAAACAAAACGAAATGTGGTACGTAAAAAACGCTCAAATCGCACAACGCCGTTTAGCTTGAGTTTAGATTCTCTATCTTTTCAGCGATGCATCATGAGTCATGTTTTCATGGTATTCGTACCCAAGGATTTCACCGCATGGTCATCCGTGCAAGCTAAGTTATTACGAGCAAGTTTGTATATCCAGAAAAACCGAAACAAATGGCGCGTAATCAGAATGTGTTACCAAAAACTATTCGAGTGCTACGCTGTTTTACAACTCGGTGTTAATTTCAGTGGAAAATGCCGTGATGTGTACTTATTGGTATTGTTTTGCATCTTGTGAAAAAGTTCCACAGGTACATTTGAGTTGTGAGATCAGGTAGGCCGAAAAACTGTAGCAAGTACCCAGCACAACCATAATAAAACACCCTAACAACCATTTAGAACACCCTAGAATAGCTTAGAATACCAGAAATAACAATACATTGCCAAGGCAACCAACCTCAAGTTATGAGGAAGTGTGTTTGTGCACCGGCTATATTATTAGTGCTGTTGAGCATTTTAATTGTCTACCAAACCTTATATTATTTTTTTTTTTGATTTTTTTATCAGAATATTAGATAGTATTAGTATTAATTTACTTTTATGTATATTCATTTTTTAGAAGTGTGAATGTATAGTGGATATCATCTCGGTTACGTTTGGTAACCCTCGTTCCCTGAAGGAGGGGAACGAGGAGATAGTCACGTCGGGTGACCGAAGGAATTTGGAATCGCTTCGAGATAGAACCAAGCTACTCCGAGTGTAAAACTAAAGGAGCAAAGCACATTGGCATGCAATTATGCATGACAGCGGCGCGCTGAATCAACAGCGTGAGTATATAAGGCCGCAGGTGCAGTGCATACCAGGGTTTTGCGTTGAGGAGCCGAGCAGCGCGATCCCTGGCGCTCAGCAGGTGATACAGGGCAAAGTGGTGACGAGGACGTGACGTCCCGTTATCGCCTTCAGGGAAGAGGGTTACCATACTTAATGTACAGAATTGGGCGAGACCCTACCAAAGCGCTCTATGATGCTGCTCCCTTCCAGTGACCTGGTGGCGAGGCTCGCCTGAGCCCCTAGCTGGTGCTAGGTCGGGAGGTCGGAGACAAGTGTTCCACTCACATTTTTCAAAGGTATAAGTGAGATTGGATAATACTGGTGGTGAAAACGTACCCGCTCCAACGTGACCACAAGACGCTGCGGAAGCCCCATCCTTCGCGAAGGAGTTTTCGGAAGCAAATACATATATAGCATCCGCTTAGGTGTATATGGAGAACTGGAGGTGATTGTAAACCTCTTGGAAATGGCAGAAGTCTGCCAGTGAAACACGGACTCTTCCCCCTAGGCTATCACGTGGACGATTATCACATTACGGAGAAAGCCGTTCGGTCTCAATATGGAACCTCACCTTCAAGGTTCCGTGGATTCATCATGAAGGACCCGGCAACCGGAACATTGCCGCCGCAATAGACTTGCCCGAGGGGAGCGAGAGCTCAACAGGGTCACTGTAGGAACTCTGCGAAGAACGTTTTTAGCAAGCAGACACTAACCGGGGTCCCTCGGCGCCCTACCCGTTGAAGACACGGTGAGAACACAGGAGGCTTACCGGCTCCCACGGAGGCTATTAGTTCTAGCGACCGTGTTGGGGGTCACCCCAGCCCGCACAGTCCTAAAATATATGTAAGCGGCCCCCCCGGCCCCCCCGGTGCTGAGACAGCGCCCCCCAAGTGGGATGGCAACATTCTAGTTGTGTGTGAGATAGCAAGCCTGAATTGGGCATGGGCACATTCCTTGTGACCCTGATAAGCAGGCCCCGCCTGAGGCATCGACCATCAGTGGTGCCATTTTGCCCTCTGCTTAGTGAAGGCATTCCCCTTCTGCCGGCCTCCGTAACAGACAAAGATCTAGTCTGAGGTCCTAAAGCTTTGTGTCCG
>JADLZN010011735.1:0-22167 GCA_018155175.1 Sinocyclocheilus anophthalmus | reverse complement strand
GTCCGGTAGATGTGGTGTTCTTTACTTTATAGTTGACTTTCACAGCAGACCATGACCTTCTTCGATGCCATTGTTCGTTTGCAAAGGGCATGAATGCTTGCACACCTTGCATCAAGGTTACAGAGTTAATTGAACAATTACGCTGGACAGGACCTCCATTATGTCTGCAGAGATAGTGAGGATGCCGAGCGAGATCCCGCACGCGATTAGATGAGGCATGATAGGCTAAAGACCAGGAATCACAATGTGTGTGTGGTACAGTTGCTAATGCTAATTGCACTCCTTCACATGTAGATGTGTTTTGTTTGTCCATGTGTGCTTCTGATCTTTTATGTGTGGCGAATTTTGTGCAAGTGTTGTTCCATATACAATTTATCAGCAATTTTGAGTTCTAATGACATCAACTTTGTCACAAATGTTTCTGCTAAGAGCTGTAAATGAGTGTGGAACGTATAGCTCAGATCAGTTTGATATTTTGCGAATGAAATATTGTTGGAGTATGTTTTACAAGAAAATACTATGCTGTCTTTCTACTTCAAATGTCATGTTTAATTCAGTGTTTTTCTTTGTAAGTTTTTGAATTTACTAGCAATTTCTGAGTAAAAAATGTTTTCGTTTCAAATCATTATTTCAAAATTGTTTACAAAATGGTCCAATTGTCCGTGAGAAGAGATTAAATTCGATTGGGTCTTTTTCTAGAAAATTGAGAAGGCAAGAGACAGATTTCCCTTTGGACCCTGGGTCACAAAACCAGTCTTAAGTCGCTGGGTATATTTGTTAGCAATAGCCAAAAATACATTGTATGGGGCAAAAGTCGATTTTTCTTTTTGCCAAAAATCATTAGGATATTAAGTAAAGATCATGTCCATGAAGATATGTTGTAAATGTCCTACTGTAAATATATAAAAACTTAATTTTATTAGTCAATATGCATTGCTAAGGACTTCTTTTGGACAACTTTAAAGGCGATTTCCTCAATATTTAGATTTTTTTGCATCCTCAGATTCTAGATTTTCAAATAGTTGTATCTCGGGTCAAATATTGTCCTATTCTAACAAACCTTACATCAATGGAAAGATTATTTATTCATTTTCAGATGATGTATATATCTCAATTTTAAAAAATTGACCCTTTTTGTGGTCCAGGGTCACATTTGCTCTCCGTGCTTTGTTTCTCCTTATTGAGAAACAATTGAGATAATAAAGAGATCTCGTACACTGTAAAAAAAAAAAAGAAAAGATTTGATCAAAGATTATTGGAGTACATTTTACAAAAAAATACTACTTCAGTTTTTCTACTTCAAAATTTCACATTTAATTGAATGTGTTACTTGCCATTTCTTTGTAGTTGTTTGTGAAATTTACTATCAATTTCTGAGTTCAAATCGATTTTTTTTATTGTATTACATTTCTTTTCTGGGCAACAGAACAGGGTCTAAGTGTTGTCTTAACCTAACAAGCACATTAAAGCACATCTCATACAGTCTCTGCAGCTTATGCTAAGCTGTTGTGAGCCATGGTGTTATGGTGCTTGTCTTGGGCTCACCTGAAATTAACAGGGCTTTATACAAGTTCATGTTGTGCCAGAGGTGGCATCGACCCATATGATGAATCCGCTGATGTTGTGCTGGTTGTGTGTCTGTGTACTGAGCCAGGTCAGGTCAAAGGGGTAGTGTAGGGCTGTGGCATGTAGCCAGTATGACTGTGTTGTGATTTACCCAGAGCTGGCCAGCGGGCATCTCACGCCTGTGGGTATGTCATCACGCTGCTGGAGGGCATGCTGGCCCTTTAAATGTCATAGAGATAGGGCCAGGACAAGCTCTGAGGCCAAAAAGCCCTGGAAACTCATGCAATTGGAGTCTGTTTTTGTGTGTGTTTGTTTTTTGGGATTTTCTGTACGTCCACAAGCCCAGTTGGATTTAAAGCGATACATTTTGTAATAATAATAACACTGTATATCCAAACTTACATGGGTACATACAGTACACCAGCGTTAAGTGGTATGTACTATCACAAATCTCAACTGCTTGATTGTTTACATTGTTGCAAAATAGTTGCATACATGTCATATTCTCACATACATAAAGTAATACATACTGTTCAGCAGTGTTAACTGCCTGATTTTTTATATATTTTTAAATTTCATCACAAAATATAACTATATTATTGCACAGCTCTTTATGTAAAGTTGGATATATACTGTAAATATGTCTAACTTTATCCATATACATACAGTATAATCACATATTCTCTATAGCATATCTCAACTGCTTGATTGCATGTATTGTTGCAAATCGTTATAAGACAATCTAGAACAGACTATTTTGTTAAGTGACAATGAATAGCAAAGGAAGAATCCGGAACCGGCTCTCTTGTCTGTGTACTCTTGTATTTGGTAGTTTGATATCCACTGATGCAGTATATAAAAATCTAAACAGCTCTTTGAAAACATGTAAATACTGTTTTACTTCCTTTATGCTGCATGATAAGTGGGGTCGGAAACGGAAATTTGGCTGATTGGCTGTTATTATGAGTGAGTCATTAAATCGTTCTTTAAACCAGTGGTTCCCAACACTGGTCCTGGAGGCACCCCAACACTGCACGTTGTCCATGTCGCCTTAATCAAACACACCTAATTCAACTCATCAGCTCATTAGTAGAGACTACAAGACCTGAAACTGGTGTGTCAGAGAAAGGAGACATGCAAAATGTGCAGTGTTGGGGTGCCTCCAGGACCAGGGTTGGGAACCACTGCTTTAAACCAATGCATTCAAAAACACCGAATGTCAAGAATGAACAAGTTGACTGTTTCCATTCAAAGCACTGATAGATTCCGGAAACAAAATACGTTAGTGAGTCAATGAATTATTAATTCAACCGATTTGTTCCAAAACACTGACAAGTTTGGCTGTATTAATGAATCATTGAATCATTCAACAGATTCTCGGTAAATGTAATTTGTAAGGGTTATGGAAATTAAGTCAGTGGATTAAATTAATTTATCATTTTTATCATGTTTGTTAAGGCAAGTCACTGTTCACCAAGACCATATTTTCATACTGAGCATTTGGACTCAGTCTTGACTCTGACTCGACACATTTTGTTGTCTGTGCCGACTCGCGCAACTGATCTGCCACCCAGATTACCCTAGCGACTGCATATGAGTATGCAAAAAAACACTCAGAACATAAAATGTAAAATTCTAGTTCACATCATAGCAGTTTATTTCAATACTCATTTGTCTCTTCCTCCTGTTCTGCTGTCTTTCAGCTCTTCTGTTGGGGGTCTCGGACTGACATAGCCTCGGCCAATCACAGCCTGAGTTAGAAGTGGCGGCCCATAGGGGGCATGATGGCGGCCATGCCGTTCGTCAGCGAGGGAAAGTGTGTGAGCATGGAGTGGGACTTCCTACATGGGCTCCTCGCCAAACCACCCACCTTACCCTGGTGAGGACAAACACATCAAATACTGTTCATTTTCTTTCCCAAATAAATTTTTTTCCTTGTGGATTCTTTTCTTATTTAAATGTTTCTTTATTCCTTTTTATGGTTAAATTAGATTTTAGTAATCCAAAAGCCTAATTAATTGAAATCATGATAGAATTGAATAACTTGTTAACAAAAAGTTTAACAAAAATTAATATTTTAGGGTCCCGTGAAATCTTTCTTTTTCCCCTAAAATTTTATTTTCCCCAAATTAGAATTTGTCCTTTATGGTTTAGTTACATTTTAATACTCAAAAACATATCTAATCAATTGAATTCATAACTACAAAACAAAGGTTTAATGTTAAAATTAAAACACGGAAGACAATTGTGTGAAACTTCTTAAAAAAATCAAGTTTTAATCATTTTATTATCGTTGTTATTACTTTGAGAAGTGCATTCTACTGTACAATAGTACTATATTTCTGTCACAGTTTCTTCCAAGGTTAAGCCATATATGATATGATGATAGTTTTCTCAAATGAAATGGAGAGGTGCTGGTGAAGTGGCTCTTAGAGCAGCTCTGGAGATGAAGTTCATGTGTTCATGTCCTCATATAGTGACATGGCAGACGCTGAAAACACCACTAGTATCACGCATGCCTGTGTAGTAGACAAAACCCCGGCACACATTCACACAGAGACACGCATAACTAGCAGACTTCAGATTTAAATAGCAGTCTTTTTGCACTTTAAAATTCACAGACACTAGTCCAAATCACAGTTTGATGAAGTGAACAGCCCTACTTCAGATTTTTCTTCCAAAATTTGCCGAATTCTGTGACGTGTGTTTTCCACTTCATGGACACAACACACACACACACACACACACCTTGATGCATCAAATGAACAATCTTCCCAAACACATAGCTTTTGCTCCTGCCAAAGCTTAGTGTAAGCCCTGGGTTTGGATCCATTAGCGGGAGATTAACTAAGTTTTAGTAGAATTATTAATGTCTTCTCAGCTGTGGAGGATATAAAACTCAACAGAATCAATGGCTCTGTATTGATTGAAACCTCCAGGGTCATCTTAGTACAACGATGAGATGTTCTTGGAGACTTTTTTACTTGAACAATGCTGTTTACACACCGAGAAATCTCACAGGGCCGAAACACCGATCTACCATGGCTCATACAATTCAGTGATATATACCAGGGGTTCCCAAACTTTTTTGTCAGCCAAACCTTTAGAACGCAGTTAATGGTCACATGATATGCAAGTAAATTGATCAAATATTTAATAGTTTTTTTTTTTGTAAGCATTTTATTTTGACACTTTAGCTGGAGTTAGTACACTCAAACCTCTTTTAGTTGTGATCGTGTCTCAGTCCACATTACATTCACACTGGTGTTTTAGCAATTTTTTAAATAATAATTATAATTTCTTGAAATAATAATACTCATTATTTTAACTGTAATTACAAAAATGGAGATAGAAATATATTACTATTGTAAATTACAAAGTAATGTAAAAATATCCATTAACCCTCCAACGTGCACACAAACCGTGAACACACACCCGGAGCAGTGCCTGGGGAGCAGTTGGGGGTTCGGTGCATTGCTCAAGGGCACCTCAGTCGTGGTATTGAAGGTGAGAGAGAGCGCTTACATTCCCTCCCCCCACCTACCATCCCTGCCGGTACGAGACTCGAACCCGCAACTTTGGGTTACGAGTCCGACTCTCTAACCTGTTAGGCCACGACTTCCCCATTAAATTCATATAACAGTGTTAGAGATTAATGTCTATAAAGTTTTGAATATAGAAATATTAAATGATTTAAATGACTCAATTTATACTTTAAAATGAAACTGAAACCACCAGTAGGTTGCAGCAAGTCACTGAATCATTCATTCAACGATTCGCTTCAATGCGTAATCATTTAGGAACGAAGCAAGTGACCATCTTATAAATGGGTAATTGAATCACACTGAATCTATTATTTACATTGCATCTACAATTTGTTTGTTATATCTGGATCTGAGCTTGAATGACTCAGCACTGAACAAAAACGGCAGTCTGCTTTCACGATCTGTGCCTGTGAGGAGCAGGACACGCACTGATGGAGAAGCATTTCCATTGGCTGCAGTCTGTGGGTATTATGGCCAATCACAAAAGACGTGCAGCTAACCATAGACAAATATCCTGCTACGTTTTTATGTGCAGAACTGGGATCGCTTTCGTAGACTTTTGAATGGATAAAATATAGAAATCACTTTGATTTCCAAAATAAACCTAAGCAGCTGGAACTGGAACGCTGTTCCCCCTCGAAATTCACTCCCAGGACTCCGTCCCCCCCATTTCCAGCCCTGCTTAGCTGTAGAAAAATGTGTCACTTGAACAGTCAGTGAAAATACGAGTCCAGTGTGGAAGTGAAGAATGTCTATGGGTATTCCCATTCAATGGCACAGAAAACAATATGGGCAGATGATAAGACAAATCTGCATCATCAATTATAATCTCCAACACTGATAAACCATGAGATAAAATCAAGTCCAAGGTGTGGCCCTGAACATGAGTTGGTCCAGGCACCTATTGCATAAAGTCAAAAGTGTCAAGTAGACTAAGGCCCTGTTCACACGAACGTGGTTATTTTCAAAACCACAGCTTTTTCTGCGCGGTTTGGCTGTTCATCCACACGCAAACGCAGCGCCAGGTTACTGAAACTGAACATTTTTGAAAATGCCTGCCAGGGTGAAGTTTTTCAAAAACTCCGGTTGCAGTGTTGTCGTGTAGACAGTGAAACCGGAGTTTTAGGCTTGTGACGTCGGCGCCTATGCTGTTATCTCCACCTACTGGAGACTTTTTCAGACTTCTGATTGGCCAACATGGCTTTACGTTTGAGATTATATCGCCACCCTCCCGCCCCCCCCCCAAGGAGCGCCCGGCTCGCAGAGAAGAAAAGAGGGAGCCCCTCGCCACCTGTTTGTTTGGCATGCTCTTGACAGTGCTTCACGCCGTGTACGCTGTAATGAGGCTGCTGAGGCCGAGTCTGAATCCATGTGCAGGAGTTTATTAAGGGCAATTTCAGTAAACAGAAACGTGAAGGCAGGCAGAGGGTTGAAACCAGAATAACAGTCCAATTTGACAACACTTACAGGGGCAATCCAAAATGCTAAGGTGAGTAGGCAGGCAAAAGGTCCAAACACATAAATCAGTCCTATCAGGCAAACTAAACAAGGGGGATAATCCAGGTAATCGGTAGGCAGGTAAACAGGCAGAATCATACACGAAACAGGCAGTAGAATATAGAGAAATGCTCGGTAAGGCAGGTTAACTGGCAATACTTCGCAAAGGGTGTGTGCACAGTCTCTGGCTATAAAGCCACCAAACAGGAAATGAGTAGTGAGGAACCAGAGGGAGTGGAACACAACCTCAGGCTAACTCAACCGGTAGCGGAGGGCTCCCTCTGCTGCGTAGGACATTACAGGAAACCCCCCTATGGGAGCTTGACGTGGGGGTCCCCCGTGGTCGGTGGTGCTGGACGATAGGTTGGCGCGAGTGAAATTCTCGCATGAGAGAGGGATCCAGAATGTCACAGGGCGGCTACCATGACCCTCTCATCGGCCCCCAATAGCCCTCCCAGTCCACCAGATACGGGCGGACCCCCTCTCTACACGAGTCAGCAACACGTTCACCTTCGAGAGGAGTCCCTTCACATGTCAAAGGTGACGGTGGCTCTTGATGCTCGGCTTTGGGGTCAGCATCCGGGTGGAAGGGTTTAAGGAGAGAGACATGAAAAGGAGAAATACGATAAGTGGCAGGAAGCTCAAGTTGGTAAGTGACTTCATTGATTTGTCTAATGATCTTGAATGGGCCAACATACCTGGGGCTTAGCTTCATGCTAGGTAGCCGTAGCTTGAGGTCCCTCGTGGAGAGCCAGACCCGCTGTCCTGTTTGGTAGGGAGGATGTGGGCGATGTCGTCTGTTGGCCTGGAGTTCCTGTACTCTTACGGTTCTCTGAAGACGTACATGTGCGCTGTCCCACACCCTCTCACTACGAGGAATCCATTCGTCAACTGCCGGGACTGAGGAAGGTTCACCAGACCACGGGAACAAGGGAGGTTGGAACCCCAGGACGCACTGGAAGGAGGTTAGGCCTATAACCGTTACTTTACTCTCAAAAAAGTGTTGGTTATAAATCTGTTTTATAGGGAGGGAACCCCTAACTAGATTTTATCTAAGGCACAACAGAAGACATCAATAAGGCAAACTAGCTCTATATATTGCAGGCAATGACCAAAACCCATCAAATCTATAAATAAAACAACAAATAAATGCTTCTCATTAATTTACCTCTTTTTATCTTTCAAACCCCTTAATAAACAATACAACAAACATACATATTTCGCCAACAAACTCAGAACAGCATAGAAGTCAAAATCTTATCTGTTCTGAAGTGATGATGATGACGATGATGACAATGATACAGATGCTGAATGTTCATTCCACACAGTGTAGAAATCAATGTCCATGAAATCCAATGTCCAAGAATACCATCCAAAGATGTCCCCAGTGCAACATGTAATCCTTGGTGTACAGGTAGATATCAATCCAAACAATGAGCAAGTCTTTAAAGTCTTTTGTGGCATAACCCGGTTCAAGAATCCACAACAGTTGACAACATAATTCACAGCCTCAAAACCCACTTTAAAGTCATCCTTCTGATGCAGGTCAAAAACAGGCATATGAATATGAGGATAAATCCACACAATTTTTCCTTGTGTGATGGTGTAGTCTCTGCTTCAAGGTGTTAGTCTTTGTATGGATTCAAGCACCGTGTCATCAACGGTAGGTGTGGGTATGGCCAAGTAAAAGTAGACTGATAAAGAAGAATCTTGCGTCATAAATGGGAAAAACTGGTTCACATCCTGGCTACTTACAGATGGTAAACCATATTGGGCTTTACTGAAATCCAGCACAATCCCAGAATGCAACAAGAAATCCATTCCTAAAATGACTGGTACTGTTAAATCTCTGTCTTTCAAGATAAACAGTGTCAAGGTAAATTGTTGACCCTGCACTTTACAGTGCCATGTCACCTTTTCAGTAGCTGCTTGCTTTTGCCCATTGGCTAACACAAATGTCTGGCCCATGCTTGGCTGACTTGGTTCACCCTTGCTCAGCTGATTCCAGACGGATTCTTGAATTAGACACAATGAACTACCGGTGTCCACCATGGTCAGAAAAAACCGATTACGCAAGACTATAGGTATATTTACTGTTTGATGCTGCATTTTGATGGACTGCACCACTCTAGTGCTTGCGGGCATATGTTTTTTCTTTTGCTCTTCAGAATTTACCTGATTCCAATATTTTTTGGCTTCATCAAAATCACGTTCAATTTGTGTCCCAATACTTACAAGCTCGCCAACATTGGTTGCGGTACCTCTTAATAAACTAGCCAGGAAGGGATTGCAATTACGTAATATGGCCATTACAATGTCTTTCTCTGACATGGTCTTTCTCCATTTTAAACAAAGAGTACGATAATGAAATGCAAAGTCTCTTATGCTCTCCTTGGCCCCTTGCTTTCTCTCCACCTGCCTTCTTGACGCCACATCTTCATAAACTTCGCTCAGAAAAGATCGTAGGAATATATCTTTAAATTGCCCCCAACTATATACTTTCCTTCTCTCGGCTTGCCACCAGTCTTTAGCAGTTTCCTTAAGCACTGTGTTAAGAGATGCCAAGATCTCCTGATCACTCAATGTTCTAACTGCAAAGTATTCCTCACAGTGTTCAATGAACAGAAAAGGATCCTCATCTTGCTTATTACTGAAACAGGGAAAGTCTAATTTGACCGGTGAGTTATAGGGCATTAACAGTTTTCTCTTGACTGGTTAAAGAGTTTTGCTGAACTTCATTGGTGTGATTTTGACTTTGCCCAGCATCATGAGCCCCATAACCAATTTTAGATGTTACAGGCGTGCTTATTGAAGTAATTGATTTGAATTTGGCTTCAAGTTGCACATCCCTTCTTTTAAGACAATCAACCATTGATTGACCGAGTTCCTGTACAGACATTTCCACAACTTTCTTGACTCCCTCACATTCACGTTCCATTTGATACAGCAAACGATCTTCCATCCCTTTACATTTGTTCCGGAATTCCTCTTGTGATACCCAGCCACTCATCTTCATCAACTCGTCCCTCCAATGTATTGAATCTATCAGTAAATTGTTCAATAAGGTTGTAACGGAATCAGAAAACGTCTCTCTCTCCGCTGCAAGTGGTGGGGGTGGTGGAAAAACGAACTCCTAGCTCATCAACTATGCTGATTCAAATTCATTCTCAGAATCTATATATAGAACACTAAAGATTAGGGCTGAAAGATTAATTGAAGCGACTGTCATGTGCATGTTATAGTAATGGCCGGTTCGGTAATCAGCAGGAAATCATCATCATGTCGTTTTAGACGGAGCAGAATTTACTACACATAGCCGTAGTTCACTGACAAGTTACGGCAAAAAAATAAATAAAAAACAAACAAAGACGCAGACGATTTTATTGCACGATGATAAAATTGTTCACGATAATGACAGCTGTTTGCATAGCTTCTCGGTGAACTACGGCTGTGAAGTAAATGCTGCTCCATCTGAAAGCATGTGAAAATACCACATTATAAAATTTTTACTCCAAACTCACTTCATAACGTCAGTCGAGTGTTTGAAATAAATCCTTCTGTGAGATTCTTACACAGAATAAGGCACGCAACATATTTCATAGTATTTAAGCAGTGATAAAGGCATTGCATTATAAATATACTTTATTTTAATGAAAATATAATAAGAACTCAGATATAAATCATATATTGTCCTTGTTGTGTGTTTATTAGTCACGTTGAATCAATTGAATCTTTCGTTTATTCAGATGCAGCCATTTTCTGGGTTTCTTCTGCGAGACGTATATCTATCGTCAAAATGATAGATACTCAGCATAAAGTTTGGTTTGGCGGTATGGTTCTGTTCTGGCAAAAAAAAACCTCCCTGCCCATCCATGCAGCCTGTCATGAATGAGCAGGGAGAGCAGCAATAATAACCCCCCCAGGGTTAACAGAACAGAACAGAACAGAACAGAACAGAACAAGGCAGATATCATTAATGTACTTGATATTTAAGTGTAACCCACTTAGTCACGATAAAGGAGTCTGTTAGCAAGGAATATCAGAAACAAGTCCTGACTGTGGCAAAAGAGGAGCTGGGGATGGAGGAGGGTAATTTGCTCCGGAGCAAGCTGAAAAGCTGCTGAATAATACTGAATAGAGCTTATATAGGAATGCCACGATAGGCGTCGTATCCCTATAGGTAGACGTGGATCAGCTGATGCAAGCTTGACTCACGTGACCTGCCAGAACTAACGCTAACGCTTAATTTATTAAATCTTTGAGGGTTTCTCTGGGTGTTGTTTAAGAACCAGATGTAAAATCTACCTTTGGCACACACTCATCCTTATCCAGAGCTTTTTGACCTGCCATTATATATCAACAGTTTTCAAACAACTTTTTGTTTCAAAAAGTGTTGGTTATAAATCTGTTTTATAGGGAGGGAACCCCTAACTAGATTTTAGCTAAGGCACAACAGAAGACATCAATAAGGCAAACTAGCTCTATATATTGCAGGCGATGACCAAAACCCATCAAATCTATAAATAAAACAACAAATAAATGCTTCTCATTAATTTACCTCTTTTTATCTTTCAAACCCCTTAATAAACAATACAACAAACATACATATTTCGCCAACATAAACTCAGAACAGCATAGAAGTCAAAATCTCATCTGTTCTGAAGTGATGATGACCACGACGACAATGATACAGATGCTGAATGTTCATTCCACACAGTGTAGAAATCAATGTCCATGAAATCCAATGTTCAAGAATACCATCCAAAGATGTCCCCAGTGCAACACGTAATCCTTGGTGTAGATCTCAATCCAAACAATGAGCAAGTCTTTAAAGTCACATTTGTGGCATAACCCAGTTCAAGAATCCACAACAGTTGACAACATAATTCACAGCCTCAAAACCCACTTTAAAATCATCCTTATGATGCAGGTCAAAAACAGGCATATGAATATAAGGATAAATATATCACATTAGAAAAATAACTACACATAAATTACCCAAAAGCATTCAATCAATACAAAACAAGAAACAATGCTTACTTCAGATTGAGCATAAAACTCAAGGTTTCTCAATCAGGACAAGTGATTGTTTGGAGCCATAAACCATGCTTACTTCCCTCCATTACGAATCTGACTACTGTATTGGAGTGTGAACCAGAGTTTACCCTTTCATAATAAGAGGACCAAAAAAAACAAACAAAAATAAATAAATAAATTTACTTTACCTCAAGAAGATTTTCCCACTAAATTCTTCTTCTTCTTCGGTTTTATGGCGGGTAGCACCAATGTTAAGGTACATTATCGCCACCTACTGTATTGGAGTGTGAACCAGAGTTTACCCTTTCATAATAAGAGGACAAAAAAAATAAAGAAATAAATTAATTTTTGTACTCAAGAGATGTTCCCACGAAATTCTCTTCCTCAGTTCTGTTCTCTTAAGATACAAAAATAAACTTTCTAGTCCAGAAGTAAATATATTTTTAAGCTTTAGGTTATCCACTCCCATCTTTCTAAGTTCATTCTTCATTGTTTCTCGTTCATTATTATACTTTTCACAAATACAAATAACATGTTCTACTGATTCCTCCATTCCACAGTGCTCACATAATCCAGTTGGATGTTTATTTATTATTTTTAAGGTTTTATTCAGCATAGTATGCCCAACCCTTAATCTTGTCACCTCTTTGGTGCTTCTTTTAGTTATTCTCACGACTCCTACTTCTCGCTGTATTTCATAAAGTTGACGTCCTGTATTTCCTGTATCCCATTTATGTTGCCACTCCTTAGTGGTATATGCTTTAATTACTGCTTTTGCTTCATATTTACTAAGTGAGATATTCATGATATCCTCGTTTTCCAATGCCTGTTTTGCTAATCCATCAACCTTTTCATTACCTTTTATCCCCCTATTATAATGATAATATTATCATGATGTTCATATTCTTAAATCTATACAGATTTTCATATATCTCATTTACTATATCCTGTCTACTATGAGATGTGAATGATTGCAATGACTTTAATGCCAAACATTAATCTGTACAAAGTATAACCTTTTTGATGTGAGTCTCCTCTATCCACTGTAGTAGTGCTGTTGCTATTGCCATCATCTCTACTGTGTATACTGATAAATGATCTGATGTTCTCCTATTAACAGAAATGTTTAAGGATGGAATACTAAATGCAAAACCTGTTCTCCCTGTATTAGGATCTTTAGATCCATCAGTATATACTGGAGCAAATACTAGATATACAGTTTGTAGTCTATCTTCAACAAAAGCTACAAGGTTTTCAGGTTCTTTCATTAACTCCAGCATATAAAAATCTATGAGTACTGCAGGAAACATCCAAGGTGGAGTTATTTATAACGGTACTGCAGGAATGTATCTTTTCTGACTTAAAATAATTTCTCTAGCTTCTTTGTCACTATTCCATGCAAAACACCTCTGTTTAGACCTTTCCTTTTCCCAGCACGGAAGGAGTACCTTTACTGTTGGATGGCGGTCTTCTGAATGACCTTGAAGAATACCCAGTAGTTCATCACTAACTGCTTTCGTCTGATTTGTAACGGCATTTCACCCACTTCAACCTGAAGAGCAGATACAGGAGTCGTTTTAAAAGCACCACAACAGAGTCTCAAAGCTTGAGCTTGTATCACATCCAGCTTCTTCAATAAAGTTTCTGCTGCCGAGTCGTAAACAATAGTTCCGTAATCTAACACTGATCTAATCAGTGCTATATAAATACTTTTCATTGCAGCTCTACTCGCTCCCCACTCTGATCCTCTTAGACATCTCATCACATTTAAAATCTTTTTACATTTAGTGTCAATCTTTTGAATATGCTCGTTCCATGTTAATTTTGTGTCAAACCACACACCCAGAAACTTAAAAACATTAACTTGTTCAATAGTTTGTCCATACATCTTTATCTGTGTGTCAATGCCTCTTTTCCTAGTGAACATTATTGCTTTTGTTTTATCTACTGAAAACCTGAATCCCCATGCATATGACCATTTTTCTACTACTTCAATTGCCTCTTGTATCTTTCCTATAATATGATTTATATTCCTTCCCCGTTTCCACAATGCCCCATCATCAGCAAACAATGATCGCCCAATGTCTCCTTGAACTTGAGAAAATACATCATTTATCATAATTAAAAAGAGTATTGGACTTATGATGCTGCCCTGGGGGTACCATTTTCTACCATATATCTTCCAGATAAGACTTTCCCAATTCTGACTTGAATAAATCTCTCAAACAAAACTATCACCGTCGCAAAACCTCCCAAAGTCTCATAAAATCTACCTGTCATTGGCCACATCATAGTCAGATGCAGGTGCATCCATTAGCCCTCGTTCCAAGCCATTTCGAGTAATGACTTTTTCGACACAAAGAAAACTGCCATACTGAATCCGTACTAACGTCTGCAGCTTTACTTAACAAACCGTTGCTGTGTCCAAACCTGAGCCATGCTAGCGGTACCATAGTGTCCTCTCCTCTCCTGAAACCACTCTCCACGACCTGAAGGGAGTAAGACCGATATGCACCTACTTTCAGAACTAAATAAAATGATAGTGCGTGCTGTATCATTCTCCCCTTAGGGTCTTACCTATATGTGAGGTCAATGCTATTGGCCGATAATTCTTTGGATTTGATGGGTCCTTTCCTGGCTTCCTAATAGGAATAATCACTGACTCTTTCCATCCAGTAGGTAACTTTCCTTTTTCCCAAACTTCATTATAAAAGCCTAATAGTAACCCAAGTGTTTTAACATTATGTAGCAGATTTCATCCTTCCCAGGAGATGTTATTCCTGCTCTTGCTATTGCCCTCTTCATTTCTGCCATAGTGAACGGAGCATCCATTGTGTTGTTAGTTTCCTTCCGCCTCTCGAGCCGTCCAGAATAAACTGATTTTGTTCATTCGCTTCCTCTCTTTCCCTCCTCAGTTAGGTTATTTGAGCTATGAATTTCAATTAGTGCCTTTGCTATAATTTCGGCCTTTTCTTCATCAGATGGTGCTGCCTTTTCCCCACCTTCATAACAGGATATTTCCATTCTCTTCTGATTCCTCTCATGCTTTTAATCATGCCCCATACCTCTCCCACAGGTGTTGATCTACCTATTTTATTACAAAACTTCTGCCAGCTTTGTCTTTTTGCATTTCGTATAATTTTCCTAACCTTTGCTTGCATTTGCTTATAATTTTCAAAACTTGATTAAATATGAGTTCTTCTTAATATTCTTAAAGCTTTATTTCTTTCTTTAACAACTGCACTGCATTCATCTGTCCACCAAGGAACCACCTCTTCATTTGTCCATTACTTTTAGGAACTGACTCATTATCAGCTTCATGCAATACTGTTTTAAATTTTTTATCAATCTCCTCAATATCTTCACTTAAATCTATTTTGTCTAATTCACTCTCACAAATAAAACTAAACTTTTCCCAATTAGCACGGTTAAATATCCACTTCCCTATTCTTTTCTCTCGTTGTTTATTTTCCTGTATTAATATTCTACAAAAAACTGGATAATGATCTCTCTACGGACAATATAGCGTTTCATAAATGCACCCACCCCCCCTCCCCACTCACATATCCCTGCTAAATTATTTGATATCAAAGTTAAATCCAATACTGACATATTCGCTGTGTGTACATCCAGTCTGGTCCTTCTCCCATCATTTAAACAAACCAAGTCATTTTCCTCTAACAGTTGTTCAATCACCCCTCCATTTACATCCGTTTTTGTTCCTCCCCATAATGTACTGTGCACGTTAAAATCCCCACATATCACTGTCTTATTTCCATCCATTCCTTCAATTTGCATTAACCCATTCAGATCTAATTTCTTACAAGGATTATAATAATTAATAATTATGAGCTCTCCTTCCTTCATCAAGATCTCTATGACTATGTATTCATGCTCATTTCCTATTCCTATCTCTCTAAATGCAATATCTTCTCTAATAAATGTAACACACCCACCCCCTACTCCTTCCCTCCTATCACACCTAACAAAATCACATCCACCTAGTCTAAAATCTAAATTTGGTCTCAACCATGTCTCCCGAACACAAATAACACTGGGTTTGCTAGAAAGCTCTTCTATATATTTTTTAAATTCTTGTCCATTTGCCAACAAACTTCTAGCATTACATTGCATCAAGAGGATCATTATTACTATTATCCAACCCATGCTTGATCCTGGCTTGCCTGAACACTGAGGTCATTTCTTACTTCCTCCCATGTCAGCCCACAGATATTTAGATGATGTACTGCTGCCTTCACAATTATTTGTATTCTTTCTGTTTTAGATTTAATCTCCATTGTGGCATTAACTACCCCTGCAATGAAAATAACTAGTTTCTTTAAGTCAACCAATACTTTTTCTTTATTTACCTGTTCTACTTCTTTTGAGATTTGATTCTCCACTCTGTTTCTTTCATTTTTTCCTTCTCTTGGATTCACCATCATCACAGCTTCTGCATATGTGATCTTATTCTGAGTTCTTACCTGTTGTATTTCCCTTTCCTTTTTCATCACTTCACACCCCCCATAAGCCACACTGTGATTCCCCCCACAGTTGCAACATTTTGGCTGTTCATGATTACATTGCCCATATTCATGATCTTCTCCACACCTGGCACATCTCCTTCTGCCTTTACATACCTTGGCTGGATGTCCAAATCTTTGGCAGTTGTAGCACCTCATTGGCTTTGGAATATATTCTCTAACGTTATAGCTCAAAAATCCTAACATCACTTTTTTGGATAGCAATTCCTCTTCAAAATCAAGTACAACATACTCACTGTCTTTCCTCACTCCCTCTCGAGTTATTTGTATCCGCCGAGCACCTTTCAGAATTCCCCCTTTTAGGTTTGATTTAATTTCCTCCATTGAGACTCCTACCGGAACTCCCCAAATCACTCCTTTACTCCACTTATTTTCCCTTTCCACACGACTTGTATTTATTACTTTAAATTGTCATATTTCCTTAATTCTGCCAGCCCTCTCCCTCTGCTCTTCATTTCTACAAACAATCAGTATATTTTCATCTCTTAAAACCTTTGCCATATGTATGTCGCCAATCTGGTTTCGCAAAATAGTTGTCAATTTCACTGGACTCATTGATGATATTCCCTTCTCCTCGCCGAATCTCAGTATCATTTTAAATTTCAAACTTTCATGGTCACTCTCTTCTACTCCTCTTTCAAAACTTCGACTACGCCTGGTTTTCTTTGCTCTAATCCCTTCAAAAGTATTTTCTCTTTTCTCCCTCATTCTTCCGCTTCCTTGACTTGTTTCCATACTATCCTCACTATCCACTATATCAGAATATCCCCACTCTGGTCCATTCACAACACAGCTTACCCGCCACCGCTTTCTTCTTTTCATTTGACTTTCCCATTCTTATTATTTTCCCCCTTTTCCGACCTCCAGTTGATAAACATGCTTTTCTTCCAAGATCATCGGTTAAATTTCCGCGATTTTTTA
This sequence comes from Sinocyclocheilus anophthalmus, assembly GCA_018155175.1. Lineage (NCBI taxonomy): Eukaryota > Metazoa > Chordata > Actinopteri > Cypriniformes > Cyprinidae > Sinocyclocheilus > Sinocyclocheilus anophthalmus. Next base: position 5,057 of record JADLZN010011735.1, on the reverse strand, counting down.
ATTTAGAAGTTTTGACCATATAACTCTTCACGCCGTGAGGAGGCTGACTCTCATCTCTGTGCGTGCGCTCCCAGACCGTGTCATCTGACTTCTCTACTCCCTACACCCATTTTATATCTAAGAGTATAGCTCCATGTTGCCCCCTCATGGTGGGTAGTACAATTACAATAAAAAAACAGGGTAGGAACTCAGACCAACGATGTTGCTCTCGACTGCAGTAGGTCCATAAGTATCGGCAGATTTCCTGGTTTAATCGCTCAACTTGGCCGTTAGATTGAGGGTGATAACCTGAAGTTAGGCTAACGTTGATATCCAGATGCTTGCAGAAAGCCTTCCAGACTTGGGAAGTGAATTGGGTGCCCCAATCACTGACTATATCCTCTGGAAGGCCATATACACGGAAGACATGGTGGAACAGTGCTTGAGCTGTCTCCATAGCGGTGGGTAGTATTTTGAGACTTGGAGAAATGGTCGATAATAACGAGAATGGTAGTGTAACCATTAGAAGTAGGCAGATCAGATCACTACACAGAGCCGTTGTTCACTGACAAACTGCGCAAAACCACGATCATATTTTGCGCAGCTCGTCAGTGAACAATGGCTCTGTGTAGTTAATGCTGCTCGATGTGAAAGCCTGCAGGTGATGGAGATTTACCACTGATAGCCAGGGGTATCCGAGGATGATTTCATGTTTAGGGGAGTCAACAACGTACAGGGTAATGGACTCTTGATGAAATAAACCAACCTGGAGGGAGAGAGTTCTTGTTTGTTGAATAATTCCCTCTCCAAGGAGTGTGTCGTCAATTGCTTTGATCTTGATCAGGGGAGTGCAAGGTTGAGTGGGAAAATTATACTTGTCAACAATGCTTCTGTTTATTAAGTTCAGGGCAGCTCCCGAGTCGATCATCACTGTGAATTCAAGAGAGACATCTTCAGTCTTAATTGTGACGGGTAGTATGAATGACTTATTACTTAATGAAAAATTTTCAATATTCACCCTTGGAGCTGCTTGGGGCTTGTGTGGACATCCAGGGCTGCGGTGGCCTGCGTCACCACAGTAAAAGCATAAACGAAGCTGTCAACACCTTGTTCTTTCCTCCTCAGATAATCTTGATGTACCGAGTTGCATGGGTTAGTTTCGGTTGGGGGTAAAAGCTGAGAGGGACTTAATGGCTCGTGTTGGACTCCTCTAAATCTTCTTCTTTTTGGTGCTTGTCTCATCAGGTTATCAATCTTAATGGCTAGCGTCACAAAGACAGAGAAAGATAGATCCTCTCCTTTACAAACACGTTCAGATTGCAATTCAAGGTTAAGGCTTTGCTGAAAGATCGCTTTAAGAGAAGTGTCCTTAAATCAACTTTGAGTGGCGATCGTTCTGAATTCCACAGCATACTCAGCAGCGGTGCGATTACCTTGTGAGATATTTAGAATCTGAGTAGAAATACTCTTGCCCCCCGCGGGATATTCAAACACCTCACGAAGCTGTTGAATGAAATAATCTTCGGAAGTTTTGAATCGTGTGTATGTGTCCCAAACGGCTGCCGCCCAGTCGATCGCTCTCCCAGTCAGCAAAGTCATCAGAAATGCAAATATTTTCCCCTCAGACTCAAATTTATCCATTTGAAGATCAAAATAGATTATTATTTGGTGAACAAAGCCACTACACTGTTCAGTGGTGCCATCAAACTTATCACGTAGAGCAAAGCTTCCCGTTTTGGCATTGGGGTGCGGGAGAGATCGATGTAATGGATGTTTCGGACGTTCTTGTGGCTCCGTGGTAGAGCATTGCGTTAGCAGCGCAAAGGTTGTGGGTTCAATTCCCAGGGAACACAAATACTGATGATTACAAAAAATCAAAAAGTATAGCCTGAATGTACTGTAACGCTGCTCGGGACTTCGCTGTAATTGGTCAGGTATTTGCCTAAGGCTGAAGGTAATTGTTGTTCCTGGTGCACTGTAATACTCCACTTGGTAGGCAAAATACTGTTTTCCGGAGGTTGAAATCTGGCTGGCTTATTGGTGGCGAAGTAATTCTGAATGAGGACTGCTGAAGGAAGCCAAGTTGATCCACTGTGTGGAGTTTATAAAGGGCAATTTCATAAGCAGAAATGTGAAGGCAGGCAAGAGGGTCGAAACCACGAATAAACAGTCAATTTGACAACACTTACAGGGGGAAATCACAAATAAATGCTAGTGGGCAGGCAGGCAAAAGGTCAAGAACATACATCAGTTCGATCAGTAGTGATGTGACGTTCGACACCGAGGCTTCGAAGCTTGTATCAAAAAAACGAAACATCTCACAGTGAAGTAATGTACCGGAGCTTGATTCATTTAGCCAAAACCACGTGATCTGTGACGTCCGAAGCTTCGTTTTCTCACACAACCACGTGTCTGCTTCGTATTCTGATTCAAATAACGGGAACCACTTGCGCAGTTTCAGGTGTCACTCACTTATTTGAAAAGAATAAGTCATAATACAAATAAATATTTGCATGTGTAAATATTTGCATGCTATTAAAAATAGCAATGTGTCCAAACTTTGACTGGTACTGTATGTACATATTAAAGGGATAGTTCACCCAAAAATGAAAATTAAGCCATAAATTACTCACCCTCAGGCATCCTAGGCATATCTGACATTCCTCTTTCAGACAAACACAAAACTACACCTTCTCCCAGAGCTTACGTTTGCGCCTTCTGCTACGCTAGTCCTACGCCGAACGCCCGGCGTGAATGTCGCCGGGGTTGAGACGACTGGAAGATGGAGATTATACGGTTTATACATTTTTAAAGTCATCAACATTTTTCTTACACTAACAGCATTCAAGTCGTTTCAGAAGTGCCTTTATTGAACACCCGGAGCTGGGGTGGAAGGTGAGTTTTATGACTGGTCATGGATGACAAGGTTTTAGTCGTCTTCACAAAACAGATAGGGGGGGGGGGCGAACCATCACTGCCATTTGATACACTTGGAGAGCGGACAATTTAATGATAACTGTCGAGTTGCGTTGTCTGAAAGAAGAAATGTCAGAGACACATAGGATGCCATGAGGGTTGAGTAACATAATGGGAAATTTTCCTTTTTGGGTATATCTTTTTTTTTTGTGAGGAATGTTATTATGGCCGTGAAAATTATTATTAGATTCATTATTAGTTCGCAGTAATCTGTCAGTATTATGGCCAGTCCTGATTAAACTGTGCTTTTATAATTTTTTCCTAACTGGGTATGGGCAGGATTTTCCACTCCCATTTAATCAACATTGGCTACAGATATTGTCATATTATTAATATTAATAATATGATGTATTGCATTGTTACTTTAAATATGCACTATATAAGCAAATCAAGTGGAAGTGAAAGAGACGATCACTACTGAGCAGAATAGAAGTTAATTTCTAGTTAGTTAAGTTTCAGTGAAATTAAGTGTTATGTTAGAGCAGTAATGTAATCATCAGCAGACTTTTGAAGACCTGAAGAGGTCCTTTTTTTTAAACATTAAAAAAATGCTCTGATGTGTTTGCTTTTTGACTTTGAATACAAACTTCTTTGCTTTTACTTTTGCTAGTCAGCTCCCGACGAGAAGTCATTCATTGTACGTGCCAATTCACCTGCATCAACTGCCCTTGTGCTCTTTTAAATTCGTAATAAACTGGTGAATGATCGGTCCAGAAATGATGCCAATCGACAGAACACGTTTATATTTAGAATACATTGCAATCACTCCAAAACAGATGAAGACAACGCACACACCTGAATTAGGAGCTGTACTTCTTTGCTTGCCTATTTAGCTTTTTGCTTCGCTGAAGGATGTGTTCATTATGGCAAACATTCAGAAGGCAGGACCCACTTTGAAACTGCTAAATTAATTGGTTTAACTGCAGGTGAGTGACAATTCAACTATATCCAATGAACAATGAGACTAGTATTTTGCTGCCTGTCTTGCCTGGTGGACTAGCGTATAGTAGTCTCAGCCTCAGACGTAAAGCCCACTGACAGTTGGCTGAACGTCTGATGCATATGGCACACAAAATTGGAAACACTTCAGGAATTTCGAAGTCGTCATCTGATTGGTTGAATTATACAGGATTTCTGGGATAGATGTGTGTCGTGTTCTTTAAAGGCACAATATGTAATCTTTCGCCACTAGAGGGCACGTATTCAAAACAAACAAAAACGAAGAAAACAAAAAGGAGTTAGTTTGATTGACGTCGGACTGACGGTGGCACAGGGGGGAAGTTGCGTATTCTTCCTACACAGCCGATAGAATCCGAAGGGACTCGGGCAGAAATAAGTTACAGGATGAGATAATGATTTATTAACGTAGTAGAATGACGCAGGGGGAAGCTGAAAGCGTGAAGCGACAAGGGCCACTGAACGAGCGTGACACACGGCTCGAAAGCAGAAGCTTTATTATGCCACAGTCGACCACTTCCGCTCCTTCCAGTCGTGCGTATTTGGGGGAAAAAAGCAGCACTGTTTTATCATAATAGATACATTTGAAAGTTCTGTTAAAATGCTACTCTGTGCAGCTGTCACCTGTCTAATAAAACGCATAACATATTAAAGGGTCTTTGGTGTTTCCATGTTTTCTACAAATCAAAACCGGAAATCAAGGGTGTATGACGTAATTGGCAGCCGACACAATGACACTATGGACACGGTTCGTGTCACTAATTAAAATTGCTTATTACTCTGGATTTAAACATTCCTCGAAACATTTGGGATAATGTAAGTAAACAAGTCAGAAAAATATATAACACTGTTCCAGTGGTTTTTGGATATTTTAATAAAAATAAATCTTACATATTGTGCCTTTAACGTTCCAACCTGGAAAATAAAGAGAGATGCCTTGTTGCCAAATCCATCATGTTTAGAAGAAGGAAGTTGTCTAGGCTGAGGTGGGATGGAAACTGTGACAATGACAGCTTTTCATGATAAACTAAGCACTGGATTTTCAAAAGTATGTGATATATGTAACGTTCGAAGCATAGACTCTTTAAAATACGTCCAAGAGTTTTACACACAGTCTGTTATTGTGGGGACATTTCCACGCCCTA
>JADLZN010011734.1:185303-236615 GCA_018155175.1 Sinocyclocheilus anophthalmus | reverse complement strand
GGCCTAAAATAATCTCTTATCTGCATTGTACTCTGAAAAGCACATTACAAAATTAAAATGGACTTGACTTTGTCTTTTAAAAACAATGTTAAATGGATGTATTTAATGTTAAGGGGGAGTTCCTTCTTCCTTCAAATGTGCTCAGGGGGCCTTTAACTGGAGCTGTGATGTATTCACTTTTCCACATGTGTCTAATACATTACATGAACATGTGAGGTCATAAAACATCTGTTATGCTGCATTTCTCACTCCCTGGGTCATTTCTAGGCAACAGTGCCTGAAAAATTCAGGGTTTTTTAACATCTCAATTGAAAAGAAATCACATTTTATTCTCCCTCAGGCTTAAACTAGCAGAGCCAGAACCTCCAAAGACATTGGGTGTTTTCAATAGTAAATTATTAAACTAATAATCCAAAAAGAAAAACTAGTCATTTTTCTTAAGTAACCTTAACTGAAAAACCATACATTATTTCAACTTTGTCCAGAGTTTTGGAAGTTTGTAATTCCTATGCTTTATAATTCATATATTTTATCACTTGAATATGTAAGTTATTGTAGTATTACACGTTTTTTCCCATTTCTAATGAAATATTATGCTTGATGTAAGAGAAACATACTTTTGGTTTGAAATACATAAAAGCATTTTTTTTTTTTTTTTTAAAAAGAACAAAAATTTCAAAAGCTAAATTTAATGTAGGTTTATTTTTTTGTAACCTATGAAAATGTTTTTATAAAGAATGGGTACATACAAACTGGCAAATGTAATCTTTAAAATATTTCAGGGTTAATGTTTATTTTTTGTCTTACTAAACTAATTTTAAATATATTGAAATATCATAAGGACGCAAATGGCACCATCACCATTAACTGAGCCTCAGCTGTATTTAGCGGCATGTAGCCATTGCTAATAAGTTTCCCTTAATCATTCCTAACTCTTATTCTCTCCTTTTACCCTTGACCTCTGACCTCTTAGCCGAAAGAGAGGTTTACACGTAGACACACCCTCACCGTGTTGCCCCTCCCCCTTGAACCAGAGGACTCCGCCCCTCTCAGCCGGGCAGCCAAACGTGTCACAATGGATTTCTCACTGCTTTCAAGCCCCGCCCTCTACGATAATGACACTAACAGAATTACTGACACCATACAAGTAGAGCAACCATAGAGGTCCCCATCTGGTCTCCCAGGATCAGTAAACAGTCCTTCATAAAATATGCTGGACACATCTGAATATTTGGGTTAAACTGTTCTGGAAACAGTGTTGTAAACACACTTAACCACTGATTTGTAGTCGTGTCATCTTTTGAAAGACCAAACAAGTAGTTTCGCTTTCACAACTAAACAATGCGGCCCTAGTGTGAGGGAAGCCCGGTTAGCGTGCGTGAGGCCGGGATTCGAGGCGTGAACATTTGGGTGGCATTATGCTAATATTTCCATATAGTGATGTAGACATGTGGGGGCGTATTTAAACGAGACGTTTTAGGTAGGTGTGGCTGACACAACTTTTATAAAGAATATCTCTTTAGATTTGAGACTTAGTCTTTGCAACTTTACAGATCTTCTTTATGCACCAAGAGCTTGTAAAACTCCAAAGAGAAAGGAAAAATTTAAATCGCATCATATGACCCCTTTAAGGGATACTCCACCCAAAAATTAAAGTCAGGAAATAAATGATGGAATATCCCTTTAAATAATGAAATGATAAAATAATGAGCCAAGGGAGCTATTGAACCTTGTGGTCGATATTACTTATTCATCACGTTAGATAGTGATAGCGTTGCATTTCAGTAATCAATAATCCACAAATTGTTCTCTGCAAATGGAGTATGTGTTCCATGCATACTAAAATAGACATAGATATTTCCCTGTGTGTGTCAGACCGCCAGAATTTTGGTTACAAGCCTTTAACCACTTGACCACACAGCCCCAAGTCACATCTTTACTCACACAGTACAACTCCTCATCCATCCTGCTCTACAGCTCTTATTTGGTCACAGTATATGAGCTTTCCAATAAACATGTACCTGAGCAGCACTGCTACACACAGGACAGCAAATACACATGTCATGAGATCAAGACAAGTGTACTTACTGTTGTGTATATTAGTGGACAGATCTGGGATGGAAACCAAAAGAAACCTCAGTTGTAACCTTGAGCACTTAACCTCAATTTGCTTGAGGGGACTGTCCTTGTGGTTCGTTTACGGAAAGTCGCTTTGAAAAAGGTGTCAGCTAAATGACTAATTTGTAAAATGAATTAGTAATTAGGCAATACAACACAAGTTCACAACATTAAGTGGCTCCGAAAATTTAAAAAAGAAGCAGCTAAATTAACAATTACATGCATGCATGCAAACCATAAAGAGCTCTACTCTGTATTTTGCAAGGCCATCACTTCAATTCACATGGCTCAGGACAAATTTCTGGCAAGGAGTAGGCCACACAATGACCACTGCAGCTTTTCTTGTAACTAAAACTCATTAAATCTGAAAGGTGGTATAGACGCCACAATAAAAAGATGAATTTAGCCATACTTCTCAATTCAGTACAGAAGCAGCACTGATGTATTTACACAGCAAACACAATAGTTGGAAACAATGTATAATGCCCTCCAAAGCTAAATGTTAATTCTCATTCACAGCAACAGAAAACAAGACAAACAGTGATTGAAAAAGGCAAATTATTTAGTAGCCCACCAATTTTCTAAAACAATTTGTTTACAACCAGAGGTTGGAAGGAACGTTTTCAATCACCAGCCACATTTGACTACAACATTTTTAAGCTACCAGTCATTTTAAGCTACCTCTGTCAGCCAAAAAAAAGTGGCTTTTTTCAGTCTGTCATTGTTTGAGGATATCATAAAATGAAGTTAAAAAGAAATTAAAACAAAATTATCGGTGACTTCTCATATATTAAAAAAAACATTTTGTTGTAATTTCAAAATAATATAAAAATTAATGTTTAACGACAAACACGTTGAAGGTTAGCAAACAGGCTCTCAATTCATAGGGATCAGCTGTTTCTTCACAAAAGTCAATGCACTGAACTCAACATATTAAAGCCTCTCCTCCTTCATTGATATTCATTTTTTTTAAAAGTGGCCTTGTCTCTGAGGGCTCCAGTCGCATACCGAATGAGAAGTGTAGTGCTTAGGACATTTCACCGGTATCACACATTTGAAGTGTCATTCTGTATTCACTTTCTAAAGTTCAAGGCGGCAGTCCAAAACAGTGAATCTAATCAATATACAGGCAAAAGTTGTGAGGGAGTGTAGATATAGTGTTTGCCAAAACTAGGTACTAAAATGCTGTAATTAATCAATCTTTCTGGTGTGTTCATAATGTTTTAAAGGAAATGGCACTTCATTATTCATACAGTGTGGAACACTCTTACACTTTATGTGATAATGTTGGAGGGGTCCTGGGTGGAGGGACAAATTTATGAATCATAACCCGACAAATGGCATCATGGAAGTTAATGTGTTAACCATCCACTGTTGATTTGTACCCACATTTGGTTTGTTGTCGGTGTTTTAAAGAATTAGTTCACTTCCAGAATGAAAATTCCCTGAAAATGTACTCACCCCCATCCAAGATGTTCTTGTCTTTCTTTCTTCAGTCGAAAAGAAATTAAGTTTTTTGAGGAAAACATTCCAGGACTTTTCTCCATATATTGGACTTCAATGGGAAACGCGAAACTATCTGTCATTTTGTAAAAAAAAATAAAAAAATACAAATCTTATTTTAACCACAAATGCTCTCACACTAGCTCTGCAATGCATGTCCACAACTTCACACATTACGTAATCACATTGGAAAGGTCACACGTGACTTAGGTGGAAGCACCGACCCAGTGTTTACAAAGCGAACATGCAAAAGACTAAATCAAACGCCCTTTACAGAAAAAAGGTAAAACAACGATGTCGGATGATTTTGAATTTGGGGGAGAAAATAAGATGGAGTTTGGTACTACATCTTGGATGACATGGGGGTGAGTAAATTATCAGGAAATTTTAATTCAGGAAGTGAACTAATCCTTCAAATTTAAACCCAGTTGAGGACAATAAGTTGTCTTTAAGTGAAAATCATTTTCGATCCAACTCAGTCATATCATAGCCAATAAGAACATTTGATGCTTAATACAAAGCTGTGGGCTTCACTGTGGGCGGGACTACCCAGCATGATGTCACAGAAACAGCAACCAATAAGCAACAAAAATTCTACTACCAAACTCCAGGATGTATTTAAACATCACAATCTCCCTCAGCGAGGTGACCTACGAGTCCAAACGCTCGCTGAGAAGTGCGGAACATGGCAGGCCGCAGGTTCATAAGAGCCTCCGCCGCCAGTCATTATTGCCCCGATGCATTGATTCAAGACCAAACGTCAAGTCGCGAGATTAAAATTCAACAGTCCTGTCAGAATGAGGGACTTTTCGTCCTTCCCTTGAGGCCACCACTGGAGGAGGACAAGGAAGACGACGCAAGGTCATTCTGAGCTCATTCTGATTAGTGTGTGAGGAGAGAGCGAGCGACGGAGCTCTTAAGAGTGGGGGCTGATTCATTATTCATAGTTCAGCCATCATTTGTATTAGAACATCAGCTTGCAGCCACCGGCCACAAAAACTGGGTTACCTCCCCCGAGTCCTGACAACAGGAGAAAGAGGAGGAGGAGAGGAGGAGGAGAAAAAGGGATGGAGTGGTGTAAGACAAGTCCAGAGGAGGTAAGGAGCAATGTGTCACTAACCTGCTTGAATTACAACCTTACACCTACCCAAGTGTCCTTCACAAACTGTGGTCAAGGTAAGGAGAAAGAGAGAGGGAGCAAAACCGGCGTGAGAGAAACAGAGCGATTTTTCTCGCTCGTCCTCAATCTGAAATCCCAGAGCTGTGTGAGTGAGTGAGTGAGTGTAGGACACGCTCGTGTTCGTGGTGCCGTTCACTTCCCTTCCTGGTTTCTTTAGGACACACTGTACCAGGTTGCGTGCCGACGGATTTCGAGCATGCCGCTGATGATGTAGCTGTTCTGTTGGCCACAGAACAAGCCGATCAATGCAGTCAATATGATTTCATATGATCTGAATGTTTAATAAACAGCAGTCTGACGCAGGTGGGCGTTTAGTCACATGCTGTTACGGTACTGTGTTCAGGCTGATAAAATGCCTCCCACTGCTCCCATAATGCTTCGGTGTCTTTGTGTTTGGCATTAAATATGCATCTGCAGAGGAAACTCACATAACACAAAGCACAATTATGATTTACTATTCATTTATTCCCATTTAAGGGTCATAACTGTGAGGAGGTAAATGAGGGCGAGCGAGGTAGGGGTTAGCTGAGGGGTTGAGTTTTCAGATTAAAGATTCTTTAGCGTTTGTGGCACAATGTTGGTTACAAAAATTATTTTGAGAATTATCCATTGTATAAAAAAAAGTTACAGTGTGGCACTTAGAATGGAAGTGAATGGGGCAGATTTAAAAAAAATCTAAATGCAGAATAGCGAAGTTAATTATTTTCTGAATCATTTTTAAAGGGTTAGTTCACCCAAAATGAAAAAGGCGGTTTTACTCACCCCCGAGGCATCCTAGGTGTATATGACTTTCTTCTTTCAGACGAATCCAGTCGGAGTTATATTAAAAATAGTCTTTGATCTTTCAAGCTGTTTAATGCCACTCAGCGGGTGTTGCATTGCTTCAGTCCAAAAGAACTTAAATAAAAATTGGCCATCCATAAAAAAAAAAGTGTCTCACACGGCTCCGGGGGGTGAACAATGGACTCCTGTTGCAAATCGATGCGTTTTTTAAAGAAAATATCCATATTCAAAATGTGGTAATAATCATTGAATCTAGTTGCGCTCCACGTGTAAACAGATTTGAGCAGTTAAGGGGGCATGACGTATTGAAGTCGGCGTGTTCGCAGCGCGCTCAAGAGAAGTGACGAATGCGGAAGCGCAGGGGAGAGATCAGAACAAAACAACTGTCAAGAATTAGAAGTACAAAATGAGGATTTGTAAAGAAGAATGTCAGAGGATTTCGATATAAGCCAAGAGGAGACTGGTTTTCCTTTGCTAAAGTAAGGAAACTTTGCTTCCTTTGATCCTGTAAACAAACGTTGGTTTTCACGAGACTCACCGGCGCTTGCGCAATGCCGACATCTTACATAATCCTCCCGGAGCTGCTTCTGTGTACAACAGCGAGCGCAAGCTACATTAAAGTGATTAATACATTTTGAATATGGATATTTTTCTAACAAAAACGCATCGATTCGCTACAGAAGGCCTTTGTCACCCCCCCGGAGCCGTGTGAGACAATTTTTATGGATGGGCGCTTTTTATTTAAGTTTTTAGACTGAAGCAAGCCAACAACCTAGCTGAGTGGCATTAAACAGCTTGAAAGAGACAAAGACATTTTTTTTTTATATAACTCCGACTGGATTCGTCTGAAAGAAGAAAGTCATATACACCTAGGATGTTCGAGGGGGAGTAAAATGCAGCCTAATTTTCATTTATGGGTGAACTAACCCTGAATTTTCCTGTTTAAAACTTGAGAAGGATTTGAGCTGTAAAGTTTTGTTAAAGCATAATTAGTACAAATATTTAAGGTTTATTGCTGCATATAACTTACACAGAAAAAGGCTGAAGAGAGATAAGAGTTTAGAAAGTGTTTTTCGCATTAAAATCATTATTCCCATTGGATTGGCCCCATTCACAAGTAGAAATAATTTTTTAGTTATTCAATCACAAATAGACATTGTTGAATATACACTTAAAAATATTTTTGATGCTTGTTCAAATTACTTAATTAAAATTAGCTAAAGCAACACAATTCCTATACATTTTGTCCTAACAATTTCATTGTGTTCAATCTACAATGTTAAAAGTTACATGAACAAATTATACATGTTCAACTCAATTAATTAATGTACAATATTAAATCATGTCAATTCAGGTGTACATGAGGTCTAGCACTTTTTGTGATCTCAAAATGTATATTTTTAATTAGAAAAACATGTAACCACCTTGCATGTGTCCTGGGCCACAGAGAAGGACTCCATATTCCACTAACATGCAGTCGTATGTACGGTTTTAAACTTCTATTCTAAGCCACTATCTACTGCTGTAAAAGAAAGCAACTGTCTGATCTAAAAATACTGCCAAAAGTCCATATACACGTGCACAAAACTTCACAGAACATCTTCAGTAAGTCTAACATCAGCATGTAGTGACAGATCATATGAAGCAGGAACATCTGAAGTTGAGTTAATACAGCTGCCTGACTAAAATAACATTATTTTTTTAACATTCCACTCGAAATGTCACATTTGTGGTGAGATTAAAATTCAAGCATATCTGGGAACGACGCTGCACTGTCTTTTTTGCGCTTTTCTTTTTCCCCTGACCTTGTGAAATCAGCACCACCCCACTTTTTTCAAGTCCAAAATTGGCCATAAATGCACATCCTGACTTCGCGTGAGGCTACGCTAGACACACAGGAACCCAGTGATATATACAACAACCACGGAAGCATAAGATCAAATGCTTATTAATGAAGTAATTCAGCCCACACACATACATGAGCATAAATCAAACTTCCTCTCACACATGCACACACTCTGTGCAACATGCAATAAACATCTGTTGCATCTACCATGTGTGGCCCCCATGCAATAATGCATTGACTCTACACATGCACTCTCCCTCTCTGCTTAAGACTGAATATTGCTCTCCATCCAAATACGGGATGCACAAAAACACATCTTTTCGAAATTTACTAGTCGTGGTTTACCTGATGGGAATACTCAGCCCTTCGGCAGACATTTAACAAATAAACATGTCACACCACAGGGATACGTCAAATAAAGCAACTTTTAAAGCACCACTGCTACATAAAATCTCACTAATTGTTTGGTCGGTAGTTGGACAAGTTGTCGACCATCCAGCCCATTCCTAAACCAAATATTCTCCATGTTTGAAAGAGGTGCATTTCAGATCTTCTAAGACTGCAAAAGTCTGGAAAGCTTTGTCGTAATCATTTTAAAATGTACAGAACTGAGTCAGACAGAGATTTTGTTCGCTCAATATCATGGAATTATACAACAAAACCAAAACAAAAAAGGGATTATGCTGTACTTCAACACCTTCCCAGAGAAAAACTGACTCAGAACAGCAGAAAGCAAATTACACAGTACTGCATTTGGCCAAACGTTTGTCTTCTTGTTAAAATGTGACTCGCATTTACATTTTTAATGCTGTAAAGGCTACTCTTATGGACAAAATTTGTATTTGTTGTGACGCCAGCAAAGTTCAGTTGAACTGAAACGCCTCGGATTTGTTTAGTAGAACGCTGCCTTAACCCCACCTCCCTAAACAAACACACACAGGGGACAGATTTGTGCACAGCTTTAAATGTCAGCAAAGATCTCCTATGAAGGGGTGAGAATGTAAAACAGACACAAGAGAAAACCGAGACGGATACTGAAGATGTGCATGGATTTAATCTTGGCAACCAAGTGACCTTGCCATGGATCACCAAACAATAAAGGTACAACAGGTGCTAAAGATGAACAAATAGATGGGATACTGCTCAAATATTTACACACACAGAGCCCAGACACCTCGCTAGATGTCACATTCTTTCATTACCACAGTACCAAAGTGCCATGTGATCACATAGAATGATATATTCTATGATATATTGATATTCTCAGAAAAAAAGATGAGGGATAAAAGAAATAGAGAAATAGTTGTGAGCTCTTTAACAATGACCTCATCTAGTGGAGTGGAAATTTCCTGGTAGGCATGGTGACAGTAGCAGCAGAACTGAGAACATTCAGCAAGATGAGAGAGACCAAGAGAAACGGACCACAACTCACTGACACACAGCATCGCAGTGAAGATCATTCTCCTTTAACTCACTGTCACATACACACAGCAGATGAAACACAACTTCATACATCTCTGTGGTGTCACAGATAGTACACATAACTTGTGTTGTTCTGGCTACACTAGGCTGCAGTGTTCAGTGGAGCAGGTAGAGGGCGCTGTGGAAAGAGAGAGAGAAAGAAATGTATGTGGGTTACTCTCTGCACTAGTGATGGTTTTAGCTGTCTTAAAATACTGCACCGTCCCCACAGAGCTCTGACCCTTTCCCACTCACTCCACACACACCTTTACCACACACACACACACTACACCTTACGCACAGATATCTCTTACACACTAACCATGGCACAGCCTCACTCTTGCTGGTAAGGGAGGGGTGCACATGTGTTGTGTGGGTTGTGCAGCAAAGAGAGAATGGATCTTGTCTAAATATGATTTTTGTGTAGATGAAATGGGCAGAATGTGAACTGGCCAGTCGCCAGAGTCTCAGCGACAGCCGTTTTCTCAGCGCTCTAAAAATAAAAATGCCTTTATTTCAGATCTCACCAATCAGACATATCCTGCTTGATACAATCACATTCATACACACATAATATATATATATATATATATCTATTTATATATAGAAATATATATATATATATATCTATATATATATCAACTCCAAAACTCAATATAGATACTACTTAAACAACACCACAGCCCTTCTTTAGTCACGATGCACTTTTTTGCCAAGCCTGCTCTGGCGCAGACTCTACAGTAGACTATTATAAATAATTTGGTAACACTTTAGTATAGCGACCAATTTTCACTATAGTTGCTTATTAGCATGCCTATTAAACAGATTGGCTGTTGTTTAGGACTTATAAAGCACATTAGTGTGCATGAGGCATTTCTACATCCCTAAGCCAACAATACTAAACCGACAACTACCTTACGAACGATTAATAAGCAGCAAATTAGAGTTTATTGAGGCAAAAGTCATAGCTAATGGTTTGTTAATAGCAAGAACTGGACCTTAAAATAAAGTGACCAATATTCTTGTAATAGTATTATATTGTATATTAATTTATGTATTTTAGCTTTTTATGACATTATACGAATATTTGTACTTTAAAAAAATGCATTTGTTAAAAAGGTTAAATATATATTTTAGATTTATATGCTGTCATTAAAATTAACTAACAAAATAATTTTTTAAAAAGCATATTCAATTTATGCATATAATATCCATAAACGTATTATTCAATATGAACTCTGCATGATTAACTAGCCATTTGCTGTGTATTTGTTTTATTAATTACTATTTACTTACATTTTTTATGATGCTTTACCTAGAATGTGCTCTGATGGTTTTCACAGTAAAACTCTTTTGGAAACGCTAAAGTGCCGCAACTACAGGCATACAGTACACATTAAGATGGATGTATTTTGCTGTTGCGTCACATTTCACTGTTTTATAGCGTCCCACTACGAGTGTTGAATTTTTAAGACGGCATGTCAAGCTAAAAATAGTCCATCTTTTACGCGTCTTGAGACTCTTGCATTCTGTTCCATTCTGTTGCGCTCCATCTAGCTGTTTTTGCAAGAACACTTCTTATACAAACAGTCCTTAAGGAACACGTCCAGACAGGGTCAGGTAAGTCCAAACCCAGCCTCATTATACAGGTTTTCAATTAGTTATGCCTACTTGTTCAAACAACCCACAGACTAATGATGCTTATATGAAGTGCCTGCAAAAAATATTTGCAGATGTGAAAAAATTTGTGGATCGTTATGCCTAATAAATAATGGTGTGAAGTTCCTTCTTAATTAACAATGTTTTTGACACCTGTTTCCTTTCAGATTTGATGTCGAGTTTCTGTCAGATGCTGCTCCACAGGTGGTGTGGTGTGAAAGCGACTCCTCCTTGTCGGACAATTTCAAACACCATAAACACAGTTTGACCAGTAACTTTGGGTCTGAGATTAATGTGCTAGACCTGCACAGAGTGCTCTTTGAATCTGTGATCATTATAATGAGGAGGGAGCTTCATATCATATCACTAACCATGGAAGGGAGCAACAGATAAGTGGATAGTTAACAACGAGTTCTTTGTCTCCGAGTGAATGCACCTTCTGCTCTGCAGGTTGGCTGCATAGTTACTGTGTTACCACGGTAGCTGTGCATTTTACCATCACCAAGGATACCATATCCATGACAACCTCTACCCATCAAAAGATTCCGTTCATAGCCCATAAGCAGAGGGGTGTATGCATCAAATGAAGGAACCCGTGCTTATGTCACTCTAACCTGCCATAATGTAAGTAAAAATCCAGTTCAGAAATAATTTCTGATATTTTTGATAAAAATACAAACGTTTAATGACAGACATATCATAAGCTCTGAACAACAATGTATTTACTGAATTTCCACAAAAAAACTACATTACCCATAATACTGAGGAGAGCTAGATTCACCAATGACAGAAGTCACCTTTACCATGAAAATGATAATAGCAGTAAAAGCCCACTCACATTAAGCATTGCAAATGACACAATCAAATCAATAAAAGCCCATTCCCGTGAGGCATTGCAAATGACGTAATTGAGTCAGTAAAAGACCACTCCCTTCAAGCATTGTAAATTACGTAATTCAGTCTTCTTACACGTTACAACAACTTATATATCAACACATACCAAAGATTATATACAATACATAAGTTGTATATACTGTAATGTTTTAAAATTAACTTTAAATGAGTTGCATTTTATATGTTTTATCAATGACTAAAGGGCATTTTTTATTATTTACAGTTGCCGTTCAAATGTTTGGGACAGTAAGATTTTTGTTTTTAAAGTAGTTTCTTAAGCTCATCAAGGAGACTATAATTGTTTGATCAAAAAATACAGAAAACCTATACAATGTAAAATTACTGGAATGTAACATAACCAGCCCCGTTTTCTATTTTAATATACTTTAATTTAATTTATTCCTGTGAGCAAAGCTGAATTGTAAGCATCATTACTCCAGTCTTCAGTGGCATATGATCTTCAGAAATCATTCGAATATGCTGATTTATTATCAGTGTTGAACCTGTTGCTGCTTCATATCTTTTTGGAAACTGTGATACTTTTTTCATGATTCTTTGAATAGAAAGTTCAAAAGAACAGTGTTTATTCAAAATAGAAATTGTGTGTTACAATATACACTATTCAAAAGTTTGGGGTTTTTTATAGAAATTAATACTTGTATTCAGCAAGGATGTGTTAAATTCATAAAAAGTGATAGTAAAGACTTATATTAGACGATTTTTTTTTAATAAATGCTGTTCTTTTGAACTTATAATCACCAAAGAATCAAAGAAAAAAGTTTCAAAGTTTCCAAAATAAATATTAAGCAGTTTTTAAAACTGATAATAAATCAGCATATTATACAGATTTCTGAAGATCATGTGACACTGAAGACTGAAGTAATGGATGATGAAAATTTAGTGCTGGTCACAGAAATACATTTTACAGTCTAGTAAATCGGAAACCAGTATTAGAAAATGGCATATTTCACAATATTACTGTTTTTTTTCTATTTTTGATCAAATCAACCTAGCCCTTGATGAGCATAACAGACTCCATTAAAAAACATAAAAAAATTTACCGATCCCAAACTTGAATGGCGGTGTATAATGAACAGTTACTTTTGTATAAGTAATTTTCAAATCCTTCATGGGGTGTTGTTCATTGCCTCATAAAATACATTTGAATAAAAATTTTGTTAAAAAAAAAGTTTGTAATGTTGAAAGTGATTCATCAAAATAATCTCAGAGCTGGTTGGTTTGATTCAAATCATTTTTGGAAATACCTATAGAGAAAATGAATGGGAAATAATACTTGCAGAACCACTAACGAAGCTGTACATGTGACCGCAATCACTGCTCGGCTATGAGCTACGTGCCATCAAAAGCGTGGACACATGCTTTCATTCACGCATTTACAGGTTTCCATTGTGTTCTTCACTGGGAAAAGACACAATGCGGCTTCAGATCTCCGAGCTGATGGGTGGATGGATTAGTGTTACTCAGGCTACAGCATGAATCTCTGAGAGGTCTGAGAACTCCTTTCACAGCCAAACATCCAGATTACCCACACACTCCATCGTTCTGCATTCATCCAGGCTGAATGTACTGTACATTGAGCACTGAATAACACAGGCTGTTCTTAGGCTTACAGAGCTCCAATCTCTCTATTCTGGATTCAGCAATCTGCACTTCCAATTCAAAATCCAATGTAAGTTCTAAAATGCAATTGCACCTCACAAAAGTTGAGTCATTTAATCATTCAACCAACAGCAATCACTATCATCATCACTACTATAACATCACCATTCACGACTATCCGCAACACTATCCGTAACCACAATATCATCAGCAGCAGAACCACTATCATCATGACCTCCATCATCACTATCAAGTAATCATTACCATTACATCACTATAACATAGCCACCATCACCATTTTCACTGTCACAACCTTTACTATCCTTACTGCTACTAGCTATAGGGGCTTTCGGAACACAGTTCTAGGAACTAGCCATCATGGTGGTCCCTAGAGAACCAATTTCCTCCTCAAGCCAATTTCCTGGTTGCATTCGCACCGTTAGCAGGAACTTTAAAGTGGCTAACAGCAACGCCTTTATTCGCTGCATTCACAAACGTTTAGACTGTACTCTGAAGTAGGCTAATTTAGTTCCCCCAAACGGAGATTCTAGAACTAAAACTGTTCCTATTTCCTGTAATGCAAACATGCCAAAAAGTGGGTCATTTCACCAATAGGAACTATTAAAGGGGTCATATGATGTTGCTAAAAAGAACATTATTTTGTATATTTGGTGTAATAAAACGTGTTTATGCGGGTGTTTAAGGTTAAAAAAAACATTATTTCCACATACTGTACATTAGTGTTTCTCCTCTATGCCCGCCTTTTTGAAACGCGTCAATTTTTACACAGCAAAGTAGCTGTGATTGGACAGCTATCCAGTGCGTTGTGATTGGATGAATACCTCAAGTGTGTGACGGAAAATGTTACGCCCCTTACCATACTTTGATACCGTGTCCCGGCCGGAGCGACGAGACAAAAACATGAAACCCATTATAAACGAGGCATTCGTTGCATCCAGTGGGGGACATAATTACATATTATAATGACTTATACTGTCTTTTACACGTTGCGTTGCATCGCACCGTGTAAATATAAAACCAGGTCTGCATTTGTGATCGGAGAAATGACACACAACAAGTGCTACTCTACACTGCCCAAACTCGCGTTTGAATCATCAGTGGCAAATTCTTTAAAGATAAAAAAACGTACTTACAGTCTGTGAAGTCAGAACAGCCGGCATTGTAGTCTACTCTACCAGGATCAGGAAACAGTCCTCCATAAACTGTGCTGCACACATCTGAATATTTTGGGTTGAAGTGTTCTGGAACAGTGTTGTAAATACAACTTAACCACTGATTTCTAGTCATGCTCATTTTTGGAAAGCCAAACAAAGTAGTTTCGCTTTCACAGCAAATCACACACTGCGGGCTTGAGTGAGCAGAGGCCGGGGGATAGAGTGAGGAACGGCCAGAGGGCTAGAATGAGCGGAGGCCGGGGGCTTGGAAAGGCTGCCGGCCGGCGGATTCGACGAAGGAGCGGCGGCGGGCTTGCGGCAACCATATGTGAAGACCCCGGGCTGGACTCCGCTTGTCCACGGTGAAAGCCGATCCGGTGATCCACAGCGCAAAGTTGATGTATTTCCTCAGCAACCAGCACGGATCAGCTCCAGGCATGACAAAGCGGATATCGTCCTCTTTTGGAAGGCCAAACAAAGATGTTTCGCTTGCACAACGAAGCACACAGCGCCTTCACGACATGGCGGCGGTGGCAACAATACTACAGCAAGAATAAAAGTTATGCCTTCTTTCTTTGCGTGAAGATGTGGGAAGAGTTGCATAACGCCGCCCAAATAGTGACGTAGATATGTGGAGGAGTGCGTTAGAACGAGTCGTTTTAGGTAGGCGTGGCTGACTCTTAACTTTTATAAAGAATCTCTTTGGATTTGCGACTTTAGTCTTTGCACCCTTTACATATCTTCTTTACGCACCAAGAGCTTGTAACACTCCAAAGAGAAAGAAAAAATTTAAGTCGCATCATATGACCCCTTTAAAAGGTTCCTCTGGTGTAAAGCCCATTATCATCGCCATAATCAACACCATCATAATTTCGTTTACACCATTATCATCATCACATTATAACCATAACTATTCCAACCAACATCATTACCAATCACTGTCACAGCCAGTATCGTCCTTACCATTACCACCATTCATTACCACCACAGCCATAACCAACCTCACTATTACCATCATCATCCTCACTAGTACTAACATTGCCATAATCAAAATCATCATCATCACTACCATCACAACCATCTTTATCCTTACCACAAACACCATCATGACATATCCTCCATCGCTAATCATCAACACCACAACTTCACCATCACATTATCACCACAGTACATAACATCCATCACCATTACCATCACCACCATTACAACCATAATTATCCCCACCACTGCTATATCACCACCATCACTGCCAGTATTATCCACACCATTACCATCATTGTCACAACCATCACCATCCTCACTACTACTGTCATTGCCATAATCATCACCACCATCATTACTACCACATAACCATCATCACTCGCCATCACCGTTATAACCAACATCACAACATTACCATCATAATATTTCTCTTTCTTTATTTATAAAGTATTATTTAACAGTCTGTTGACCAAAAATGTTAATTTTTAGAGCCACATGCAAAAATAATCACAACCATAAAAACATAACAATAAAAAATGAATATAACTCATACAACTTAAGTAATTCCATCATCACATTATCATCACTATCACATAACATCCATCACCATTACAACCATAACTATCCCTACCACTGCTATCACAACAATCATCATTACCAATCACTGTCACAACCAGTATTATCCTTACCAGTACCACCACCGTCACAACCATAACCATCCCCACCATCACCATCCTCACTGCTACTATCATTGCCATAATCACCCTCATCACCATCATTACTACCATAACCATCATAACCACCTTTATCCTCACCACTAACACATCATCACATATCCGCCATCACCATTATCATCAACGCCACAACTTCACCATCACCACAATCACATAATATCCATCACCATTACCATCATCACCATTACAGCCATAACTATCCTCACCAATGCTATCACCACCATCATCATTACCAGTCACAGCCAGTATTATCCTCACCATTACCATCATTGTCACAACCATCACCATCCTCACTACTACTATCATTGCCATAATCATCACCACCATCATTACTATCATATAACCATCACAACCATCTTCAGCCACACCACTAAAACCATCATCACCTGCCATCACCGTAATCATCAACATCGCATTACCATCATCTTCTTCCTCTTTCTTTATTTATAAAGCATTATTTAACAGTCTGTAGACCAAAGCTCTTTACAAAGCTTTACATTTTTTGAGCCACATGCAAAAATAAATCACAACCATAAAAACATAATAAAAAAATTAACAAGCTGACCTTAAAGACAGTTTTGGCTCATACATCTTAACTAATTCCATCATCACATTATCATTACTACAACATAACATTCATCAGAATTACCATCATCATCACATTATCATCATAACCATCCCCACCACCATCACCATTAAACACCGTCACAACCAGTATTATCCTCACTACTACATCACCATCACATCCATCACCATCCTCACTGCAATCGCCACAATCACATCACATAACCATCACCATCACAACCAATATCATCCTCACCATTACCATAATCACATTACCACCACTATCATCACCAATATCACATAACATCCATCACCATTAAAGTCATAATCATCCTCACCACTACGGTCACCGGCATATTCATCAGTACTACCATCAGCAGCAGCGCACCACAAACATTATAATTACAGTCTTAATTCCATAATGATCATCATCGTTATCATTATCAGCACTCTCAAATCATCATCAACATGCTCATTTCTGACTTGTGCTGTGAGGCAGAGCGTCTCTTACCAGGTTTGAGTTGGTTGCGTTGGAATCGTCCTCGGGGAAAGGGATGTAGACAGCTAAGGCCACACAGTTTGCAAAAATAGTCATCAAAATTATGATTTCAAACGGTCTGAAGAGTCAGTTAAAGAAAATGAAAGATGCTTTTATACACAAGCAAAGGAAGAGTACACAAACATACAGTACATGTTAAGTTGTATCAGTGCACAAGACAGTGTGTAAGAGTCCTTATCCTCTCTGCTTTTTTTCTCTCTACTCAAATCTTTTTTCTTTCCTGTTAATAGCAAGGCCAAGCTCTTCAAAAACCTGGCCTTCTTCAAGACAACGATCTTCACCCCCCTCCCATTTTCCTTCTCTCCCTCTTCCTCTCCTCCCGCTCTCTTTTCACTGGCCAAATTGTTTGTTTGGCTTTCAGTTCAGCTGGAAACGCAATCAAACTGTGTCATCATTTGTTACAGGAATGGATTTCTCCGAGATGGGTGTTGAGTCGCATGGCACGTGTCCTGAGGAGAAACAGATGTGTTCTTGTTTTTCTGGATGTTTCTCTTGTATCTGCTGTCTGGGCCTTGAGTTATGGCTCTCTGGGGTTAGTTCAGAATTACAGAGCCATAGACCCTGTAACCCATTTAGATAAACATGCTTGTAGATCAGTAGTTCGGGTCCCCAAGGGAGTAAAAACAGACCATTGCAGGCAGACCCAAACTGAATTTAATCTTTAAAGGTCTTACAAGGTTATAAATAACACTTCTATATATGAAACCTGCTTGACTGTGCATAATGTAAATGTGTGTGACCGAATGCGTGTTTGTAGGAGGGGGCACGATGCGGGGCCATTTGTAGTGTGCTGCGCCGTGGTGGGGGGGTGAATAGTTTGTTGTTGTGTGTGTGTTGTGTGTGTGTGTGTGGCGCGCGCATTGGAACTGTCAGCCTGTTGAGAGGAGCTGTTGGCATGGCAACACAGCCAAAGACAGGAGAGATGGGCTCTGGAGCCTCTGGAGATACAGATCCAGTCAAGTGTGTGCAAGACTGGTGACACATACGGACAGAACCGGCAAAACAGGAACTTTTATAAAATATCCCACCGAAATTAATGAGGGAAAATATTTCTCTGTCTCCACAGTTCAGAGTTCCCTCGTGCCAGTTTGTGAATTTATGGGGAAATATTTGATGATGTGATCAGTTCTTGGCTGAAGCTGTGAATGGGAGCTGGATCTCTTGTTTCCTGATGAATGAAGCATTTTACTCAACCTATCAATCCTCATTAACATATTTTCCTGGTCAGTGGCCTATCGCTGTCTCTTGTGGGCAGAAACGATTACATAAAACCGTGAGAGAGAGGGGAAAAAAGAGAGGAAGAAAGAGGAAGGGGAAAAGGACAGGGGAACACACCGTCCTAGTCTCCTGTAAAAATTCATTTCAGGAGTGCACTTGAATGACTCATCAAAGCTCAACTCTATTTAACCCTTTGTAGAAGGCATAAAAAACACAAAAAAGTGTATTTACACCTGTAATGCAGCAAAGGGGGAATAACGGTCACGACTATAAACATATCATGCTGAAGAAATTCATTCTTCTTTTTTGAGGGACTTTTTTGGAGGGCTTTTATATTTTGGTACTGCTTCATGCAACATTGCATTTTTACAACAACTCAAAGATGCCATAGCACATCTGTCAAATGCTGCCTGTAATAATAACAAACAGATCATACAATTAATAAATACTTACTCAGAAGCACTGCTGCGAATCAAAATATGAAAAGAATACATGTATGACCTGGAGATCAATAATTTCAGCCTTAAAGTCATCTACATTACTGAGTTTATGAGTAGTCTGTAACTGTAACACTAATTAACTAACATTCAGAAAACAACTGTATGCTCAGCTACCTGCTAAAGCAATAGTCACAAACTCAATATGAGACTTTTTTGGATGTCGCTCTGGGAGGAACATGTCTGCCGCACTACAGATAAAAAAAAAAAAGTATTTTCATAAGTATTGTGTGCTTTTTAATGTGATGGCACTTTGAGGCCCTGCATCAGTATACTGGCTTGTCAGATTCAAATGTGCTCTTTTAAATGAAATATGTGGTGAATTACATTATATATATAGTTCTGGGTCAGTAATATTTACATTTTTGAAAGAAATCAATACCTTTATTCAGCAAGGATGCATTCAGTTGATCAAATGTGACAGTAAAAATGTTTACATTGTCACTTAAGGTCTACTTCAAAAAATGTTGTACTCTAGAACTCTAAAAACAACGGTAGTCCACAAGATTTCCTTAAAAAAAATATTAAGCCGCACAACTCTTTTCAACTTTGATAATAATATGTTAAGTTTTGCCCAGCAAATCAGCATATTAGAATGATTTTTTTGAAGGATCATGTGACACTGAAAACATGCATAATGGCTGCTGAAAATTTAGCTTTAACATCACAAGAATAAATTATATTTTAGAAAAAAATTATTAAAATAGAAAACATTCATTTTAATTTGTAATAATATTTCATAATAGTACTGTTTTTATTGCAGTCCTGGTGAGCATAAGAGACTCCTTTCAAAACATTCAAATGTTAACGCCCTAACTTTTGAACATGGTGTGTGTATATATATATTCTATATATATATATATAGATATAGATAATATATATAACAGCGGTAGATTCAGTAAAGGATACTTCCATTCCACGATAAGTGCACGCCCTGCGGATGGGGTTTTTTTTAAGAGTTAGGCAGAGAAGGGCCGGGTTGAGTGGGGTGTGGAAGCAGTGCGGCTGGTTTCTGGGGTTTGGGTAGGCGCGTGTGCGTGGTGGAGCTCGCAGTGGAGATCGGCTCTCGGGGCTCCGGGGTGCCAGCAGATGCCTGCCGTTGCCGCGTCGATGGCTGACTGCCAGCTGATTGGAGCGCCAGGGGGGGAAGTTGTTTCAGGTGCAGAACCAGCCACCCACCCCGCCCCCCACAGCTCGTTCCTCATTCAGACTGGGGACGGGAGCCAACGACGGACTTGAATAGTTGGAGCCTGTAGACGAAGAGAAGGAGACAGTGAATGAGAGAGTGTGAGAAAACAAAGTTCTGTGATGTTTGGTTCTGCATTAATAAAGATTTTTTTGATGTCATATTTAAAATAGAGTTTTTTAATCATACCTTCATTCACTTGGCAACTTTTCTAATGCCTTTTAGGGTAGATTTGAAAAGCCAAAAAAATTAACATTTTAAATAAAAGATTTTGTTGTTTTACCCTTGTCCCAGACCCAGATTTTCAGTCATTTAAGAGAGTTTATTTTATAGAAGTCCACAGGGACAACAAAGCCCACAGCCAGATGGACAAGCAGTTATTAAAACAGTTTGTGTGCTTGTCACGTGTTGTACTTGTCCAATCAATGTTATTAAGCTTGTAAATATGCCAATAAGACCATCAAATCCATCCACGAATGGGTTTACAAATGTACAGTGTGAAATCTCAAAGCCTGGCAACCCAAGATTAAACAACCCTGGTATGTATATGTAATAACTCCAGGGTAAACAATTTCAGGTGTGAAAAACCAATCAATGTTCTTGTATATTTTACATACTGGCATTCCAGTATAATCCTGGCCCATTGCAACAGCGTATTCATCACACATGGCAGCCCTGCAGGACTGTATCTCATCTCCATCTGCAGTCCAAGAGTGTAAAATCCAAAGAGAACTGTCCTACTGAAGTGTGTGTGTGTGTGTGTGTGTCAGGAATGAGAGACAGAGTGAGATCACAGTAATAAACCACAGAATGGAGAGTTTCTCCCATCCTGTACCCTCAGTTTTCTCTCTCCCCCTTCTCTTTTTAATAAATGGTTCAGCCCACTGAATAAGCCAAAATCTGGATTAGTGTGAAATGTCATGTCAGAATGACATCAGTGAGTTTGTCTATGATAAAATATTTTCTCCTATCCCAGTTTAATATGTAGTTTTTTGTAGATTGATGCTGTGATGCTAGTGGTGCAGTAATCACATACTTTAGATGTCTTTTATATAAGAGAAAGTGCTGGGTTTTGATAATTAGGATTCAGTAAAGTATGTTATGAGAGTAAAAAGAGAACTGGAGAGTTGCTGTCTGTGTTATCTAACTCCTGTTAAATTATAGGAAGTCAAAGTGGGCTTTTCTCGATGACTCTTTTCTCCTAAAGCACCATTTCTAATTACCGTAGTAAAGCCATGCTCTGGATAAAGGACTTTCAAAAGGAAGAATCTCAGTTACTCATCCTAAAGTACCCACAATGGATTCACTCTCTTGAGAGATACTCTGACACTCATTTTTTCTAATTGAAAAAGAGCTATACATACACACACTTGTAAACTTGAATTCACATAAAGCAAAAACTAGGTGTCGAAATTTCAAATCCCGCATTCATTCACACAGATCAAATCTGCACCTCATGTAAACTCTCTAAAGTTTGAGCCATCAGCCACTAAAAGCTGTTCGATTTGAAATCCATGAACTGAGATTTAATCACATTCTGCAACTGCATCACCACTGACACCAGGGGATCCCCTTTCCCTCTGATCTGAGATCAGCAATGGCCTTCTCTCAGAGCTTTTCACTTCAAAAAAGGAAACATTCACATTGTATTTTAACTTGCGACTTCAATGAACATATATATACATACATACATATATACACAATATGAACAAAAGGATGACTGTAAAAAGTGAACTTCAGTGTAAGCAGCTATTAGTACTGGATGAGCAAGAAACTAGCCTGAAACAAATGGGGAGGGACTAAATGAGTTAGGGGAGGGGCTGATATATTGGGGAGGGGCTAACGGAGATTAGGCAGAGGATAACTAATTTGTTTCTAAAATATGGTGTTTTTTGACCATATGTCACAATTTTCACTCCAGCAACTAAGCAAACACACACACATACCTCAGCATGTGTTAATCTAGTGCACTACATGGATGAGTGTATTTTGACACCACAGTCACACACACTCTCTCACATACTGTTTTATGAGTCAGCATCACCATTCATATATTCATCTCACCACACAAAAACACATACACCCGTTCACTCTCTCTCTCTGAGCTGTACAGTAAGAGCATTTTCACTGCAGCATCACAGCAGTGGATGATTTGACCACGACCGTACAAGAGAATAAAACATTACTGCTCTAATTTCTACTAGTTCATTATGCTCTGGTTTCTTCCACAGCCAGGCCATTTTGTCACAACACTAAGATAAAGACACCTGTTAAACACTGTAAAAGAGGGTGTGATATTGTTTGGAGGTGTGGTTGAGAGGGTGAAATTAAGTGCTCGACTTCAACTTTGACTGATCAATGAGATTTGCTTATAGAGACGTGAAGTCACTTTCTGCTTTCTATGGTGATGCTTGAGCATGCAGCGTTTGCATACTTTATCACAGATGAAGCGGATTAGATGTAATATTTGTCAAATACACAGACAACTGAGAAGGTTTTATGTAGCAACAGAAACACTTTCCATTCAATACTATATGTACTGCTTAAAGGGGTCATTAACAGCCTTTGTTTTTTTATTTTGTACTGTTCTCTGAGGTCCACTTATAATGTTATCAAGATTTTTACATTAAAAAACATCCTAATTTAGAAGTAATAAGCTATTTTCTGTCTGTTTTTAACCCCTCTCATCAGAACGCTCTGTTTGAATAGGCGGTGGATTGTAGACTCGGAGGTAAACGCCCACTGCTGTGATTGGCTATCAGTTTTGTATGTTTGACAGCCTACATCCTTCATCGATGGACGCTGCTGAGATTTAGGTTAAAAACGCATAAACACTCAGTACATATCAAAGATCTGTAATAACAGACCAAGCAATAGTGATCATGTAATGAAAACAGTTACTAAACTTTGTGTGGTATGACATCACTGTCGGATCCAATATAGTCTGCAAAACATTGTCTTTTATTTTCAATTTTTCTGAAAGTTCTGCATCCAATTGTGCATTGTTTGTAAACAAATTAAGTAAATGAAGTAAACAAAGGACCAAGTTCTTACTGAATGGTTTTGGCACTAAAAAATTAGTTCCTCACATAAGTTTATCGTTTGGTTCTGCATAGACATGCGTTGCCGCTCTTGTCATTCCTATACGTGTGGATCGGATGAGCGGGGCTCTAAACAGGCAGTGATGTAAAAGCAGGCGTTGATCTTCTTCTGCAGAGGCAGAGTTTAGCCACACTATTACGTCATAAAGTAGCACATTCCACAACCTGTTGTCTGGCAGTAGCTGTTTTTAGACTAATGAGAATGTTTTGAGTTCTGAAACTTACATGAAGTTTTTTTTTATAGCACAATGACTTCTTATATATGTTATGCTAGAGAGCAGATGGCGCTGTATGCTTACTGCTTATGAAACGCTCTTGCAGTACTTCATGCTACACACATTCGATGTTATACACTGATTGGACTGTGAAGCGCCGCTTCAAGTCGAAATGTGTGATAGTGTTGCGGTGTGGTTAAGAGCATACCATTGTTTGGGGGTGTGGTTAAGGGTATTAGTTCACACAGGCATGTTTAAATATGCATAATTCCCTACCAAATGGAAGGCAAAAAACGATGAAAGCCCATTTCCGCCACTGAATAAAAAAAAAAGGTAATTGAAAATCGCAATCGAGAACTACGTCACAATGCGATTGATTGTTCCCTCAGAATTGGGTTTATATCTTGCAGTTCTGACTTTATAACACAAATTATTGCGCGAAATATAAACTCAATTCTGCAAAAATATCAGTCTTTTCTCCCCTCAGAACTTGACTTTGACTCGCAATTGTGAGTTTATATCACACAATTCTGAGAAAAAATTCGCAATTGCGAGAAAAAAGTCGGAACTACAAGATACAAACTTTTTCTGAGGAAAAAAGTCAGAACTGCAAGTTTATTCTGACTTTATTTATCACAAATGTTAGTTTATTTCACAATTTTCTCAGAACTCTCAATTCTGACTTTTTTTTCCTCAGAATTGAGGAAAAAAATTTCAGAATTGCGAGTTTATATCAATGCAATTCTGAGGGGAAAAAAATCAGAATTGCGAGTTTATATCATGCAACTCTGAGAAAAAAGGTAGAATTGTGAGATTAAAACTCACAACCTTTTTTTATTTTTATTCAGTATAACATCATAAAAATTTAGTACGCCCGGATTCCATTCTTGCTACACACATTCATACTATACGGAACATTTTTTTTTTTTTTAATAATTGCTAAATAATTACTTTTTCAAAAAAAGTACCTACTCAGATTATGCACTTTCAGAAGCAGCCATGATGTAGCCAAACCTCTGACAGGCACAGTAAGTCTGAACCAACAGTTCAGCTCATTCTGGCCAGGAACCGCTCAGTCAGCCAATAAAACAATTCTGACTGATCGTGGCAAATGAATAAGAAACTAGAGTACAAAGCAGAATATAAGCATGTTACCAATAGACATTACTTCCAGTATCCAGTCAGTTTACTGCCTTTGTCATATGTCCCACAACCGCACTCTGGATATTGGTTTTCTGAAAAGCATGCACACCACATCTGAGAAACAGCATATATAACACAAAACGGTGCAATTAGAGAGTTTTTTATCACTAGAAACAATGAACCACATGCTGACAGAAAATAAAACACATGCCTATTGTCATGACATTATTATTCTTGCTTGCAAAAAACATTTGTCGACATACACATGGACCATGCTAACCAGCAAAATCTGACCCCTTGGGCTCTGCAAGCATTTTTACAATCTATTCAAAGATCAAGAATCATTACAACCATTAATTATCTAAATATTAGAGAAATCAAGAAAATATTTTAATGGTGTGGCAGGAGTTAAGCCTTAAAACCTAGAAAAACATTATTTGCAAAAAGATCCAAACACAGGAAGAGACACGGGACCCTGTGGACCCTAGAACACTGACACACACACACACACACGCACGCACACACGCACGCACGCAAGAGTATTAATAACATCCTTTTTAAAATTCATCTGCAGAGATACAAGGCCAGAATAACCCAGATTCATAGGGAGAAAGTGATGAGGAGATAACAGAAAGCAAGAGTGGGATAGAAGAAGTGACAGAGAGAGCGACAGACCTGTATGTGGCAGTATCAACAGATCTTGCAACACATCTTGCTGAACTAAGTTTCCTTCATTCAGCTGAGACACGCTACACTCTAAACATTGGTATGTATATTTATGAAGGGCTGTTTAAAAGCATAGAGAGAGAAAGGAATTGCCACGTCATGTTTTAGTATCAGTCAAGTTTTGGACCTGTTTGCCCCTGCTGGTAGATGCTGTAACTACAACATTCTGTATCTTCTCCATTGATGGCCATTCAGAAGTTGTCATTAGTGTTACTTAGTATTATTTTTTTTTATTACAACAAAAAAAACTATTTTTGTAGGTTTCAGTTTTTAGATGTTAGTTTCATCTTTAGTTTAGATTTCAATAATTACATAATACGTTATATGCTTTTGTCTTTTTAATATTCTGTTTAGTTTTTTTCCGGTTTAGCCATTTTAGTACTTCATCTTAAAGGGGTCATATGATGCTTTTTTAAATATCATTATTTTGTGTATTTGGTGTAACAGAATATGTTGACATGCTTTAAATTATTATTATTATTTTTCAAATACTGTACATTATGTTGCGTCCTCTATGCCCCCACCTCTCTCAAACACGTCGTTTTCAACAAAACCCCCTCCTACGACAAGCGCAGTCTGCTCTGATTGGCCAACTGCCCCAGTGCATTGTGATTGGCCGAACACCGCAAGCACTCGTCGGAATGTAACTCCCCTTACCATAATCGCGAGCTTCATTCTTAAAAAAAAAAAAGGTAAAGGACAGAGCCGCAAAGGGGCAACCGAGTCGTGTGACAGACACAGTGATGAAGCTGTTATGTGTTTGCAGTACACAAGCCACGGTTAAGACAGCTGACTCCACTTTGATGTGATGTGACGCTCGCGCTCTCTCTCTCTCTCTCTCCACAACACACACACCACACACACACCACACAACACACACACGAGGCGCAAAACTCCGCATTTGAACAGTCAATAGCAAATACTTAAACTAATAACAAAACAGTAGCTGATTCAGAAGCGCCAGATTGTCATAGCAAAGTCAGAATTACCTCCTCTCCTAGGTTCACGAAACGGTCGTCCATAAAATGCATTGATATTCTGTTGTAAGTAATCTTAAAGATTCCTAAAAGCATCTACTTTCGGAAGGCTAAATAAAGTGCTTTTGCTTTTGCACTGAAACACAGCGTCTCCCTGACATGCTGCTTCAACACTAACTGCGGTTACTGAAACCACGCCTTCTTTCTTTGCGTGCACATTTGGGCCGCATTATGCTAACATTTCCACATAGTGAGATAGATATGTGGGGGTGTGTTAGAACGAGCCGTTTTAGGGGGGCGTGGCAGAGTCTTAACTTTGATAAAGAATATCTCTTTGGTTTTGAGACTTTAGTCTTTGCAACTTCAGGGATTTTATCTATGCACAATCAGCTTGTAACACTCCAAAGAGAAAGGAAAACTTGAAATCGCATCATATGACCCCTTTAAACGATTTTATTTCAGTCACTTGCCAAGGCAACATTTCTAATACTCAGTTAAGTTTGTAAAGTTTTTCTTCGAATACTTCATTTTTAAATTTATTTTAATTAACAAAGTCCATTTTTTTGACTTTGAAAGTTTTCATTGCAATTAACAATAACAACACTAATGGCCATTTATTATGACATAATACAATATTTACAATATTAAAAACATGAAAAAATAACAACAAAAATGTAATTATATGATAGCTGTTTCCATCTTTCTGGAGTACTCTTTAAAGCGTGAAATGGACTGATTTTCCCCTGTCTGCTGCCTTTGATGTCACACCTCAAGATAGTCACTATAGTGAAGGGTATGTAATTTCCCTACGGCTCCAAAATGATTAGTCACATGACATTTATGGTTCTGACGATTGACTCGAAAAAAAGAATGGAGGTCAAGTACTTCTGCGTAGGTCCTGTGCCAGCTGAGAAACCAGCACTGAGGTTAATGGTTAAAATAAATAATTTTAATGTATCAAAATATATAAATGTGGAACAAAGCCCTTTATAGTGAGGGTGAGCTGGGCATCATAAAAGTTTCACTTTGACTTTATGTGTGTTCGGTTAATGTGGCACTGAGTCATCGCTCGATGACGTCACACATGCAGCAGTGAGCTGTGAAGTACGAAATACTCCAAGTTCATGACTCAGCAGGGAATTGTGGGAAATGGAGTCATATGTTGACGATGCTCTGAAGCCACAAAGCAAAAATAAATAAATCAATGAGAAAAGACCCAACTACTACAGAAGAAAATTAACCAATGACAGGATAATGATGGCGAGACACACACAGGTCTTTGGCCACCTCGATTTTCTGTCCCGCTGTATCACACACACACACACACAGACACACAGATACACACTCTCTCTCTCACACACACACACACACACACACACACACACACACACACACACACACACACACAAACATCAAAGAGTAAGACAGTGAGTGTTTGCTAGAGAAAGATACAGGCAAAACACAACACTACAGCACTGCTTGTGTTAGGATGCCGTGTGTGTGTGTGGAGTGAGTGGGCGGGGCACACTGAAGGTGTCATCCATTACCATCTGTTCAATTACATCACTGTTATCAAAGCCAGCCAATCAGATCAAGCTGCTCAGTCACGCTTCACTGGTCCCTCAGCCATAGCACACACACACCCCCCTAAGCATGACCAAAACCTTACCAAAACTGGGCACCAACACCAACATAATGTTTACCTGCCCTAGGATGTGTTCTCACATAATTAGCCGTCATTCAGCATTAACACACACGCGCACACCTGAGACATACACACGCACACCTGAGACATATATACATGCACTCACATTTCTGAAATAATGACACATACACACACCCCTGAGATACCAACACAAACACAGAGGACAGCATAACAGTGATGCACAGCAGCAAAAAAGCTATTCAGCCTCTAAAAATCAACTGAATGAGATGTCAGAAAAGAAAAGTATTATTATTATTATATTATATTTAGCCTTATCTTTGGAAGTATTATATTATATTATAATAATATTATATCATAGACAGTGGTCTAGAGCAAAATCAAAGTATACGGAATGCAAAAATCTTTGAAGCTCAATATCTCAAAACTACTCGGAATGCAGATAGAACCTTATAATACCAAGGGGATGATAATATAATATAAAAATACAAAGTGGTGTAGAAAAACCTGTTTCATAAAAATTCAGCCTTAACATCAACAATAAAGTCTAACAGCTATTAAGAAAGTAAAGAGGGTCAGTTGTTTTGGTTTCATGCTGACTTCAATTTATCTGCCAAATTGTAATGCCATGTTTTTCTAGTAAAATAGTACCATCGCATTCTGCTC
Organism: Sinocyclocheilus anophthalmus; assembly: GCA_018155175.1. Lineage (NCBI taxonomy): Eukaryota > Metazoa > Chordata > Actinopteri > Cypriniformes > Cyprinidae > Sinocyclocheilus > Sinocyclocheilus anophthalmus. Next base: position 208,146 of record JADLZN010011734.1, on the reverse strand, counting down.
TTTTATCTACAAGCTACAGAAAATAATGTTTGTGTTTCTAAGTTCTAGATTCCAGCTAATAAAAAAGCCTAGTATCAGCTGGACTCTGAACTGAACAGTTTTAACACAAACCTCTCAATGTTGCACTAACAGACCCACACACAAATATATAGACAGCACTGTGTCCTAATCATGCTGCTCCACATTATATATTACACATGAAACATGTCCTGATCAGCTGTAATTGTGTCGTGCCATACAGTCTTTCTGCTTTTAGTGTGAACAGGCAAATTCCTCATCGCTGGAAACTAGTTGTGCTGTGTCTTGTTAAGTCATGCTGTAAGCAGTCCTCCTAAAGTACTACTCAAGGTTTTCACTAAAATCAACAACAAGCGTTCACTTAATAGTTGCATTTCTTACAATGGGTTAACTGGGGTGAGGTTAAACAAGGTATCTGCACTACAATGAGTGTGGTTATATAAGCAAACATACAACTCCTCCTTCCCTTTCTCTTTCTTCCTCGGTTTTATGTTTTCTATTCTTTGCATCCGTCCTCGATGTCCTGAAACAAGACTGCTCACAAACATTTAGACTACAGGACCAGGAGATAAGGTCACAGTCCAGTTATTTTAAGAAACAGACATCAGTCACTATGGAGTTCAAAGCATGTCTGTTTAATATTGGTCATCTACACACACACATGGGTAAATGCCAGAGAATGAGGGATTCCAGAGAGATGGCAGTGAGATTGTAGCTTAGAGTCAAACACATCCACCATGAAATTTAAACACACTTTCATACAGAGCAGTAACCTACGCAATGGGACAAAAACAAAACCCATCATGAGTTTGCTTCTTGCATTATTGTGTTGGTGTCGAAAATGTGTTGCTACACAGCAATATTGTTCAATGTCCAATTCATTCTAAATCCATTTTTTAATCCTACACCAGGTGAAAATCAGAAGTCTGACTTCTTAGAAAAGTACATGATTTGATTTATTATGGCTATAGCATGAACATATGGGATGTACTTAGAAACACTTAAACAACATTTAAATAATGTTTCAGAAACTCTAAAAGTTTAGCAAAGATCTCAAAGTAGTCTCAATGCAACAAAATAATGTCAATGGTCATATTTATTTATTTTTAAAGATTTATTGTTGGCGTTTTTGCCTTTATTATGACAGGACAGTGTAAAGATAACATGAAGTGAAGTGAGAGAGAGGGAGGGGGGCGGAATCGGGAAAGGTCCTCGAGCTGTGATTCGAACTCGGGACACCCATAGCGCAATGGCTCTATATGTCAGCACGCTGCCCACAAGGATATCGGTGTCGACCCTTCCACTTATTTTTATGCAAATTTTGGGATATTGATATAAAAACAATGTATGGAAATGCCTAGTCCATAAATTCTAAAACTGAATCGGATGCATTTTTATCCAATAACATTTGCCGAATAAATTCTTCATTCTGCATCAAAAAAGTCATGTGACTTTGCCTCAACTGCACTAACTAGATCACCGATCTCATCGCACACCATGTAAAATGTTATTTTAATAATTTTTTTAAATGTTTGAGCCAAAGTCTGTCATCAAAATTATTTGGTAATCACCTGTCATAACTGTCTCACACAATTGCATTCCCAGACATGAGACATCCAAGTGCAAGATAACATGATATTAGAGATGTAGCTAAATTAAAAATCAGATTACAACAAAACTCAACAGAGATTGCAACTTTAAAAATTACAAACAGAAGTGCCTTTACAAACATTCCCTAAAATTGCAGTAAAATTTCAAAACTGTTTGTTTTGATTTATGGTCTTCGCTTATACCAGCAAGAATCAGACTATTGTTTTTACAGTTTAAATAATTTATTCATTTATAGTTTTTCAAATAGTTGTCAGCCAACTGGCCAGGAACTCTGTGTTTACTAGCCAAAGCCAATTTTTACTCACATTTGGCACTTGGTGAGTGTTAATTTTAGACCCTATACTTAATCATTTTTGTTTATTTGATGCCCCATGGCTTAACAGGACTCTATATGAACTACTGCTTTCACAATAAAAAAAAGACCCAAAAACTGGAATGGAAACTGGAAAATTGGCACTTGATCCTAAACTGAACTTGATTCCAACCCAAAGCACAAATCTGCACTTACAGACTGCTCATATATATTGGAAATATATAGGCATGCCATCATGAGGCCTTCATACGCTGAGTAAAATGTTCCGTCGTGATGCAGTCTGGCCTGTTTAAATCCAACCAAATTGCAGCTGGTTTTCATGGCATTCGATGCTTCTAGATAGAAAGTCAAGACATGAATGAGAGTCCTGGAATTCTGAACTGGAATTTGGCCCAGAGTGCGCGGAGGGATTCGGTAATCTCCATCACGAAAAGAGCCTCGCAGCACAAACCCCGCTGGTCCAGATTAACGCTGCGTTTAACTCGGGAGCATTAATGCTGATCTGTACAGCCACGTTTCTCTCATAATCCCTCACACGCACACATTTAGAGCGTCTTTATCTCATCTTCATCTCCTTCGTTCGGTCTGTGCTTTCTCCCTTTTTCTCTTAATTTATGCCTGTGTGTAACAGCTAAATATGAACTCTCTTTAATAATGTATAACTTACTGAATAATATATAACTCATCAGACCATCTCTTTTGCTCGCTCTCCTTCCTCCACTGCCAATATCACTCCATCTCTCTCCTCTTTATCCGTTCCATCCAACTCATGCACCCTGCCTCTTCCTGTCTTTTTCTAAACATCTTCCCCTCTGTATTCAGAAGGGCAAGAGGTGATCTGCAATATTCTGAAAATTTTCAAAGTTTTGATTGGGTAAATTCACATGCAAGTTGTTGCCCTTGAAAGCTCCAGGTGAAACTGTGGTTATGTTCAAAAACGCCTTAAACCCCTTAAATGCAGTTTAGTATAACAATAAAACCCTTAAAGAATCAATACTAAACAGCACATACATTTAAAGTCACTATCAACTTTCAAATATTACTGCTCTGGAGTCCGGAGTCAGTTGTCATTCAACAGCTTTCCTTGCAATGAGAAAGAGAAGAGGAAAAAGCTGCAGTTGACAGGGTAATAATAATAGTCGTAATTCTTAAATGAGAAAACAAAGCTTTCGGAAGCAGAGTTTAGACTTCCTGCAGATTTTAGCCTCAATCCTAATAAAATACACCTGAACAAGCTGATTTAGGTCTTCAGGATTACTCGAAAGTTACAGGAAGGTGAGTCTGATCAAGGTTAGAGCTAAACTTCGCAGGAAAGTGGACTTTGAGGGCCAAAGTTAAGAACCCCTGGTTTAGACTTTATTAACCCTCAATGGAACAGAAGGAAGTGATTGTGAAAATGTTCAAAGGTTCCACCATTGTTCTTTCTTGTGGGATCTGAAGGAGCGTTTGGACATGAAAATGGCTAATACATCACATGGCATCAGACTTAACAACCGGAAGGTTACAGGCATTACTTGCAAGTTACACAAGAGAACTGACTTTGGTTACCTGCTCTAACAGACATTATTCAATCTGCTCTTGTCTACTGTAGTATGAACAGGACAAATGTGAGAGTCACACCTGTTTGTAAAACAGTTGTCAATCTCAAACATTGACTTTGTGAATACAGCTTCCAAATTCCTGTACATGAATTTACTCATACTTGTAAGTAAAGGCAAGAATGTCATTCATGAAGAACTCTTGACTTACTGTAGGTATGCAGGTAAGTGCTGTACTTCAGTGCTTATGAACAAACGCTATTTAAAGGGATAGTTCACCCAAAAAAATGAAAATTGTGTCATTAATTACTCAACTTGTCAAAGTCTGACACGGAAGAGAAGAAATTGTTGAATAAAGTCCTCATTTTTGTTTTCTTTGTGCACAAAAAGTATTCTCGTAGCTGGTTGAACCACTGAGTCATATGGACTATTTTAATGATGTCCTTACTACCTTTTTGGGCCTTGAACATGCCAGTTGCGTTGCTGTCTATGCAGGGTCAGAAAGCGCTCGGATTTCAAATTAATTAATTGAATTAATTTGTGTTACGAACATGAACGAAGGTCTTACGGGTTTGGAACAAGTAATTAATGACAGAATTTTCATTTTTTTGGTGAACTATCCCTTTAAGACCTGTTCGCACCAAGAACGCTAAATACATCAATAAATATAACTGTATTTTAATTCTAATTCTAACAAGGTTTCATTTTCATTCTGTGAGAATGGGGAACTCCACACCACAACTATGTTAATGACACAAAGGAATGTTTTTATTGGAATCACTTTTAGAACAATTTTTGTCCCAGCTGATGAATGATAAAAACATTGACTGCCAATCAGAATGCACCCAATTATAAAGCATTTAAACATTCAAAGCAGTTGACGATGTAAGTGCAGCTCACATTTATAATAAACAGAACATTATCCTACATTGGTGTGAACGCAAATATAGTTATCATTACACAGAAATTATTGCTTTGGTGTGAACAGAACTTTATACTTGACAAGAACTTCTCAGCTCACAGTTCTCTGCCAACTTTTCAAATGTGATGGCTCCCCGGCACCTCTGGTCTCATGGGATATAAAGAATCCACTGTTTGTACTTCTGAATCTCATCCGAGGCATCCTGGTATCCCATAGTTTGCTTACCATATCATAATCATACTAAATATTCAACATCCTGCTCACATGCACTGCTGCTTGCAAACTGTGTAGAAGGGTAGTGTGCATATTTGGCCACCTGAAACAGGACTGTAACATAAACTGGGTTGAGCTGACCTAAACTCTTTTCAGTTCTGAGATGTTATTAGCCAGTTTAACAGTCATCATCACACACAGGCACTCACGGCAGCACTCTGGAGGGCTAAAATAGGGAGAGAAGCAGAAAAAAAGAATTGTAATTGGGTTCACGTCTTTTCTTCAGGAGTGCATGAGTAGCTCTAATCTTCCTCCACTGCCCTAAACCAAGATTAGACAGACTCCTGAGACCACCACCTTCTCTCTTTCCCTCTCTCGTTCTCTCGCTTCAATTCCAGCACTCTATTCTTCACCCAATCTGAAATAATTAACTGCTATAAGTGAAATTAATTACGTTAATTAGAACAGCCGAGTTATTTTGAGGTCCAAGAAGACGAAGAGGAAGGTTTGGGACCGCATTGACCTTCTGCACACCTTGTATGTATGCGTGTGTGTGTGTGTGTGTTAGAAGGGAAAGGTAAAAATGGGAGAAAATGGGAGAAATGAGGTTGTGGAAAAAATTCCTAGTCATTTCTGATCATAAAAAAGGGTGATTCAAGCCTTTGCAGGGAAACTATGGGCCGTATTTCCTCTGATATAACCCTCGGAAATGGTCCTTCCAGGATTTATTTCACAGAACGGGTCAGATGGTTCTTTGAAAAACTACTTAGAGGAAGGTTCATCTATAAAATAAAAACTGACTGCCAGACTCACAGAGACGCCATCATTGACATCTGTTTCGCACACAAACCGCAGACAGGCACAGAGTCAAAAGCAACAGTGAAAGGAAAGCACAACACAAAAAAATGAGTGTGAGCTTGATAATTTTTCATCTCTGCCAGGCCTGAAATGACTTCTCTCTTGACCCTGAAGAGTCTTACCTCATTTCTCTGAGCTAGAACATTAGATGAAAGCCTAAGGGCTGCTTAAGGGTACAATGACAGTAAAGGCAAAGCAAACTTCGGTCAGAGTCCTGTGCGTTTGATGCCAATGCTGCTTCACACATGCTGCTGTTTTAAATGCAGCATTAAACAGCATTTACAAGACATTTAAATAATGTTATCTATGACTGAAGCAAACACAATTTTTGGCATAAAATAAAACCTAAAGTCAGCGTGACTGGAAATTCACCCATTCTAAATGCTTAATCTAAATGCTAAATTCTAAATGCTTAATCTTATTATAAACAATTCATCTATGCATGTTTAATTTTTTGTTTTTGACCCCATAATTTTTAATAAAATGCCATAACTTGATCTTCCGTGAAACGACAGACTTCTCTAATCTCCAATCATTGTCCACTAATGCGCCACCACTTTCTTACAAATGACTGCAAGTTAAATTTCAGCTCTGCCTCCAACAACTGAAATAACTATCGAAATAAGTCCTATGGGGACCAATATGGACAAAATGATAATTCTGTTACATTTTATTGAATAACTATGTTTTTTTAAGCTACTTTGTTTAGTTTGCTTTGAGGACAAAAATATTTTGGATAAGGTTTTGTGAAGCATAGTAAAAAAACTCTTGGAACGCTTGTCTAATCAAATTAGTGGACCAGAACTAGTTGTATGAATTCATAATGCATAATATATTTAAATTTCAGCAACAAATGTGATGTACACCTAATTGCTGAAATTAGATGAATTGAAAAAAAAAATGTTTGCATTGCATTCATATTGGCGTTGACAATGGCTTTTTAGTCTATTTCATTTTTTTAAGTCATCTTAAATATTAAATATATAATATAGTTTGTTTTTTTAATGAACCATGCACAATAAGACATGGTTTTACTAAGAAAGAAAACAGAGTAAAGAGTCAAACTGATTTAATGTTGACTTTAAAAAAAGTGAAAATGAACCGCAACTATTGAATATTCAGGACAAGCCAAGGGTATGCTGGGAAAGACATTTACATCATTAAAATGATTTTAGAACCAGGACCAGTGTGTTCCTAGCAGGTAAGGGGGCCCAAAAAGACCCTCAGCACCATCTGCCTGAGACATCAACCGCTCTGAGGTCAGAACCTACATGTCTCGTATCACATTTTACAAGACCACTGCTGAGATTTAGGGATAAAAGATAACACTTAAAACGAAGCAGTACATTTCTGAGAGAAAGCAGAGAGGTTTAACATGAGATTACACCCACAAAGCTGCTTGGCACTTCCAAAAGGTGAGCAGGATACCGATGGAGTGAAAGCTGAAGCTGACAATAGGAAAATGAATCTGCACCTCTCTCTCTCTCTTATTCATATTCCTGTAGTGTGCTCCCTCTTGGTCCCTGTGCTTATAGTGAGTCTGAACCAGGCCGGTCCTCCATCTCTCTTATGCTGGCACCGAGACAGGAGAGCCCACAGTGTATCTGTAATGAATACAAATCCCGATACATTACTTCTGGCTGCGGCCCAGCCCCAGCGCTCAACCACTCCCTGTTCCCCAGTGATCAAACGGCGGCTGTATTAATCAGAGGTGTTAAACTGAGGTTTGTGTCCTTTTGGAATGTGCAACTGGATCCCTCATCAGAGCAGAGACATCCAATATGGCTCAAATACAATGGGGTTGGAGTTTCCGTTTTTTTTTCAAATGGAGTTATTCATCCGTTCTGGACAGAATTCTGGTTCTGATTTAAAGGAGAACGAGCCAACCAGACATTTACGACATGCCTTGGTATTTAGGCTCAAATATGACGGCAGCAATGATCCACTACAACTCAAAAAAGAAGAGAAAAAAAGGTCACAAACTAGAGCAGACTGAACAGGATCTCTAAACTTCCTCAAAATCTCAATACTGGATCTCTAAAATCTCAAAACTGATTAGGTACACCGAATAGTTTATCTTAAAACACTATTCACATCAAGAAGAGTTTTTGAGTCACAGTCCTGCAGTGTCTTAATATATTGATAATAATGTTAGAATAAACATATTAGCATTCACTTCAAGGTATGACCGTAATATATGTCAGGAATCCGGTCCATGAACTTCCGTCGGCTAACCATCAGAGATCACCCTTCCCATTTTCATTGACTCTCACACTCACACTGTTGCATATCATCCCGGACTACATATCCCATCATTCACAGCACTGATTGCACACAGCTGGTTCCTAATTGACACAACACTGATTGCACCCAGCGGTTTCATATCACTCCCTCACTATATAACACACACTCTTATCCCTTCCCTCTGCCGAGTAATGTTTAGCGCCTATCCGTTGATAGCTACACTACAGAGCCCTCGTTAGCCTAGCCTAGCCTAGCCTGTTTTCTCAGTTTCTGATCCTTGCCTGGTTTCCTGGGTTTATCCCTTTAGTCTTGCCCTCTTTGATTCTGTTCGCCGTTCGTTGACCTTTGCTAGCCCTAGGATTATTCTTGTGTCTTGCCCGCCATATACCTGTTTGCCATTGTTCGACCCTGCATGTTTTATGATCACGTCTCGTCTTTCCTAATAAAAAAGCTTTGCATATGGATCTGCACGTCTCACGTCTTGTCAGCCCCGTAACAGAATACTCGGCCACACAAGGATCCAGCAGCTTTTCATGTGGACATTGGCCAGGTATGGATACTGCAAAACTTTTATTAGCCTTAAAGCAGGGCACACGCCTGCTTGAAGGCTATATTCAAGAGTATCTGGATATTGCGTGTTATTCTGATCTGCCAGATTGTGTACTAATAGACTTTTTTTGTGATGGAGTAAATTAACCTTTAAAGTCACGATTAACCCGTGAGGGACCCCGTTCTTCTCTCTGCAATTTTTTGGATTTTGCTCTGCTGTGTGTTGACTCCGTGTTCACGGTGGGTGTTGCGGAGAAACATGACACAGAGTCCGCTTGTGTAATGGCGGCCACACTAGAGCACGCTCACAAAATGCTGGCGACCGCGGAGCCTGGATCGTAAAATGGGCGCGGACACAACAGGCCCCGTTCAGGTCACAGTTGATCATCACGAGTCAAGTCACAGTTTATGACCATGAGTCTAGTCAAGTCACAGCTGATAGTTATGAGTCTAGTCAAGTCACAGTTGATTGTCATGAGTCAAGTCAAGTTACAATTCATTATCATGAGTCAAGTCTAGTCACAGCTGATCGTCCGGTCGAGTCTAGGCACAGTTGATACATCACGAGTCAAGTCACAGTTCTGATCAGGATTCTAGAAAGTCACAGTGATAGTTATGGAGTCTAGTCAAGTCACAGTTGAGCACAGAGTCAAATAAGTCACAGTTTAGACCATGTAGTCTAGCACAGCACAGGGATCGTCATGGGCTAAGGCAAGTCCAACGCTGATCTTCACGAGCCAAGTCAAGTCACGTCTTAGTATGAGTCTAGTCTAGTCACGCTGATCTTCCTGAGCAATCTAGTCACAGTTGATCGTCATGAGTCAAGTCTAGTCACAGCTGATCTTCATGAGTCAAGTCAAGTCACCGTTGATCTTCATGAGGCAAGTCATGTCTCAGCTGATCCTCCAGAATCACGTCGCATCCCAGCCGATCATACAGAGTCATGTCACGTCCTGTCTGTCAAATCCAGATTCTCAAGGTCAGTCCTTCGGTATACCAGTCTGGTATCCAGTGTGAGGGATACACCACTGGTGTCTGAACGCACAGCTGGTATCCCCAAACCCACCCACTTTAGCCCTCCTGTTCCTGAACTCATTCCCCTGTCTGCAGCACTTCCCATATGGGGGGTTGCTTTATGGTGTATCTGGGCCGCGTACTCCATCACCGATTTGCTAGTAGCAGCGGCACCGGCTACAACATCTCCAGAGGTGGCGGCTTACGCTGCAGAACCTCCCGAGGTAGCGGTGTCCACTGCTGTGCTCCCAGAGGCCATGGTGTCCACTGTAGTCTCTTCAGAGGTGGCGGCGCAGGCTGCAGAACCTCCCGAGATGGCGACACTTGTCTCAGTTCCTTGCGTGGTGGTGGCGCCCAGCAACGCACTTCCTGCCTGTTCTGTTCCGGCCAAGGAGGCCGTCTATGAACTCTCTGCCTGTCCTGTTCCGGCCAAGGAGGCCGTCTATGAACTCTCTGCCTGTCCTGTTCCGGCCAAGGAGGCCGTCAATGAACTATCTGTGTCCTGTTCCAGCCAAGGAAGACTGTTTGCGAACTCCCTGTTCGTCCTGCCACAGCTCTAGAGGCCGTTTGCGAGCTCCCTGCTCGTCCTGTCACAGCTATAGAGGCCGTTTGCGAGCTCCCTGCTCGTCCTGTCACAGCTATAGAGGCCGTTTGCGAGCTCCCTGCTCGTCCTGTCACAGCTATAGAGGCCGTTTGCGAGCTCCCTGCTCGTCCTGTCACAGCTATAGAGGCCGTTTGCGAGCTCCCTGCTCGTCCTGTAACAGCTATAGAGGCGTGGGGATCATAATGTCCTATCCGGCTATGGAGGCCGTTCTGTGAATTCTTGTGTCTGCAAGGAGTGTTTGTGAACTTTGGTCTTGTCCCGACCCAGCCCGGGGAGGCTGCCTGAATGCGCGTCTTGTCTATCAACCCAAGTTTCTGTCGTGTTGTCTGACTCTGCTCTCTGTTTGTTACCGTCTCCGCCATGGTCTCATGATCGTTGGTTCACCAAGGGGGGTTCTCGTTCTATTCTGCTCACGCGTGGTGGTCTGTCTGGCTCTGGTGGTCCTCGGCCTCCGAACGTGGTGGTGACTGTATGGCTCTGGTGCGGTCCTGGTTCTCTGTTCCGCCGGTCCTGCCTCAGTGCCCAGTCTCTCCACTTCCAGGTGGCCCTCCACCCCTCCCCCTGTTCCGCCTCCACTCCACCGCCCGCCGGAATCATAAAGGGTTTTGAGCATCTGGAAGCCGCTCCTTGTTTAGCGCCTATCCGTTGATAGCTACACTACAGAGCCCTCGTTAGCCTCCTAGCCTAGCCTAGTATTGCCTTGCCTGTTTTCTCAGTTTCTGATCCTTGCCTGTTTTCCTGGATTCATCCCTCTCGTCTCGCCCCTGTGATTCTGTCGAGTTTGTTGACCTTCGCTAGCCCTAGGATTATTCTTGTGTTTTGCCCGCCATATACCTGTCTGCCATTATCTGACCCATGCCTGTTTTATGACCACGTCTCTATCTTCTCCTAATAAAAAGCTTTGCATATGGATCCGCACGTCTCATGTCTCGTCAGCCCCGTAACACTATACACTTAGTATAGTAGTATATAGTAAAGTTAAAATAAAACCAGTCAAAGACAAATGCTGTGCTGACACTGCCTTAAATCCTGTTTTTCTAACCAGGTCATTAATTGTATGTGGTGTAAATAAATCCTATTTTGTCCTGTTTATTTTCCTCGGTTTTCCACCTGTCCCCAGTATTGCTTTGCACTCTGTAAATGTACTACTGACAGCTTCAACAAATGAACCCCAAAATAACTAAATTAATCAGCTATGACATCAATTGCTAGATATGACACATTTTAGGGGAAATTAAACAAGTCTCACTTGATTTGAGATCGTATGTTTTATCATCATATCCAGCTTCTCCAGTCTTATGCTCCAACCATCTAAGACAAAACTTTCATGAGAAAACAATTCAGTCTTAAATCAAATATTACTGACTATAGGTATTTAATAAAAGTTCAATAGTGGCTCCTGATCTACAGATATACAGCTAATTTAGCCTTTACATATATGAAAAATTTATTTCAAGCACGCGCACATCAATTTTCATTCACGGTTTCAAACCGATATTAGAACAAGATAATACAACCGAGAAGCTGTTACAAAGCTCGAAACGACTGCAATAGACAAAACCTTCTCCCGATCTGATCCAAGCAACTTTTTTTTCAACACATTATGAGGTCCAAAAGGCACTGCATACAAAGAATGACCCTTTTAACAGCTTGTTCATAGAAATCAATCAGGTCTTGGAGAGTTCTCCATCTCTGTTAAGCCGAAAGCAGCACAGGGTTGACAGCAGTGGAAGTAGTCCAAATGCTTCCTTTCTTTCCATATCTCACATTTGTCTTTTCAGTGATGTAAGCATCTCATTTTTGGTTTCCAAAATGATAGACACTGTATCCAAAACCATTTAAACAACACACCGAGTACAAAGAGAGACAATATGTTTGCAAAAAAACGGAAAATTAGGTTTTACTCTTTGGAAACCTGCCCCCTGTTCATTTTCTGAGAAGAATTACATCCCCACCAAATCCAACAGGAATCCTGGATTCAGCAGAAGAACCGAACTTCATCAGGCATAAAACACGCCTACATTTCCTCCTGGGCCAACCTTCCACTGCACCTGAAAGGCACCTTGAGGAGATTCAGGCATTTCATTAGCAGGCCACATTTCTTCTACATCTAATTACAACACTGCAAATTGTGCTCTGGAATAATGTATTTGCACTCAAAATGCATTCAAATAATTAATCAATTAATCACCTGCCTACTAACAACAGGTTCAACATACACGCAATTATGGCTACACGCCAATTACCACCACTACCCAGAGCCCATACGTCTATAATCAGATAAGGGTCATGCACGTGTGTCTGTATGTGTGCAGCTGCATAAACAGAAACACAGTAAGATCAAACCCGCCAAGAATAAACATGGAGAACTACATTACACGATTAGCCAGGTTTCAGATGCTTCAAATCTTCTTCTCACTGAAATGCTCAAGAAGCATTTATGAAATTAAAAGATACATAATAATTTTGTGGCATTTAGTCGGTGTCTGTAGCTTTAAGACTATATGAGTACCAACTGTTAGCGTATATTTATGCTATAATATATAGCATAAATATATATTTTTATTATAAAATGTCCCTAGCTCCTCCCAGCAATACCAATGAGCAAATCAAGGTTTTTGTAGGGCTGGTCTATGATATAAATGTCTTTTCATAACTTCCCTTTTCAATAGGCAACACATTAGCACGAGAAAGAAAATTGCCTTAATCCATTTGATTTCAAGGGGTCCATTCAATACTGAATACAGGAAAGAACATTTAACTTAATAAACTGTATTTTTCAAACCCCTTTGTTCATAAGCACACATATTTCAGATAATGAATTATACTGGTGTCATAAAGCAAAACACAGCAAAGATTCATGAATGCTTTTCAAGATGCTGACAGAACACAGTGTTATTTGGCATTGTCCTTGCTTGCACAAATCAATTTTTATGATAAAGAAATCAATTTGTTTTACTATGGACTGTAACCTTTTAAAAGTACAATAAAGACACTGAATTGCAATACATAAATCTGACCCTTTTTTTGCGTCAACAGACCAAGTGATAACAGATCTTTGACCTCTGCAGTCAGGCTTTTCATGCAATCTTTGGCCACTACGAGAGGCAAATGTCTGCATCTGAACATTCTGTTATTGCTGAAGTAGTCCTACATGGTTTAGACAGGACACATGACTTGCTGCCAATGGCTGAAATTTTTAATTCCACCTTCTGGAGAACAGGAATGAAAGAGTCACTGCTGCTGACTTAATATCTGCCCATGTCCTCTTGCATAGAACACTGTTCTCAGCTGTCTAATATACCACCAGAGGACATTACTTGAATAATTTGTGTTAAAGTAAGAAAAAAAAAGGCAAAAATTCAATACCAGAAAATGGAAGGTTCCTGAAGCTTAAAGGGGTCATATGATGCGATTTCAATCTTTCCTTTCTCTTTGGAGTGTTACAAGCTCTTGGTGCATAAAGAAAATCTGTAAAGTTGCAAAGATTAAAGTCTCAAATCCAAAGAGATATTCTTTATAAAAAGTTAAGAGTCAACCACGCCTACCTAAAATGGCTTATTCTAACACGCCCCCACATGTCTATGTCACGATGTGGGAAGATTTTCATAACGCCGCCCAAATGTTCACGCAAAGAAAGAAGGCGTAACTTTTATTCTAGCTGTAGTATTGTTGTTGCCGCCGCCACCATGTCGAATTTTAAAGTCTGTAGATTGATAGATTGACTAGCTCAGGTCACTTATAGTAAATCCAAAAACGAAAATTCTGTGATTATTTACTCACTCTCATGTTGTTCCAAACTGATTATTATATATTTTTTATGGGGGGGGGGGGGGGGGGGGGGGGGTATACATTTTTACATGTTGAGGCATTTTTTACCCTGGGTTGTGCTTTTGTGCAAGTTATATAATGTAAAACTGTAGTGCAAGAGTTGTTTAGCAAAAGAGGAGTAATGACAAGGTGTTTAGCAAAAGACAACCAATCATAAACCGCCTCTCATCTCATTAAATATTCATGTGCTTTGTACAGAAACATTCATGCTCTGTTTAGTTTCAGTGTCTGAAGGCGACAGTTAAAATGTTGAACAGTGACAGCAAACACTCATCTTTGTTTTACTTCTATTTTTGTCTTTGATATTTTTGAAGTTTCTTGTTTTTTCAGAGTATGTTTCAGAACACAACCAGAACAGATTTATATGGTGATATTTCCACGGATGGACAAGCGGTTAATAAAATGTGCTGTACTTGTCCAATCAGCGTTATTCACCTTATGCAAAGAAGAACACCATCACAGAGTGCTCAAATGTAATACTGAAATCTAACTACCCCCAGTTAATTCCCAACTAACTCAAGATTACTTTAATTCAAGGTTAAAAATGACCATTTCAAATATGAAATATAATAGAATGTCCATGTCGGACTGAAGTAGTTTCAAAAAGAAGATATTTTGAAGAATGTTTCTTGTCCACACAATACCACTGAGATCAAAATCTCTTCTTTAGTGTTCCACAGATAAAAGAATGTAAAACCAGTTTGGAACAACATGAGGAGGATTAATAAATGATGACAGAAATTTCACTTTTGAATGAACTATCCTTTTAAGTCCCAAGGGCAATTTCAGTATACAGATTAAACAAATGCTTGTAGGGCTAATATTCAGAAGGCTATGGGTTTGAGTCCCCGGGGCCTAATGCCTTGGAGCAGAGCTGCATTGTGCCATGCTGATGTGGCTGGAACAGCAGGTGTGTGTCTGCTTTTGTCAGAGAGTGCCAGAGTGAGTAAACTGTTTAGATAGAGTCCATCTGTGCCGGCACTGTGGAGAACACAGTGGTGTCCAGTCAGCAGCTTTAGGACGGTGCGCAAAGAATCGGTCATCATATGGATCCAGGATGAATCAGAGCAAGAATGCATGGAGGAAGATGTATAAAAGAAGATGTGGCCTTTACAAGTGCACCACTGTGCCTCTCTTTCTGCTCTTTTCCTCTCAATGCTCAGGTCTCAAATGTGTTATATCAGCACTTTTAGTCACTCCATGCGGGAACAGTTTTGACCCAAAGAATGTCGACGTCCCACGTCTGGCAAACAGCGGCACCCTCTAATCAAGTCCCGAGTCACCATCTCACTCACCACATGTAGATTTATTGCCTTGCCATACACTTGTAGGGCTCTTTTCAAGCATCATGAATTAATCGGCCAAGGACGCCGATAACAGAGTCATGACATGCCTGTTTTCTCCCCGGTTTCATTCATTTGTCTGAAGGTCGAGAGAGCGGAGAGAGATTGTGAACTGAGGAAGAAACAGAAGAGCAGAGGAAGCCTGAACGGGTCTTTCCTGGGCTGCTAAGCATCATGCCTGTGTTCGTGTGTCGAGAGTCTTGGGTGATTAGCACTGATGAGAAGCAGATGGCTGCAGAGGTACAGTAAGACGACACAGTGTTAGCGGTTAGCATGCTAGCCGGGGTTGCGCTGCAGCGGACACCGTTCTTGTGCCACAGCTGTGTGCTAAATGCTCGTAAAAGCAGGACTTTGAACAGCGCTGAAACAAAATACATGTGCATACGCACTCGTTTAACGCTATAGACAGACGTTTGGCTATTGAATGCGGTTCAGGGAAAAGTGAAGCGAGTTGTGATCCTTGTGCCAGAACAGAGTTGGGCCCGGACCCAAACGATCCATCACGATAAGTTGTCACGAGAGACTTGACTGCAGCAACATGGCTGAAGGATTTTGTTCCTTCTAATGCCTGTGTAAACACAGTGGCAGTGTTACTACGGACCACTGAGCCTGTTTTTGAGTACATTTTCATGCCCGTTGTGCAGGTGGAACAGTTGGCTGAGGTGGGAAAGGCCCAACGGGTTTAGTCCTGAATTATCAAAAAATGACCGGGTTCGCTAAGTAACCCCCCCCCCCCCCCCCCCCACCCCCACCGGGTTAGATTGATTGTGAAACAAGACCCTGGAATAGCATTAAATTGGCTTGGAGAAATGAAAGAGAGAGAAAGAGAGAGCTAAAGATGATCATGAGTTTCTGTCTTCCTGTCGAACAGGAAATCTGCAGTCTAATCCAATTACACAAGAACTCAACGCTTAATCAAATAAGGTTTAAAAACACTGTATTCATCTTTTTCAGTCATGTGACCTTTTCAACCTGGAATGGAGAATAAAACATTCATGTTTTTGTATTGTTTTCTGTTGTTTTCTATTACACAATAAAACATACAGTACCATAACTTCTCATTTCAACTATTTAAAATAAGTGTTTTCCATTTTCATATATTTGAAAATGTAATTTATTCCTGTGATGCAAAGCTGAATTTTCATCAGTCATTACTCCGGTCTTCAGTGTCACATGATCCTTCAGAAATCTAAATTATATGCTGATTTGGTGCCGAATAAACATTCCTTATTATGAATCAGTTAAAAACAGTTGTACTGCTTAATAACTTTGTGGCAACGTCATAATTCTTTGATGAATAGAAAGTTTAAAAACAGCATTTATTTGAAATAAAAATCTTTTGCAACATTATAAATGTCTTTGCTCTCACTTATGATCAATTTAATGCACCCTTGTTGAATAAAAGCAGTCATTTTTTATAGCCTTTAAACTTTTGAATGGTAGAGTAAGTGTGAATGATGACTTCACTAATGCCATTATGCATTTAATTAGTAGATCTTTGGGGTTTTAAATTTAAATGTACACATAATGAATGTAACATCAGGCTTCATGAACTTCTAGTTTAATTGTATCTGACTCGATTAGCTCTATGTTATAAATTTAATTTACATGGGTAATGACTGCTAACATGTAAAAGACGTCAGAGATGAAATATCAGTGCTTTAGGCTGAACATTTTCTAACAAAATGAGCAAAAACCAAAAGGTATAACAATTATTCTTGCAGTCCCCCTGGGAGCAGTTTCACTTTTTCAAGATTAATAAATAGAAACTAGGACTATGGTCACATCCCTCATGTATTCGGAAAAGCATAAGCATAATGAAACACTATCATAACCTAAGCTGTTCTAACAGTAAATTAATGTTACATCAAGATAAAAAAAATATTTGGTGTTATACTGTATGTTAAGTGCACTAAGGGTTCACAGGGAATCAGTTAAAACTGATTGTCTGATTACACAAAGATTGAAAGCACAGATTTGGCTCTAATCAAAGCACCCACAACAGAATACCTTCTCAAAGCACATGATTTCATAACCTGTTTCATGAGGAATTAATAGTGAGAAGAATAACAAACAATACAAAATGCATGCATGTCACAAGGCAATAGTAATTAGTGTGTTTACCCTTTCACAGTCAAACCATGACTTGAACACAAATTTCTCATTAGAAAATTTCTTCGTCACCAAAAGCCCAAAAACTTTATAATGATGAAAATGCTCAACAACATTATATGCATATACAGTGGGGAAAAAAAGTATTTAGTCAGCCACCAATTGTGCAAGTTCTCCCACTTAAAAAGATGAGAGAGGCCTGTAATTTTCATCATAGGTATACTCAACTATGGAGACAAACTGAGAAAAAAAAATCCAGAAAATCACATTGTAGGATTTTTAAAGAATTTATTTGCAAATTATGGTGGAAAATAAATATTTGGTCAATAACAAAATTTCATCTCAATACTTTGTTATATACCCTTTGTTGGCAATGACAGAGGTCAAACGTTTTCTGTAAGTCTTCACAAGGTTTTCACACACTGTTGCTGGTATTTTGGCCCATTCCTCCATGCAGATCTCCTCTAGAGCAGTAATGTTTTGGGGCTGTCGCTGGGAAACACGGATTTTCAACTCCCTCCAAAGATTTTCTATGGGGTGAGATCTGGAGACTGGCTAGGCCACAACAGGACCTTGAAATGCTTCTTACGAAAACACTCCTTCGTTGCCCGGGCGGTGTGATTGGGATCATTGTCATGCTGAAAGACACAGCCACATTTCATCTTCAATGCCCTCGCTGATGGAAGGAGGTTTTCACTCAAAAACTCACGATACACGGCCCCATTCATTCTTTCGTTTACACGGATCAGTAGTCCTGGTCCCTTTGCAGAAAAACAGACCCAAAGCATGATGTTTCCACCCCCACGCTTCACAGTAGGTATGAGTTTTTTGGATGCAACTCAGCATTCTTTCTCCTCCAAATACGACAAGTTGAGTTTTTACCAAAAAAGTTCTATTTTGGTTTCATCTGACCATATGACATTCTCCAATCCTCTTCTGGATCATCCAAATAATCTCTAGCAAACTTCAGACGGGCCTGAACATGTACTGGCTTAAGCAGGGAGACACGTCTGGCACTGCAGGATTTGAGTCCTGGCGGCGCAGTGTGTTACTGATGATAACCTTTGTTACTTTGGTCCCAGCTCTCAGAAGGTCATTCACTAGGTCCCCCCCATGTGGTTCTGGGATTTTTGCTCACAGTTCTGGTGATCATTTTGACCCCACGGGGTCGGTTTTTTTTTTGCTGAGATATTGCGTGGAGCCCCCAGATCGAGGGGAGATTATCAGTGGTCTTGTATGTCTTCCGTTTTCAAATAATTGCTCCCACAGTTGATTTCTTTACACCAAGCTGCTTACCTATTGCAGAGTCAGTCTTCCCAGCCTGGTGCAGGCCTACAATTTTGTTTCTGGTGTCCTTTGACAGCTCTTGGTCTTGGCCATGGTGGAGTTTGGAGTGTGAATGTTTGAGGTTGTGGACAGATGTCTTTTACACTGATAACAAGTTCAAACAGATGCCAATAATACAGGTAACGAGTGGAGGACAGAGGAGCCTCTTAAAGAAGAAGTACAGGTCTGTGAGAGCCAGAAATCTTGCTTGTTTGTAGGTGACCAAAGACTTATTTTACCGAGGAATTTACCAAGTAATTCTTTAAAAATCCTACAATGTGATTTTCTGGATTTTTTTTCTCCTCATTTTGTCTCTCACAGTTGAGGTATACCTATGATGAAAATACAGGCCTCTCTCATCTTTTTAAGTAGGACAACTTGCACAATTGGTGGCTGACTAATACTTTGGTGCCACACGGTGTAATATATATATATTATATAATATATAATATATATTATATTATATAGAATTCGTTTCCTTTGTACGATTTTTTTTCCTGTTTTCAGAAACTCCTTGTTCTTTTAGTGAGGAAGTACAAATCATTATTTTTCATAATTATTCCTTCAGGGACATATTCATGACATACAATAGTGACTCTACCTGCGGTCTGTCCCTATAAAATCAGAGAGAGCGGTAAATCAAACTCGCCAAAGTGTCAGTAAAGTCAGAAAAAGCTTCATCCCTGACCAAAGCTATACCGCTGCCATAAAGGTCATATCATGAAAGATCAAATTTTCCTTGATCTCCTGAAATAAAAGTAGCACCCATGTCTCTGCATATCCTTCTGAAGGATCCCAGCATTAGAAACAATTGACTTTTATTTTTATCAGGACTTCCTGACTGTATTCTGGTCTTAACGGTTTGTAAAATACATTCATTTTACTGATCACAATGTAATGCAGCTTTACAAAGAAATTGTTACTGAAGGATGAGGCAGCAGAAACTATATTAGACCGGACAGCAAACCCACAACTCAGTAACTGTAACTCATTTCAAATCCAAAGAGGTTAGCCAATCATAATGGAGGTCATTTACATGGTGGTCTTAAAGGTACAGTAGCAAAAATAAATAAATAAATAAATAAAATGAAAGTAAATATAACTTAATGTCACCCATTATATAAGTATTTCAGATTTATTAACATTTAAACATTACAGTTAATTTTGCTGTCATGCCAGCCATTGCATTTGTCATTTATGTAGCTGGAGGGCTACACAGCCATATTATTAATTTATTTTTGAGCAGGTCTTTTATCTGCACAGTTTCACCTGAGGGAGGACAGGAACATGTGTGAAGGGCGAGTTTGACGCCCTTGCTGGGTAGCCTGTCCGTCAGGCAGCAAAAGCTTCAGACTACATTCAGTACATGACAAACTCATTTATGGTCTCATCTATGTTATCTGCCATTTTTAAATATGGTTTTAGGCAAAGTACATTCACCATTTCTAGCAAAGGTTTGGTTTTTAGGCTTTCAACAGATTTGAATTCTCTCAGTTGCCATGGTGATGATGACTTGCTGGGGCACAACTGCTAGATGGCGCCAATATTTCAACACCTATCTACTCATCTCCTGCATGAGTGTCCGCCTGTGTGACTGTGAGCAAGTGCATGAGGGAGTTTGTGAGTGTCAGAGAGAGTGAGTGTGTGTGTGAGAAAGAGGGGGTGAATGAGAGATTTGACGTTAGTCTAAATGAAATGAGCCTAGAGGAGAAACTCAGCATGCTGTCAAGACATAGATGGACAAAGAGAGGGACAGAAAGTGGGTGGATAACAGACAGACAGCGGGTATGGAACAGACAGGGAGAGAAAGGGACAGACAGCTGATAGAGGACAGGCAGGGAGAGACAGACAGCAGGTAGAGGGCAGACAAACCTTGAGTCACTCGAACAAACGTTTGTCTCAGGGATGCAGAGAGACCCGGCATTTAAAAATGATGCTGTATGCAGTAAAACTGGCCTTTTGTGTTGCATTAAAACATCTGTAGAGTGAATTTTTCCAATCGGCAAAGATATAAAACATGCCATTAACATGGTACTGCATGATAGAAACTGTTAGGAAATGCTCAGGAGTTTTCTGAATTGATTCAATGTGAAATTGTGTGATTTGTAATAAAAAAAAACTAAGTATGAACCAGCACATATTTCATTTCATTTATGTTAAACATCTCAAATAGTTTCTTTAAAAGTTATAAACCTCTGAATGTGTTTCAGATTCGTCACCGAATTGAGCCAGGGCCTGCTTTTCTGTCATATTACAGGCGGGGTTGGTTTGAGTGGATTTTGATGGAGACACAAGAGCAGCAGTCGTTTCAGACCGTGTGTGATGCTGGCATGACTGATGTGGTACATAAATCACTCGATGTAATATGCCCCTGCCATCTTGGGAGGGAAACCCACTCCATTCCCCCTACAAATACACACATCCATCACTCCCTCATTCAATATCCCCAAACAAGAAAACAATACACTACCAATGTGTAATTAAAATTCAAGTGTATGCATCATTAATTATGCTAATCGGGTGGTCTGATTATTGAAAATGTGTTCCAGGGTCTTGAGTCAACAGCAATTTCTCGATATACAGTAAGACAATTAGAAAATTATGAATTGCAACACAGGAAGGGCTGTAAAGTAGTCAACTGATATATGTTCCACGGTTATTGCTGATGCTTGATATATACACAAAATGCAGCAAACAGTAAATGAGATGTGCTTAAACTTCTGAAATTAAACACACACTTTAAATTTAATTAAATTAAATTAAATTACAATAAATTAAATTGTGTAAGGCAAGGTTTGCCCTTCATTGGTAAGGCAACACTTTTAATTCTTACAGCAGAAACAGTTGGCCAAATATGAATCAATTAATTGGCCTGACCAATATAAAGGTTTATTACTACTGAAAACACATGCACCCAAAAATTACATTTTTAAACCTGATCTCATGAGAATGAATAAATATTGTACTAGATGGTGATTTAGTATACATTTTGTATGATCTGACTCTGGAGATTTCTGAATTGTCAAAGGAGAATGTAGACATTTTATAAAAAGAAGTAAAAATAACAAGAAGAATTTGTATGAATTCATACAATCTGACTTGAATTAAAATGAAAATGATTTGTGGGTAAATGTAACCATAAAAGTGCACCACTAAACCCAACACATGAGTATATGACACGGAAAAAAACGAAATAATAAATAATAATAATAATAATAAATAAATGATGTACAAACAATTTCACTCATAAATTGCCAGTAAATTTAACAAACTATTCTAAAGAAACTGTAAGTAAACTGTTCAATGAAATAATTTTTAAGTACAAAAACTTAATAGTATTACCTTGTAAAATGTACTCCAGTCATTTTTATTTACATAATTATTTAAGTATATAAATGTTTCACAGTGTACAAAAACCAAGAATACATAAAATGAATATAAATTCTTATATAAAGTCTTAAAATTATTCTAACATTCTTAATACTATATAAGTTTTCCTAATAAATTACGAAGCAGTGATTTAGTACAAATCTGTAACGATGCGATTTGTACGAAAACGTATGATCATCAAAAAATAGACATTAATCTGCATCCCTAACTCCACCTCTAAATGAGCTGGGGCATGAGCTGGACGTATGAAAATGTACAAATAAGAACGAGCAAATTCATAACAGCCACCAATTTGCCAAAACTTAAAATAGAACGATCATAAGCCTGTGCTGGAATTATCGTAACTGATTTCATACTTGATACACCAAAGCAAAACTCAGCTCACACTTGCCATTATGAAACTGCGATGAGACCCAGGTGATGGGAATAACTGTAATTTCGTGCACATAAGGACACCTGAGTGAGTTAGATCAGGTCAAGGCCATGTGATAAATGTGCTACTATCGCCAAGTGCGTGCTTTCTGAGTGCCGGTCAGACCCATAATGCCTTGCTCTCATTGCTGAGCGAAGCTCAAACTGATGAATTAAACATGCAACCTACACTGAGAATTCAGCACTACCCAAACTAGACCGCTAACAGGAGGGACATCTAAAGACAGACATAGGAGAGAGCGAGATGGGGTATGAAGGAGATGGGAAATACTGAAACATCCACGCAAAAGACCCAACCATCATGTCCCAAGGTCAGACTTGTAACTAAACCTTCTGACAGTTGTTCTCTCCACCTCAGGCCTGTAATCTTTGCGCTATTGCTTCAACTGTGAGCCAAAAATCAACTGTGAGCCAACATTTTGTTCTCTTTTTCTCGCTATCATTCATAGTGCTGGTTAATATCTTGAGCGAGGCAGTGCGCTGTACGACTGAGGGTTTAAAAGAGACAGCAGTCTGCAGGGAGCT
>JADLZN010011734.1:0-181815 GCA_018155175.1 Sinocyclocheilus anophthalmus | reverse complement strand
CCTTCATACTTACATAACAATAGGAGTCTATTTATTTAGTGGTCCAAGTTGAATTCAGTATGTATATTAATGACAATATGGGACAAATATAATGTAAGGAAAACGATGTGTTTCTGTCAGTTAAATAACTCATGTCGCTCTGTGTGGAGTGCGCGTCATGGGAAACAACGTGCTCAGTAATTAAAGAGGCAGGGCGGCGTTTCTGTTATTTTGTTTGTGACATCCTTTACGGGAAACGCCGGAGCAAGGCTGCTCACAGAGCTTGATCACGTGTCGCACCAGAACCGTTTTCAGAACAGAAACTTAGAAATTGCTCACGGTTCTGAAATTAGAACCGGTTTCTCGTTCCCATCCCTATAACTTTACAAGCCCCCCTTGTAGTCACTATCATCTGTTTATCCTCGTCAAACAACTTATCTTTTCTGATCCATCACAATGTCTTACATCCTTCGGAAATGTTTTTTCTTGTGTAAATAATTTTCTCATTCCTTAAAATAGTTTGAATGCAACTCTACACCCTTGCCTCATTTACTATACGCTGATCTATTAATATGCAAATTAGTCCCGCCTCCACTCAGTCACACCAGCCAGCCCCTCCCATGTGGGTCGGTGTGATTCACTGAACTGTAGTAAACGCAAAACAATGGCATACACGGATAATGACTGATAAAACTATCTTTTTACTAGCGGACAACTACAGTGAATACTGTAACATTCGTTAAAGTTACTTAAAGTTACCTTTTTAGTTACACCCAGCATCACTACCCCCTACTACCCTGCGAATTTCGTCCCCGTTGCTTAAAACAAAGCGATAGAGTAAAATCTTCCCCCTGCGCTGAGCTGGGACGGCTCGCGGGAGAGCTCGTGGGTGATTCCCGTTTATATCATGAAGCAGATGTTCAAACTCCAGTCCGAACACCACTGGCCACGAGCTTTGGGCTCTGCTCTCACGGAGAATATTTACTTATATAGCATATCTTATTTTAGATGAACTAGAAACAATGTTTAATTTATAAAGTTTTATTTTTAAATGTAAGTCAATATCAATTGGCTGAAGTCAGAGCCAATGGTGAGAGTCTTTGAGCGAGGAGACCCCGCCCCATTTTGGAGGTTCTGCCCACTTTTGGAGTTCATGCCCCATTTTGGAGATCTCCGGTCTGCAGTTATTCCTACTTGGAAATAGTAGCTACGGAAACTTACTGTTTAACCAATTAACAGGTTTTTGTAGCATTTTTACAGTCTTTTGCTGTTAAAATCATGATCATTTTTACAGTGTATAGAACAGTAAGGTGATTCGAGATATTTAAGAAGAGATTAAAGTATTTCTTGAAAATAGCCTGGAATTCAGGATACATCTGATCTTTGGACACACAATGAGTCAAACCTAAACTTTAAATTGAAACCTAAACTTTCTACAGAAACCCAACAGAAGGCAAAAATGTATCTGCTCTTACGGCTGAATAAGTTTCTCCTTCAATTTTTTGAAGATGCCTGGCAATAGAAATGGTTTGTCAGATTTCCAGAAGTAAGTAGGTTTGTATTTAAAGGCTATTAGATTCACTTTTTTCAGATGGTGGGTAATAAAAAGACCCTGTACTTAACTTCGTTCCATCATTATGCAGGGGCACGTTGGATGTTGTCAGTTTACTCCTCAACTGAAGAGGAAACAACAGATGTAGTTTGGTCTTTATGTAGTACCGCTGTTAATGGGTCAAAGAACTACTAACCCACCCACTCTTGTTACTTAAACATCACACTACTGCTGGTTCCTTGTGAGCATGAAAAAGCATGAATCATAGGGATGTCCATTTAAAATGTTTATTTCGCAATCAAACCACAGCTAGGACTAATTATCCAGAAAAATGTCGTCCTGACTGGAATACGTAAAACAGGGGTCGTCATGATTTTATCAGGACGTCTGGTCACCTTTAGGGGTGGGCTGGTAAGAAAACACCGACCAACCACTCAAAACACCAGATCAAATAGGAAAAAAAATGTTAATGAACACATTAACAACACACTGGCAAATATGCCACGGACAATCACGACTCACTTTTTTCCTTAAAATGTAAAAATGTAGTTCTGATATTTTGTATAACCCATAAAAACCTAAACTTTTGACCGTATGATGCATTTTATAAGTCGTGTAGTAAAACAATTAAACACAAGGAGCTGTTCACCAGTAAACAAGTGGAAATGATCTGTTTGTATTAATAATATAGTATGACTAAGTGCAGCTTTTTTACTCAAACTGGACAAACATTTCAAACTCAAAGTTCGTAGCAGATCTGGTTCAAGATTGAAGTCTGTGTGCGAAATCCAAGTTTATTTCCGCCCCAAAAATGCTGCTTCTCATATGGAAACTGTTACCGATGAAATATTAAAATGATGAACTGACGTTACAGTGATAATTACATCCAGTCGCAAACTCGTTTAGCACAGTCCAGACCTTCACGTACAGAGCTCGCACACACTCATGCAGTCTTTGCTAGGGGGACCGTAGTTCAGATGGATATTAGACTCCCGTGTCGTGACCCACTGCTGACTCACATGTTAACGGGGGGCTTTGGTTCTTTCCCATAATGCTGAGGGTGCCTGCGGTGCAAATGTGTCACAAGCAGCTGTTTTCTGCTTTATTAACATATACGCTTTTATTCATGCAGTCTGTCATGCTTCCATTTATCTACTGCCTTATTCATTCATGCATCCTACTTGCTCTGGATGTGACACTGAGCACTGGGTTTGGGAGAAGAGGACCAAACGGAAACACACATGCACACATGCACACACACACACACACATATAGGAGTTTTATGAGCTGGGTGGAGTGTATACACATCAAACATGCAGAATGCGTGTTTGCATGCATGTGTGTGTGTTTAGGGAGCCTAGTGATGTAAACAAATCCCTTGAAGTTCACTATGAAACTTTTCCTGCACCTTTTGAGCAACAAATATTGGGTCCCACTTTATATCAGGTGCCTATATATGAACTTACATTTAAATTAATAATTTGGTGAAATGCACTTATTGTGTATATACATGTTTTTTACATTGTACTTATATTTTAAAGGGGTCCTATTATGCTTTTTCCCTTTTCCAACTTTAGTTCGTCTGTAATGTTGCTGTTTGAGCATAAAAAAGATCTGCAAAGTTACAAAGCTCAAAGTCCACTTCAAAAGGAGATATTTTATATAACAGAAATTACTTTTCAAAAACTACAACGAACGACTCGTTTGGACTACAACGCATATTTTCCGGGATTTGTGATATCACAAAATATCGACGAATGGGACGAGACCTGGTTGAGCTGCACTAAGAGAAGGCAACGAGTGTTATCACTAAGACGGAGACACGCTAGCTTTCCCAAGGCAGACGAACTTAGAGTGTTTACAATCATTTCCCCCCCGGGGTTTAATGAGCTCAAATTGGATTTGATTTTGACGCAATATTTACACTGAAGTTTGCAGGCGGCTATGGTAAGGGGCATGTCATTTCTTGACCAGGCGCCGAGTGCTGCCAATCACAACACACACTGGCCCAGCTAACCAATCACAGCACATTTCGTATTTCAGAAGGCGGGCCTTCATTTGATACAGGAACTATTCGAGCCGTTCATGCCAAACTGAGGAGAGAGGTGTTGAAATAATGTAAAATATGTGAAAAATAATGCGGTTTTCGGACAACTAGCATGGAGCCTGTTATAGGACACCCTAAAACAAAGAGCATAATAGGACCCCAATTAACAAAAATTGCCATGTAATTAATCTAAATAAATAATAAATGTCTGTACAATTACATTTTTATATATACTGTTTGACCTACCCAGGCCTCCCTAACCTTAACCTTATCCCACCTCAAAAGCAGCAAAAGTGTTTTGCAATACAATATGAACACATTGTACTTATTTTTTTTTATTTAAGTACATAGTAGTTAAGGCCACCTAGTGGGACAAACATTGTAACTCAAATCATTCTAACTCAAAGAATGCAGCTTGCTTAAGGGGTGAGCTATTATTATTTTTATAAGCATTCAGATTGACAGACAAAAAAAAAAGCATATTAACATCGAAGCAGAGAGCTAAACTACCACAAACTACAACTGGGGTCAGTAAGAATTATTACTGTTCTTTGAAAAGAAGATTCTTATGCTTACCAAGGTTGCATTTATTGAATTAAAACCATTACCATTTATCTGCAAAATCTAGTAATATATTACATTTTCAAAATAACCATTTCTATTTGTCATAAAGACATTTATAATTAATAAATATTATATAAGACATTTATATAAAAATTATTCTGTGATGGCAAAGCTAAATTTTCAACAACCATTACTCCAGTCTTCACAGCCACCACGATCCTTCAGAAATCATTTTTAATATGCTGATTTGGTGCTCATAAAAGATTTCTTAATATTATCAGTGTTGAAAAATACCTGTGATGCTGGAACAGTGTTTAAATTTTCAGGATCCTTAGATGAATAAACGATTTAAAAGAATCGCAGTTACCTGGAAAAAATATGTTCTTAACATTATAAATGTTTTTACTGTCACTTTGATCAATTTAATGTGCCCTTGCTGAATAAAAAGTATGAATTTCTTAAAAAAACAAACAAATAAATAACTTCGGAGTGATCAAATAACAGCATACTGGCAGCCACCAACCCTAGCATCGTGGCATCTACTATTTAACAAACAAATGCTGCTCTTGTTTTATTTGTTTACATTATGCTCATAAAACACTGTTTAGAGAAATGTTAACATTACAGTGCATTAAAGAGGGGAAAAACATTTTAAAAATCCAGAGAATCAACTATATTTGTACTGATAAGTAAAAGTATTTTCCACAACAGTAAAGATGATACTGGGTGCAGTAGGAGCATGTGGTATCACCATTGTGCACTTAACCCCAGGCTGCTCCAGGGGGATTGCCTGAGCAACAAGTCTACTGTAAGTCACTTTGGATAAAAGCAATTTGCTAAATGACTACTTACAGTGTTCAGCATGTGATTACCGACATATTAAAATAGCATGCCACAATCAATTTAAATACAGTAAACATGTAAAAAAGCACACTGGCTGGAAACACAAGCACTGATGTAAAGCAGAAGTGAGAGTAGATGATTTGTGCTCAACATGCGTGTTTTCACAGACAGCTAATACGTCCCAAGTGTTGCACTCCTTTGATTGTTCGACACCTAACATGTCCCACAATCCCACAGTGACCAGCGCCAACTGCTCTGCAGATTGAGAAGCCTCGCTGACAATGTGGCCTCATTAACTGACCGTCCTAAGACATATTTCTCAAATTAAGTTTCAGAAGTGAATGAGGAGTGGCTTGTTCTTATATCTAGTAAACAGAAGCAAAATCAATTGGATCTGCAAAGATTCACATCGTTGTCTTTATGTTACATAGAGGATACATAGAGTCAAACAAGGAAAGCAAGAAACTGGAGACCATCTCTGTGTGAAGGCAGACACTCTTAGCCAAAGCCACGGCAATAAACAAGCTGACAACTTTCCCGACTTCACCGCGCTTGCGAAGGATTTATGTTGATGCAAGTTTGGCGGTCTTAAATATTCATTAAGTAAACATTAAATACTCTTTGAACAAACAACATTAGCAAACAGATTCCAGGAAACTAACAACCTGTGTACACTTGCGTGGGATTTTGGTGACCTGCATGTGTTCGACAGTGACAGAAGCAAGAAACACTCGATCACTCGGCACTGCCCTGAGGAAGGAGGAAAAGTCCAAGACAGAAAGTCATCCGAGATGGCGTCCTGGAGGCTCGTCAGACATTTTGAGATCTAGCATAAACATATTCATTTAGCTAATGATCTGAATTACCTGTCATATGAACCTGGCACAAAGCCGAAGGAGGAAAGAAGCCAGATAATGCCGCCCTCATTACCAATCAATGAGCATCAGGGAACCAACAACCTTCAAGAGAGAAAAAGAGCGAAAAGGAGAGAGGAATGCACAAGCTAAAACCTTTCTCGAGTCATTTCAAAAACATGTCTCTACACTGTGATATTTTTCTATGAAAAGCCTTATAAATGATTGGAGTGACAATTTCATCACAGCATACAGCTGATATAACATCAATGCAATGACTACATTAATTCAGTATTCCTGCCCTGGTTAAAGGAGTCTACTGCAGAACAAAAATCGTACAAAACGTGTCTCAGTAATTGCTTGTTCTGACACAAACATTCAAGCACTTCATGAGTCACATTCAACATTCCAGAAAGTGACGGTGTATCATAGTGCACAAAACATGCTTTCCATCTTCCTGCTGTTTGAGTGTTTGTGCAGCAGAAGAGGTTCATGTTTGGCTGTGATAAGTCGCTCGGCTCTGGACCTGTGATTGACTGAGGCTGTTTTTACCTGAAAGCCAGCACTCATCAGCAGAGGTAGACGACAACACAACACAAACATGAACACATCTGCTGGGCTACAGGCCACCTCGGAGATCCTGCTCTGTTAGGACACAAATATGCAGTCTACTAAAGGTTGGGTTAATCATTCAGTTGTTTTTTGTTCACGTTTAACTGGCTTTTATTTGTCAGTGGATTTCCACTTTATACTGACACCTGACACGTCACAACAGTTTTTATCTCACACTATACACATTAATAAAACATTCTTTTAAAATATAAAATTTTGGATTCAATCTCAATTATTTTTGTGCATTGTTGGTGGTTGCATGGCTGGCTGTTCTTTTGCACTTTTTTTTCATAACAGTTGCTGTGAGTTGCACACTTCTTTATGCTTGTATGACATCTCAAAGCACTACGTAAAATGTATGTTATTGCACTATTTGTTAGTAGTAACAGTCAATTGTATGAGACATCTGGTCATATGATCGCAACTTTGGTTGCAGTTTGGTCTAGATAACTGATATGACTGGAGTTTTCATCTCATCTTTTATCCATCACTTTGAAATTCCTTAAAAGTACTGTTTATGTCATTAGAAGCAAAACTTTTCTCCAATTAGCAAACAATTACTAAGAGAAACTGATCAGTTATAAGAAACTTTTGCGATGATGTTTCAGCATTGAGAGTAAAGATGTAAGATGCAAATCTGAATATAACAAAGACAAGCTGATCAAAAATAAACGTTTACTGCCAAAGCTGTCAAAACAAAGCATCTAAAATTAGATTCGGGACCCTTTTCCCATCACTGTAGTCCTGCTTCTATTTTAATTCCAAACAAAGAGTCTATATCTCAGTTTATTCACTCAATCAAACGGGCCATGAAAAACGCACCACTGTCCCTCACAGACAGCGCCAAAGAAACATCATTATTCCAGTTGTCATAATCAAGTAGCTTTTTTGCATGACAGATGTGCAGTAGGCCTGAGGGGGCGGGGCTACATTTATGACAGCAATTTACAGGCTTTGCTCGGATGCGTTTGTTCACTCAGGTGCGGCAGGTGAGCGCGCGGGGAGCGGGCTTATCGCGAGCCGTGCTGTTGCTATGGGTCGGCAGCTCCGTTGCCACGGCGCCAACAGGCGACGGCTGGAGGCCCTGGATGGAGGGGGATCTTGTGAAGGGAAGAGAGTGAGGCTCCGCGCTCTTCGCAAGCGCGCAACCTGTGGAGACTGCTGCGCCACACCAGCTGTCTGATAAGAAGGGGAATTCAACAGATGCACGCTAGAATGAGGGGGCATCACTTACGGTGCTTCATTTCACCATTTGAGATGCTCTCAACAGAATAATCACTGTGAACTGATGTGCTGATGACACCACCCCGAGTTCATTTTAGCTGCTGGACTGTGATCAATGCAGTCTGACCGCACAAAAAGATTAAAAGGTCATTTTAAGTCTGAAGAAGCTGACAGGATAATCGATTGGCATCTGTGTGCGCGTCTCTGACCACATGATCTATATGCATGATCAAGCAGTGGCGAGCCATCCAACAAGTTCATCAACTACATTAACGCATTTCCCTCCAAAATAATAATAAAATAGCTGTCGGGCATGAGTGGTTATATTGCATGACATTTGTTGATCGTCTTCCAAAGGAGATATGAGTGCGCATAGTGTGTTTGAAAATGGAAGGGTTCGGGTTTGGGTACACCCCCGCGTCATGCCCATGATAATGCCAACACACTCATCATACACCCCCCAACACATCCATATGGCACACACACATAGTTTCCAAACAGAGGGAGGACAAATAGAGAAATTACCTTGATGGTTTTCAAGGGTGTCCTCCGGTATGTACATGTTTTTGCTTTCATTTACCATATATGTGGTCCAGCTTTATCCGAAAGTGAATGAAGAAAAGGTTGTAAAAAAAAGGAGGGGGAAGGAAAAAACAACCCAAGGGAAAGAAATTAAAGAAAAAAGGGGGAAGAAAAAATGAAAAACGCAAAGCGTAAGATATTCCTTCTCTTGCGGCTTAGTTAATATTACCTGATCCCCATTATGGAGCTAAAGATCAGGAAAGGATAATCGCAAGAACCACCTAAGAAAACGAACCAGTGCATCTTTGGAACATCCGGGCCCTACCTAAGAAACATGATACCAGCGCCGCTTGCTGGTTATCGATTTGAATCGATAATCAAATCGGCGCGATACGCTCGGAAACGGTTCGAAAAGGATGCTGCAAGAGCCAGGAGAAGCGCAGGAAAAGCGGGCGTAGGTTTCAGAGACCGTTTCAGAAAGCGCAGCAAAAGGTAAAAGGTGTGTATATTCCAGATCTCACGGGCTTCAATCTTCACATATGATCGATTCCATCTGAGATGTTCCACAGCAGGCGTAGTTTGCGTCGCGCCTCGTTAGGAGATAGAGTGCAGAATCGGCCGCGTCCAGTCCATATTGGAGAGAAAGGGGAGTAGTCAGTCTGTGGCCCTGCGGAGAGAGAGCGCACACCACCAGCTTCTCTGCAATGATCTGACGACCAGACCCCCTCCCCTGTAGACTCCCTGACTGCTTCCAGATGTGACTGCGCTAGAAAGGAGAATAAATCCTCCACGCTTTTCCACACGGGCTGTATCTCTTGAGGGGGAGAGAGCAAACTTGGGAATCAGCTCCAATATAGTGAAGCGTAGCCAGACTAAGAACCGATTCGAGTTCTTTTACAGTCCGGAATCATGTCAGAAGATGATTTGTACCACAACCAATCTGGCGTAAATACGCTCACAGTCACGGCTCCATGCACTATGTTTAGACATTATCCACTGCCTGCCGGGATGCCACTTCTGGGAGAATGTTGAGTTCTCCAGCAGCAGGTGTCGGGGCTGATTTATCCCTTCAGCTGAGGTTTAACCAGCCTGATCTTCCCATGGCAGGACTGGTGGGCTCTGATAAAGGGGACGATGGGGCCTGGGAATTTCTGCAAGATGACTGAGAATCTTTCATCAGTACGGCCTAGTATGAATTTAGCAGGCCCTTCCCTGGTCCCTCCCTCCAGCCATGAGAAAACTTCACATATCCCAAGAGACATCCCCTGCCCCCAGACTATCATTTCTCACTCTCTGCGCATCAGAATTGCAGATTTTGAATTTTCAATAATTCAGAAGAATCACGAAGCATGTAGCAGGAAAGGGAGGCACTCAAAATTGCAGGTTTTCAGACGTCCAATCTACGGCCAAGTTCTTTGATTGAATTTGGCTTTGAACAAAAGGTCATGACAGAGGTCAGCGATTTCCCTTCGGCATCCTCAAATAATTGATTAACTTTGGTATGTTTATGCAAAGCACAGAGGAAATGTTAACAAAGTGTTTTTCAGTGCCACCCTATAATCATAAGCTTCGGGGAATCCAGAGATCCAAAGAATCACGGGCATCGGTACAGAAGGAAAACTGGTTAATGCATGGCTTCAAAGATTACAAAGTTCCTCCCAGCTTCCACACTAAATGTCAAGATGAATCACGTCTCTGTCTGCACACTGAATGTGATATACAACAGTGGCCGTACTGTACAGCCACAGGCTGCATGACTCTTTTACTAACACTATAATTAACCAATTAACTAAACATAACTGAGGCGACACATCCTCTTCCCTTCTGTACTGACTCTTACCATATTTATCGCCATGTAATGGGAATTAAGTATATTGAACAAAGGTTTTAGGTTGTTAATTGTAATTAACATTAAATTGATCAAGTTTACCAACTTTTTTGGCAAGATTTGTCAGCACAGGTGAAACATACAAATGTGTACATAAAAAGATTAATTTGAACAACATCATAAAAACTGCATGGGCTGCTGTGCTCTCTTGGAATAGGTCTGAAATCCTGCCGAGAACGATGATAGATCACGAGTAATTGTATAGTGATGCCCTCTAGTGGTAAATGAGTAAAGTGTCGTTGAGTAAATCGTGCTTTAGAAGGTGCATTTGGAAAAGACTGTTTAGTTATAATACGACAGTCCCTCTAAAGCAGTGGTTCCCAACCCGGGGGTCGCGACGCCCACTAGGGGTCGCTAATAATTTTCGAGGGGTCGCCAAGTGCAGTCATTTTAAAAAATAACTAATAATATATCTATATATATATATTCATTATAACAGCACAATAAATATTTCAATTCTAAATATATATAAAAAAATTCATTTATGGAAAGACAAGAAATTCTCTTAACGTCGAGAGTTTTTTGCAGCGTATCGCGAGAGTGGGAACGTACGGACGTAACTTTAAAAAAAGACGCAGCAAAGAGAAAATGGCAAAGCGCCAGGGAGAAGATAAAAATGAATGCGCTAAAAAGAAAACAAGGGCTTATTTGGACAGTTATCTTGAATTCGGTTTCATTGAAGCAATGGACAAGGTGAGAATTGAGTGTGTAATCTGTGGTGAGAGACTAGCGAATGAAAGCATGAAGCCCTGCAAATTAAGAAGACATCAGAGCACCAAACACCCACAGACGGTTGGTAAACCCAGAGAATTTTTCCTAAGGAAAAAAGAAGTTGTTATGTCAAATAGACCCCAGAACATCAGAGATGCTTTGACTAGAGCTGGAAATGAAAATAGGCAGGCGAACGTTGCATCCTTTGAGTGCGCTTTCCTAATTGCCCAATCAAAAAAGCCACACACCATCGGGGAAACTCTGCTCAAACACGCATGTGTGAAAATGGCAGAAATAATGTGCGGGGCACAGGTGGCTTCGAAACTAAAAGCTGTACCTCTGTCCAATAATACAATAAAAGACAGAATCGACAGAATGGCGAATGATGTTGAGAACACGTTGGTTGAAAAGTTAAAGATGCACCCATTTTCTATCCAACTTGACGAAACGTCTACTGTGGCAGATGAAGCAGTCCTCATTGCATATGTGCAGTACACTGAAGACGGCGAAATAAAACAGGACATACTTTTGTCAACTAATTTGTCTACAACAACACAAGGAGAAGATATTTTCCACGCTATTGACATGTACTTCACCAAGCATCACATTCCCTATAATAATTTAGTCGCATGCTGCACAGATGGAGCTGCTTCAATGATGGGAAAACATAAGGGCTTCAATACACGTTTGAAGGAAAAGGCTCCCCACTGTCTTGTGTTTCACTGTATGATACACCGTCAAGCCCTGGCCAGCAAACACCTCTCTGATGAACTTAATGAAACGCTGAAGACAGTTGTAAAGATCGTTAACTTTATTAAAGCCCGTCCGGTAAACAAGCGAATCTTTGCGGAGCTGTGTGAAGATGAGGTGCATCAGACACTCCTCCTTCATACCGAAGTGCGCTGGCTATCAAGAGGCCAAGTGTTGGTTCGTTTTATTGAACTGAAAGAAAAAATAAAGGAGTTCCTGAAACTGAACAACGAGAAACTGTTTGACGAAATTACAGATGAATTTCTTATCAGAACATCATACCTGGCGGATATTTTCAGCCTCTATAATGAAACAAACAAGCGCATGCAGAGCGCGGATGCAAATGTGCTGGAATGCAAGGAAATTATTGACGCATTTGTGCATAAAGTGGACTTCAGGAAGAACAAGCTGATAAAACGAGATCTACACCAATTTCCTTCACTTCTCAAACAGACTGGGGGACATTTATCTGAATCCTTGAGCAAAGAGTTCACACGTCACATGGAACTGCTACAGGAGGAGATGAAATCACGATTTTCGGATGTTGATGAACATGTCGCCAAATGCGCATGGGTAATGGATCCATTCACCGCAAAGGAGGAGGACGTGGAGTATTTAGAAGCGGAGGACGAGCTCTTGGATATCAAGTCTAATTCTCTTCTGAGGAGATTCTTTACCGAACACGGGTACAAACGGTTCTGGCTGGTGAAAGGACCCAACGTCGCACCCAAGCTTGCGCACCATGCTACAACCAGACTCATCCTGCCATTCGCCACAACATACCTGTCCGAAACTGCTTTTAGCTCTCTGGTAACCATCAAAACGAAGGCACGCAACAAGCTGGAAGTGCACAATGACTTTCGTCTGGCTGTCACGAAAATCATGCCTAATATCCAATCTCTAGCCCTAGATATGCAGGCCCAGAGTTCACATTAAATAGCCTTTAACAATTAAATAAGGACTTAATTAAATCAGGACCACAAGAAAAGTCATGAAAAAACACGCATAACTTAAAATGTTAAAATAGTTATTATGCAATGGTTATTGTTATGTTTTAATTGTATGTATGTTTTTAGAATATAAAACAAAAAAAACACAATAATACATTAATTATCTGATTAAATTATATTCATGTTAATAGATTTTAATTTGCTCCTGTTTGTTCATCAGTTAAAAAGCAGAGCCTGCCTGAAAAGTCTGTTCTTGTGAACCCTTGCATGTTGATACCAGTTTTTAAGGTAATAAGTGAAATGGATAGATTTGTTTGATATTTACATTAACAGAATAAAATGTGCTACTGTTATTTGTTCATCAGGTTTAGGAAAAAAAGTGGAACCTATTGTTTGGAAAAAATCAATAGTTGCAAGTTGCAGCTAATTGTTTGCATTCTGCTGTTTTTGCATTGATTAAAAACATATACAACTGACTCACATTAAATGAACTGTGTCTGTTAGTGTGTTTGAATGGGTGGGGGCGGGGGCGGCGGGGCATAGGGGTCACTAAAAATTGTCAGTGTTAAAATAGGGGTCTCGTGAAAAAAAGGTTGGGAACCACTGCTCTAAAGCAACCCTGGTGTCTTGCTCAAGGGCACAATAGCATTCAGCTTCTACGTTTTTCCTGTTGCAACCTTCATGTAAAATCCCTAGTTGAAACCTATTTTAAGGGTGCAAACATTTTTGTGTTATGCTAATGTTGTATTGGCATGAGTTGTCATGTGCAAAGGAATGAATTCGGCTACTAGTACAATTTTAAAGTGAGATATGATTATTTTAATAAGTCCAAAGGGGGATAAATAGAGATAATATCAATATTTGATTATGTGGTTTTGCTATTAATTTCTACTGGAATAGAACAAGAGGGGAAAAATCCAAAGTGCGCTTTTAAATTACAGTAACACAGGGAGGTTTGACTTTTAAAATTGCAGTAGGACAGTAAGTCCTGTGGACTGCGAAATGTAGCCTGTGTGTTTTAGAAGGAACGCACAAACAAACTAAACAATTACAAAAACGTAATGCCTACCAGAGGATGAATAGTGCAGGAACGCGAGAACTTCAAATCCTCAAGGGCTCCCCTGCAGCACAAACTCTGCGGCGTCAGCTCACTTTATTACAATCAATCAAGATGTAAAATCTAAAGGTTCTGGTGGGTCTCAGGTGAGCTCAAGCCATGCAGCTGCAGGGGGCGGGGCTTCAGGCTCATCGATTATTCATGCTCCTCGATTACTTTTCCTGTGTGCGCGCGAGCTCAGCGATCAGCTCGTGCTGTCTTGATGTCAGCGCAAACATGGCGAGAGCGGTAGCCGATCAGGAGTTAGATAAGTGAAATAAAGCGATATATTCATGTTTCACTAGTTTGTAGATCATTGAAAACATATACCCGGAGACCGGAACGTGAAGTAAAGTGTTTCAGTCCTGTTTTACAGAGTTGAATCTCGTTTTAAAGGAATTTTAGGATTTGTGCGGTATTTTAAGTGCAGGTAAGTTTCACTGCTGTCCGATCTATAACAGGGCAGCAGCAGCTAACCAAGGCCTCGGTTGTTTCATTTATAAACTTGTGGAGGCATGAATTATTCAATTCATCAGTATTACTATTGTTCATGCACGGTTGGGGATTTGAACAAACCGCTATTCCGCATTAACGTTACCAAACTTCTGTTGTACACCGTCCCGCAGAGTTTGTGCTACGGACATGAAGGATGCTATTATTTTACTAGCCATCGATTTTACGACTTGCAATGAAAGAGAGACTCGAACCAAATCTAGGGGACATAATAAAATACAGACTTGCGGGCTTGGGCAGAGCAGTAATAACTTGCATAGGAACACTATGTCAAGCACACAGCATCATGGCTGTGAGTTTGGCACGGGGTGCTCACATTTGCTTTAGAATATATAGTTTATTTTATTGTCTTATTTAAGCCTTATTTATTGTATTATGAATGTATACACCGTATAATCATATTCAAGTCTAATGTATTTCATTTATTTACCGGTATCAGCATAAATTCCTGTTTTATTTATATTTCAATTAAATGAATTTCACAGCTCTAATGTATTGAATAAACTTAAAGGGGCCTACCTTTATCAGATATTTAAATGTGTGCATGCATTATTGTTTTTGAAAGGATGGTTCACCCAAAAATGAAAATTCTGTCATTAATTACTCACCCTCATGTCGTTCCAAACCCGTAAGACCTTCGTTCAACTTCAGAACACAAATTAAGATATTTTAATGAAATCTGAGAGCTTTCTGACCCTGCATAGGCAGCAATGCAACTGACACGTTCAAGGCCCCGAAAGGTAGTAAGGACATCGTTAAAATAGTCCATGTGAAATCAGTGATTCAACCTTAATTTTATGAAACTACGAGAATACTTTTTGTGCGCAAAAGAAAAAAAATAACGATTTTATTCAACAATTTCTTCTCTTCCGTGTTAGTCTTCAATGTGCATTCACAAGAACACCACGACGCATGCGTGTGCATTCTTCTGCTTGCTTGTAAACAAGGAGCAATGCAACCCGGGTTTGGCTCTTGTGTCAGCAGCATCACATGTATGTGTCGTGTGAAGCTTTGTTTTACTTTTTTTGTGGGGTGAAGGTTTGTTGTACTTTTTCAACTTTATATCTAAGTTTTATGTTTTAATTTACACTAGAATAAAGTATTGAGACACAACTAGGCCAGTGGAGATTTTATATTTTACAAAACAGTAAAACGTGCAGTATAAAGTGAAGTTCATACATTTAAATCTATTTCAGATAAAGTATTTTTGTGGAGTAGTTAAAATATCCCTAATAGTCTATGATGATACTGATGCATGTAAACAATTGCTGATCAGCCTTACAGTTGTTGGAATTAAACACTTTTCGATCAAAAACGGAATGTTTTAGTAAACAGTAACCTCAGGCATCTGCATAGTTTTATTTAAAGATCATATATTTTATTTACAGAAGAGGACTGGAGTCATGACTGCAAGCACAGGTGACGGCGGGAGCTGTTTATCCATGAGTCTGTCTGCCCTAAAGAGACTCGACCCCTACATCAGCAGCATCGCAGACCTGGCCAGCCAAGTAGCACTTTACACCTTCAACAACACCACTAATGAATGGGTAAACCATGATATCAACAAAATTAATAACAGTAAATGGATAGGTAGATGATTGATTATTCTAAAAAGTATTTTGACTTTTTTTTTTTTAAATGTTAGCTTATTTTTATTTTAAGTTGAATATAAATATACAAATGCATTTGTGCTCTGTAGGAAAAGACAGATGTGGAGGGAACTCTGTTTGTCTATAACAGGTTTGTATGTTTTCTGATGTTTTCAACAGTGAAGCAACACACACATATGTCCTGAATCAGAACCCTAGAGATCTAACTCTGTTCTAAAGTAAAAAAAAAAAAAAAAAAACTAAAGATGTTCCTCGCAGCTTATGATATAACACTGTTACACTTGACTGCACTATCACTGCAAAACCCTACTAACAGTTGTTTAGGTCCATCAACTCATAAGCTTTAGTTTCCCACTCATGTGAGTTCTAATGTCAGTTTTCTGTACATCAGGCTTGCCTTCCCCAGGCACGGCTTCACCATCCTGAATCGTTTGAGCATGGACAACCTGACCGAACCCATTACTAAAGACTTAGATTTCCAGCTGCAGCATCCATTTCTCCTGTACAGGAACGCTCGCTGTAAGTCACTCTATTTGTGAAAAAACAACTCAAATGCATCAAAATAAAGAGCTCATACAGCTGTATAATATTGCACATAGATAGAAGTATGCAGATTTGGTTTGTTCAAGTTGTTTTTCATAAACGAATCCTTACATAATGTGACAAGATGAAAGTATCTGTGTTAGGAACATTGCACATTTATACATTTTGCAGATGCTTCAAAAAAAATTGTATTTTGACCAATTCATGCATTCCCTGTGAATCGAACCTATGGCCTAGGTTTTGCTAGCGCCATGCTCTAGTGCTTGAGCTACAGGAATGCTTACTTGAGAATTTTGGGAGATGGACTCATCTAGTATTACTCCTTTTTGGGAGAAAGTTAAAATCTAATCTTCAGCTTCGTTAACAAGCAAGACCTTTGAAAGTAAAATTCACTGACCTGAGTGCAAATAGATGCACATGAGCTTTCTTTCGAATGGCTCAAATCACTCGCACGTCCATGCACACGGCTGCACAGACACAAAAATTGGGCTGGATATGGATGGTGCATGTTGGTCAAATGTTTTGGACCCCATTTGGGTGTGTATTTGGCATTCAGTGTCAAACGGATTGCTTAAAACAGATGTTAATACCAGGTGTAAACAGCACAGGCAGTACGGGTGAGCATCCATCCAAAAAGTGAAG
This sequence comes from Sinocyclocheilus anophthalmus, assembly GCA_018155175.1. Classification (NCBI taxonomy): domain Eukaryota; kingdom Metazoa; phylum Chordata; class Actinopteri; order Cypriniformes; family Cyprinidae; genus Sinocyclocheilus; species Sinocyclocheilus anophthalmus. The sequence goes on along the minus strand of JADLZN010011734.1, from coordinate 164,915 downwards.
AACTTAACAGCAGTAAAAGTGTGTCTGAATTGAGAAAGCTGTCCAGTCGACTGGTGTGTGTGGTGTGTGTTTGTGTGTGTGTGGTGGTGAGAGAGAGACGAGAGAGGAGTGAGGATCAGAGATCCTGGAGGCGGTGCTGCGTGAGAGGCCCACAGTGCCTTATATGGTGCAGAGACGTATGTGTGTTTCTCTTCAGTTTCCTGCCAGCATCACAGACTCGACCAGCCAATCCTGATTAGATAACAAGCCTCTCTCACACGCACGCATGCACAGGCTTCCAAGGAAATTAATGATAAAGAGACCTGCAAATAGAGTGCATGCGGAAAAGCCTTAAGTACTTCAGGCTGATTGAATGAATCATTGTAGATCTTGATGTTTCAGCCAGTCCAAAACTGACGTTTGAGCATTGCAGTGACAGTGAAAATCTGTGCTATTGCTAACTGACTGATGGGAAAATCTATCCTGGGTGCTTCCAAATGTAAGTGAGTTTACTGGCCAACTATTTCACTTAATTATGTGCCACAGAGTGGATTTTTATTTCCAGTCAAACTCGCCGCCTCAATTGTAGAATGTTGTGAGTGGTAGCCATAGAACTGCTCTGTGGTTGTAAAAATGTTCTAAATGGTTGTTAGTGTGTTGTTACTCATTCTGGGGTGTTTTAGGGAAGTTGGTTACTACGGTGACCCAGTAGTGTACAACACAATGAAATCTCCACAACGAAATTAAAACACGGAATTAGTCCTATGCATTGGTTGTGGACTATGGGCAACCATAGTTTACACCAAAAGAAGACGGCACCTAATAAGTCTCATTATATAGAATTCATCAGGGGATGATGTCTTTTTGTAGGCCAACCAATAATTTAGCATCACACTGGTTCCCTAAAAAAAGCCAATTGGATTCTTCCATTGACTCTCAAATAAACTCTGTGAGCAATAAATGCTTATGATTCTTATCAAGTAGAAGAAGAAGAACATTATCAAGATAATCTTCACAAATGAACACAACATTCATGAAATGAAATCTAAATACAAAGAAAAAATAAACTACACCATGGTGGCATGATTTCAAAGTCACCGACATTAAGCTTCCGACAGCTCTTTCAATCTTTGAGTTTGAGGTAGAATAGTTTGAGTATAATCACAGTAAAGTTGTAAAAGTGGACTAGTAAGCAGATAAGATTGACTGTTTTTGATATCGATACGGTGTAATGTCCCGATCAGCCTTCATTTTCAGGACACTTAAAAGCTTAAATCACAAGTAGGGGATTACTTCTGTACTTGCTATAGAATACAATGCAAAAATGTCTTGAGACCTTATTTTAGGCATTTGACCAAATCCCATTAAAAATACCCACTGATATTGGAAAGTGCGTTGCCAGGTTTTGGACTCATTCCTGCAGGACTCTATTCTGGTTTCTAGATATGGCCCCTGTCCCTGGTTCAATGTCAATCTAAGGAATATTTTCCTGTTATATTATCCACCAGATGAAAACTAAATCTGGTGACTTAATAGTACAGCACTCCTCAATAGACCACACAATTTGAGGTACTGTTCATGTCTGTAGCACAAATAGTGAAGTGCAAGAGTTACTTTGTTAATAGTTGAATACTTAGTAAGGGCAATAATAATGCCTTTACAAACACTATTAATAAGGTTTCAGACAATGGGAAGTAAGACCTACACTGTCCATGTTAAACACATCGCTCTTCCTCATGTGCAGAGGGTGCTGGATTTCGTCAGCTCCTCTCTTCAACAAATGCAGTGTTGTGATTGTGATTTGTGACTGTGTAGCTGGAGACTTTCAGCAGGACTCTTGCGTATACAAAGCTCTTACCTCCTGGCCGCACGAACATGTAGCCCAGCTCTCTCTCCGACACCAGCTTCCCTTTGAACCGCACCTCTACTTCCTCCTCCAGTCGCTCGTGCTTCAGCCTGCTCCGACTGAACAGCCCCCGCAGCATCTTTTTTCTCTTACTGAGATTTGAATCCTCGGCAGATTGAAGCTTTGGTCTGTTTGAAGTCGGTCAGAAGTTCACCGTCTCTTCACTGCACGTATGGATTCCACTCCATTCAGTAAAACATGCAGCGAACGCTTCTGCACTCTGTCTGACACGAGCGAGGGTGTGTGGTTCGAGTCTCTGTTTTTCTTTTCTCTTTGTTGTGTTTTGCTAAGTTCAACTTCAAGAGCGCTCACAGTGTCCTCTCATCCCTCTCTATCCTTGTTCTCCTCCCCCTGCTCGCTCTCTCTCACTCTCTCAGAGTTGTGTTTCTCGGTTCCCAGGCAGTATTTTGTTTGGGTTTTTTCCCTAGGCGCTGACCCGCGTGGTGCTCTCTGCTCTGAGAATGAACATTTGTGGATACAGCACCAGCCCTTTCTCTCTCTCTCTCTCTTTTCGTTTACTCGCCCTTGGTTTTGTTATCTCTCTGCTACTTCTGGAGGTGAATGGAACAGGTCCTGATTCAGCTGTCAGCACCAGGCTCTAAGTTTAGTTCATGAGGGCTCATGAGGAACCACAGTCTGAACTTATCACTGAAATCTCTAATTGTTCCTAATACGGTTGCTCTTTAAAATGACCAGTGACTGTTGCTACAAGCATCTGAAGACTTCATCTTGGTCTTTAAAGACATTTTGGTGTCCTGGCACAGCAGTTGGCTCCAGTTCTGCTTGGGCACTTGGGAGTTTGGGAAAGAAATCTCTGCTTGGTCGCTAGTGAGCGTTCTCACGTTGACAGTGAATCAGTTTTCTTGCCGCTAAATTCAAACATTTTGGAGGCAAAAGACTAAATATAATATAAATATGAATTGAATCTGTAAATAAAAACATAAATGGTTTCTAATGAAAGAGCGCATATCTTATTTTTGTGATTTTAAAGTAATTGAAGGAAACAAACTATTTATGGTTATATGTAATATTTCGAACAGCTGAAATCAAAGATTTCTTGAAATGAAGACGTCTTATAAAAAAAGTAATTTCAGTTTTATTGTAAAAAGAAAGTTTCCTAAAAAAAAAATAAAAAGAAAAGAAAATAACTTGCAAACAAAATAAATGAATATTGCCATGACAAAATAAGTAAATAACCAGCATCTCTTGCAAACAAAATACATTTTAAATAAGGTCATGAAAAAAGTAGAAAATTATTTCTATCTATTGTAAATTAATATTATTTTATATCATGAAAAGTAGAAAATAATAACTTGCATCTCCTGAAAACAAATGATAAGGTAAATAGACCTGCTGATTAAGAGGAAAGCACCATCTGGGCCCTGTCACTCGCAATAGCCATGCCACAACGTCGTTACTCTAGCGTTCTTACTGGCCATTCTTCACACAGAACACGTCTTTGGTGTCTAAAACCATGAGACGCAACACTCGGGAATGGTTTAAAAAAATTTAAACGCAGCGCAGAATGCCGACTCCTTGCCGTCAAAGACAAAAGTTCCCATGCCAACCTGCTACTGTAAACAAAAGTTTGCAACTCTTGCCCTGCCTCCGGGGTCTTCTGATTGGTCCACTGTTTTGGAACTGACATTGGGTGAATTCCAAACGGTTTTTAGCGCCACTTGAAGGGAAATGCAAGAGGGGACGCCATTTGTAGGATGTTTCAATATGAAAGCGAACAACTGAATCCTTCACGAGAGAGGGCCCTCCAGAGGCTGTTAGCAAAGGTAACATGCGATGGTCACTTCACGGAAGTAATTCCGTTTGTGATCATGTGATCTTCGGTTAGTAAATCTTGTGATGCTTTTTAAAACTAAGTTGGGTTTGATTTCAACTTCACATACAAACGTAAATAAAATAGGCGAATTAAATTAGTCTATTTTAAAGTCTGCGTGAACCGGAAGTTGCTGCCGACTTTATTTCAGTGTAGTGACGTATTTCCAGCTGAAAAGGAATATTGAGTAGAGGACAGGGTTTTATTTTTGCACTCCTCCTCTCTACTCTCACTCACAGCAAACTAACGGTTGGAGGGGCGTGTTTAAGCTTATACTGCCCAAGCCGTCAAACTGACGTCATCAGAGAAGGAATGCCATTCCAGAGCGGAAGTAAATGTTTAGATTTTGATTAAAGCGGATTAACTTGCACGGATTAATTGTTTAAATCAAGACTAGCAATGTGCACTAGTAAAGAAAATAGTCAATTTTGATTTCATGCGGACTTTAATGCAAGACTAAATATTTTTCGTCAGTTATAGAAATATTATTTAAGACGGTAGTGTAAGCAAGTTTAGTTTTAAAAAGTTTAATAGTAAATAAGACACAATTAGACAATATTTGAAAAAAAAAAAAAAAGAAATATTTATTTGCTATAACTGATGGAGTGCTGAATGCTGCACGCACGCGCAGCGTTGTCAAGGTAACATTTGGTCAGTCATTCCCTTCGCCAAGGGAGTTCCAAACGCTTATACGCCCTGCACCCTTCAAAGAAGACACTTCAAGGGCTTTGCCCTTCGAAGGGAGTAGGGCATAGAGATGCTCACTTCCGTTTGGAATTCGCCCATTGATGAGCGGCATTGTGTGTAAAAGTTTTAAGTTCTTTTAGCGCGCCACTCACCTGCGAGACGCTGCAAAATACGCAAGCGCAATACACGTCCGTACAGAGCCGACTACACACGCGGTAGTATGTTTTTAAGGGGAAAGTATTAATAGGATTAAAAAACCGAAATAACAGACATGGGGAAAAATAGGTCAGTTATGGGTTCTGAATTTCGGTTTCGATTTCTTTCGATTTAATCGTCCAGCCCTACTACTGTGTTATGATCTTCATTGGTTTTGATTGAATCTTTGATTTATATTAATGTGTACTGTATATATGTTTTTTGGCAGTGTCCATCTATGGCATCTGGTTCTACGATAAAGAAGACTGTCAGCGTATAGCGGAGCTCATGAAGAAGTGAGTTTTTCTCCTCCATCTGCAACTAACACTACTTTTAATTCTGGTTCTGATTCTAATTTAATTTAATGATTCCAGTTCCTTAATTCCCTTGATGGTTCTTCTAGTACTTCTATGAGGAGTCAAAACATACTTAACACATTTTAATGTTTTTCTCTAAAATGTGATTAATAATTCAAAATTACACAATAAATTTGAGATTGATTCATTCCCGAATCAGGCTACACTGGTCACCAGTGAGAACAATGCAATAGTAAAATGTTGCCTTGATGTCCAATCCCAGGTGCAACTGCAGAGGTTAGCTACAACACACATGCCTAGAAGTTCCTAGTTATACAATTAGCTGGTTCAAGTGTCTTTAATTATGGCAGGAGGATGGAAGGTGGCTCCCCAGGAGCAGGATTGGACACCCCTGATTTAGCAGTACCCAATCTTTCTATCTTGTCACAACGAGTTCCAACATCAAGCTTACAATTTGTCTTTATTTTCTTCTTATTGAGGAAGAGGAATCACTTTTCAGTATTTTATTACTTTGTTCCATATGGCAGATATCAAAAGCAGTTAACGAAACCACATGTCACTACAATCTTTTGGTTTCTGTTTAGGAAAAAAAAAAGAGAAGTTTTCCAACCCTAGCTCTGACTTTCTTACAAACACACACTCACTCTTTCTTTATGCTTGTCAGTTTGACAGGGCAAGAACAGCAGTTACAGCCGCAAATGGCAATTAGCTCTGTCTCTCCACGATCTGCAGAGCAGGGTGTAGATATAATGCAGATGCTCACTAAAGCACAAGATGACTATGACAAGGTAACACACGTCTTAATGTCTTCTTTTTGTCTTGCACAAGTATTAAGGTGCGTTATATACACTAGATGTCACCAGTGCACAGTGCATTTCTCCTACTTGCATTTCTCCTACTTCCTTTCTTTTTAGGGAAAACTCAGTGAGCCGAAAGAAATTGGCAGTGGTGGTGTCATCTATGGAAACCCCCATCTGATCAAACCCATTCCCCTCAAACCAGCACAGGACACACACATTCAGGGACAAACGCAGCAGGTGTGAATACTCGGCATGTTTGTGACAGAGCAGACATAACATAAATGTAATATTTAAATATATAAAGAAACTTTCACTCTTTCTCAGAATATAGAGATGGACACAAAGCACCTCTCGGTTGTCACTTTGTTCGGTGCTCAGTCAAAACCAGACTCTGTCTCGCCACAACCCACCTCAGCTGTCAGTAGTGTGGGTCCAGCGCGGCCTGCGGTGGCCCGTTCACTGTCATATGATGACACTTCTCCGGCAGGTGGCGCTGTGGTGTCCAACACCCCCATGCAGCACTGCCCAGCCATCCACAAGCTCATGTCTGGTTCACTGCTGCAGCCTCTGTCTGAATCCCCAGAGAGCCGCCTGTGTGAAAACGGGGCAGTCCAGAACCAGCCTGACCCAATACAAAAACTGCTAATGAACCCTCTTCCTGTGGCAGGGACTCCAGGGATGCCTTCCTTACAGTTAAATCAGGGAGAAAGTGGGGTGGGGCCCCAAATCCACTCTAAGGCTAAAGCCTCAGGGCTGGTCCCAACTCAACACTTGCTCTATGTCCCAAATAAAGCACCCCCTGCTGGAGTGGCAGGGAACGTGGTGTCGCCACATGAGCTTCTGCAGAGGCTCACATTGGTGCAGCAGGAGCAAGAGTTCCACCCTCGTCAGGAGCTTCTACAGCCCAGTCTGACCACCAGCAGCTCCAGTCTCAGCAAAACTAATTCTACACAGGTTAAATAAATCTTTCTTAGTTATTCTGATCGGTTGCCTTTATGTTCCTCTCCAGTGTTGGGCAGTAACGCATTACTTAGTAACGAGTTACTGTAATTTGATTACTTTTTTAGTAACAGAATAATTTAACGCGTTATAATTTTCAAAATGGTAATTAGAGTATAGTTACAAGCCGAGGTCTCTATACCTTACTGCCGCTTTACATTGCTGACAGAATGTTGTGTAGGGAGAAGGATTCACGGTACTCCCGCAAAATATGTGCTATGTGCGGCAATGCAGTGCTGAAATTTGCATGCTCACGAATCCTCTCATTATAACACACGAATTGTAGACATTATGAAAGATTCATTATGCATATATTTATTGTGTTATAACAGAGATTTGTGAGATTGCGATGAACTGAAATGCCTTTTAGAGATTATAAATGCAGCGCTCTTTGCTGGCATTCTGCTATGCCAAACCATGCACGCAGCAGCCGCTTGCTTTAGTTAAAAATAACAGGGTTCTGTGAATGTTGATGCTTTAATAACAAATATGTATTGGAAGCATGCATGCTGGGATTTCATAAATTGCATGGAGAAAAAAGTAACGTAACTAGTAATGTAACTAATTACTAATTACTTTTGAAATAAAGTAATCAGAAATGTAACGTGATTACTTTTAAAAGGAGTAATCAGTAATCAGTAATTTGATTACATTTTCAGAGTAACTTGCCCAACACTGTTCCTCTCAGATAAGTGGCAAGACATCCTACAGCTGTATGTATAACAGGTGTTAAGTGTGGGGTGCAGGTGAGCTCACCTCAGCGTATCCCAGCGACTGTAGCCCCCACCCTGCTTCTGTCACCCAGCATGTTCACCCAGACTAAAACCACAAGAGCAGAACCAGAACCAGTTGAAATCAGAGCACTTAGCAAGACTCAGCTACAGGCCACACTGCTCCACCTCATCAAGGTCAGAACCAAACACATGTCCATCTGTATTATTCCAATATTGATCATATAATTTAGAGATGCACCAATATTTTGATCATCAAGATTTTTGTTGGCATAAAACACCATTTTAGGTTTTCAACCAAAAGAGAAAACGGGCAAGAAGAAATATAGTTTTAACACATAATTTAATTAAATTTTTTATATATACACACACTATTGTTCAACTCAAAGCTTGGGGTTTTGAAACAAACAAAAAAAGTATTTATTCTCACCAAGGCTGCATTTATTCAATAAAAAATATAGTGGAAATAGTAATACTGTAAAATATGATTGCAATTAAGAATAACTGTTTTCTGTTTGAATGTATTTTAAAGGTCTTGTGAGCGATTAATTTTTCCTGTCTCTGAAAGTATTAACACTCGTGCCTGCATGAAAGAAGTTCTGTAAAGTTGCAAAGAATAAAGTCTTCAAATCCAAAGAGATATTCTTTATAAAAGTTAAGAGTAAAACACGCCTACCTAAAACGGCTCGTGCTAACACGCCCCAAAATGTCTACGTCACGATGTGGGAAGATTTGCATAACTGCTCCCAAATGTTCACACAAAGAAAGAAGGCGTAATTTTTATTCTTGCTGTAGTATTGTTGCCAACGCCATATCGTGGAGACGCTGTATGTCTCGTTGCGAAAGCCAAACTACTTTGTTTGGTCATGGTTTTAAAAGAGGACGATATACACTGCGTTCATGCCTGGGATGATATGTGATGGTCGGGGAAAATACATCAACGGTGCGCTGTGGATCGCCGGATCGGCTATTTCACCGGACGGACGAAGCGGAGTCCAGCCGGGGTCATCACATGTGGTTGCCACAAGACCGCCCGCCGCTCCTTCATCGAATCCGCCGGCCGTGCCGTTCCCAAGCTCACAGGGGTCTGCTATCACTCAGCCCGACGGCCGCCGTGTGTGATGCTGTGTTTTTCGTTGTGAAAGTGAAACTACTTTTTTTTTGGCCTTCCAAAAGAGGACACGACTAGGAATCAGTGGTTAAGTTGTATTGAACAACACTGTTCCATAACAGTTCAACCCAAATATTCAGATGGGTCCAGCGCATTTTATGGAGGACGTTTCCTGATCCTGGTAGAGTCGACTACAATGCCGGCTGTTCTGACTCAAAAACTGTAAGTAAGTTTTTTATATTTAAAAAATTTGCCACTGACGATTCAAACGTGAGTTTTGAGCAGTTAGAGTAGCGCTTGTTGTTTGTCATTTCACAAATGCAGACATGGTGTTATGTTTACGCGGCACGATGCAATGGTTTAAAAAAGCCAGTATTAAATCAGTATACTCGTAATTAGTCCCATGATGCAAAAATGCCTCGTATAGAGGGTTTAATGTTTTTGTCTCGGCGCTCCGGCCGGGACACGGCATCAGCAGTATGTGAGGGGCGTAACATTTCCGTCACATGCTTGAGGTATTTGGCCAATCACTATGCACTGGATAGCTGGCCAATCAGAGCAAACCTCGCTTTTCAGATCGATGAGCTTTGGTAAAATCGACGGTTTTCAGAAAGGCGGGGCATAGAGGAAAAAACAATAATGTACAGTATGTGGAAAATAATGTTTTTTTTTACCTTAAACCGCATAAACACATTTCATTACACCAAATGCACAAAATAATGTTCTTTTTAGCAACATCATATGACCCCTTTAAAATGTAATGTGTTCCAGTAACGGCAAAGCAGAATTATTACTCCAGTCTTCAGTCTCACATGAGCCTTCAGAAATCTGATTTGGTGCTAAAGAAAACATCTCTTATTATCAATGTTAAAAACAGTTGTGGAAACTGATTCTTTGTTTTTTCAGGATTCTGTGATGAATAGAAAGATCAAAAGTTTTTCTTTGAAATAAAAAATCTTTTGTAACATTTTAAATGTCTTGATTGATGGATTATTGATGAAAAAGATTAATTTCTTTAAAAAAACATTGACCACAAGCTTTGAATGGTAGTGTATACAGTCTGTTTGACTGTACCTCTAATGGGTTGTTTCTCTCTTTCTGTGATTCAGAATGATGCCTCATTCCTGGACACCATCTATGAAGCATATGTCTCCCGTCTCGCTACAGACTCCAGCTCAAAACCTTTCTGAAGCACGTGCACACGTACATGCAGCTGTTATGCTCTGAGCCCATATTGGCATCCCATCTCAGGACTACCTTACTATTCTGAATGTAGCATCCAAGAAGTTGAGCACCTCCGCACCAGATTCACAACAGGAAAACCAGTTTGATTGCTAATTGTATGATCTTCATACAGTAAATTGAATGATCTGAATGTCATATCAGCTTTGAATTTGCCACTTGTACACAAGGGGCAATCTTAAGTATTTTAGAATTTTCTGAAAGAAGAATTTTATGGATTTTACGTTTATCTTTTAGACAACAGGGCAAGAAATGTGCTGTATGTTAAAATCTGAGTGGAAAGACATTCTTCTTTTTGTGAAGGGATTTTTGTCCTTGCATATTGAAACAGACCCACAAAAGAAAGATAGAAAAAACAGGACCCTAGCCTCAAATATAATAGAAATAACATGATAAACTACAAGATAAGGCAAACATGTCTTGTCTTGATTTCTAGCATCTTCATATCTCAGCTGACACAGGCAGAATCTGCCCTCATCCCTTTACAAGCCAGCAGAAATTGTTTATTCATTTTAGTCACACTTTAAAATGAAAATGTATTGTTTAAATATGCAAACAAAAGTGTACATATACTATATATTCTATTTTTCTATGGTTCTGTTCTTATATCAACATGATGGAATATTTTTCGGTTCCGTTTTGGTTTTTTTGTTAGTTTTTTTTTTAAGGAAAAAAAAGACAATGCCATCAGTATTTCCCAAGTAGCTTGTCAAACTGAAAACAAGCTGACAATTTAATTTTCTTCCATTTGTTTTTCTTATTAAAATAATACCCCAAGACCCCATACAGAGTATGTTCTGGTTTTCTAGTTGATAATACTAATATATGAATTATCAAAATTAAACATGCTACACATGGATCTGTTATGGCTGAAGCCTGTTTGAAAGGTTTCAGAATACCTTTCAAAAGTTTGGGGTCAGGAATTACTTTATTTTAATTCATTTTTTTTAAAGAAACTACTACTTTTATTAATCAAAGATTGCATTAAATTGATCAAAAACAACAATAATGACATTTAAAAATGTTTTAAAGTTTTGAACTTTCTATTCATCAAATGGTCCTGGAAAAAAAAAGTCTCCACAAAAAATATTAAGCAGCATAACTTTAAACCGTAATATTATCTGACAAAATTGTTTTTACTGTAGTTGTTTAAATTAATGCAAATACTACAAATTAATGCATATGCAAGAGACTTGATTTAAAATTGAAAAAAAAAATCTTGCCAACCTCAAACTTTTTAACGGTAGTGTAACCTGCATGCTGACAGGTTTGTCTAACCATAAGAGCACATTGGACTTCTAGTTAGGTTAGAAACCAATAAAATCTATAGTAGTTTCAATAGAGAGTGTAAATCTTTCTAGTTTTGGACAGCTTATACATATCAACTAGCTAATGATACTTGCTTATAATATACTGTCTTGTACAGTTTTCCATTAAATCTCAGTTTTGTTTTGCTTTATTGTCAACATTTGTACACTTATAAGTATAATTGTTTAAATATCTTTCATTCCAAGAGTTGTTACCTGACATACAAATGAAAATCATTATCCAGTAATTACCAACGACTGCAAAAATCATTGTATTTGATTGGTCAAATGCTGTGGGGACCCTGTTAATGAGAGATCCTGCAGGCGTACAGTATCTCCAGTTAATAACTGATTGTGTGGATTTATGAGCAAGAAGCTATCATAAGCATTAGTGTTGATGAACTCATAATCGATCTCAAATAAGAGCTTTAATCTAAATAAGCATGGCAGCAGCCGGAGTGTTGCCAGGAGTGCACGTGCTACAGTTACAGTGTGTGTGAAATATGCTAAGCGTACCCTTCCTGCTTGACTGGGTGTGCTGGGTTCAGCTGATTTCCATGCTTTATTCCACTCACACAGTGTCACATTATAACCCAACAGTTTGAATACAGAAAACAAGGGAGGATCACATGCATGTGTGTTTCTTGTCAAGTATTTTTGTAATTACAGATCGATTTTATTGCAGCATTTATGTTGGACATCAGCAGAGTTTAGTTTTGTGACATTTAGATAATGGAGTTCTACGCCAAGACTTAACACTAATACACAAACAAAACAATCAAAAATAATTCACAAGAGTCCAAGCCAGATGCCTGGTTAAGACACTGTAAGTATTTATAAATAAATATGCTGAAAATAGCAGGTTTTCTTCTATATGCAGGCTTTTAATAGAAATATGTAATAATATTGTGAAGTATTATTACAATTTAAAATTTATTTTTTTTTTAGCGTATTTTAAAAGAGTTGCTGCTTAATATTTTTGTAAAAACTGATTCTTTGATCAATTAAAAAGTTCAAATATTTTATAGAAATCTTTTGCTTAAAATAAAGCAGGATGATGTAGTTCAGTGATGTTATTAATTAAAATCATACTGCTAATATTACAGTCAAATAAGATTTTACTAAAGTATAGATGATTTAGTTTTGAAGAAAATGAGTAAAAGCCCATTTTATTTCACAAAAAGAAGATAGTTTAAAATGGTCAAACAAAAGATATGGTATTAAATGGAGACAAAAAGATTTGGACACTTTCTACAGTAGATGTCAAGCATTAGTGTAATTTCATGATTAATGTGATGAACCACACTTGTGTGAACGCTTGGCTTGTGCATACACTTAATTTTTTTAACAAAATGCTTTATTTAGCAAGGATGCATTAGACTGTTCAAAAATGACAGTAAAGATTTATAATATTTCAAAAGATTTATTTTTCAAAAACTGATTTAAATCTATTCATCAAAGAATGCTGAAAAAAATAATCAAATAAGTTTCCATAAAATTATCAAGCAGCACAACTGTTTTAACACTGATAAATCAGTATAGACTAGAGTATTGACTGCTGAAAATCAACTTTGCCATCACTGGAATAAATTAAATTAAATTTTTTAATATATTCAAATATAAAACAGTTATTTTAAATAGTACTAATATTTCAAAATATTTGGTTTTCAATATAGAAGAAACACAAACCAGACCCACCACTTTGGTAGTGTACATCGTCTAAAAATCAGTCTGGGATCAGTTGTTTAAATGACATTTAAGATGAGTAAATATCATTTGTGCACAGATTCCACTTGTGCAATGACATTCATATTTGGACACGTGTCCAAATAAACTGTGTTTGAGAAAGTTGCAAGGTTTAGTTTCCTTCTTTCTGACCGGACAGACTGTCTCCAGAAACACTATGACAGAAGCCCTCCTCTCACTCACCCTTTTCTCTTTCACTTTATCTCTCTATTCCAATACATCTGCCCCTCACCCGCCCTACATCTTCTACGTCTCTCGCTCTCTGTCTCTCTTCCCCACTGTGGGAGTGAAGTGTAATCCATGTGGATTATCATAGTGGGGAGGGCAAACTGAGTGTGTGAGCGTATCTGCTTCTGTTTCACTTCCTCCCAGCTGCGTTGAACATAAGATGAGGGTGAGAGAATCCGAAAGACAGGTGGAACTGCAAAAGTTGCCAGCTGGCCAGTCAGTCCGCATCAAGACATCATCGGTGGGACTCTTAGAGGGTTCATATAAACTCTGAGGAAGAAAGAGCATGAAGAAGAGAATGATGAAAGGATGAGATGCAAGCATCAAGTGGGGATGATCAGGAATGGGGAGAAGAGAGCCAGATGTCATTATTTCAAAAGAACATTCTGGGAGGTTTTCTGTGCCACCCAAAAACATACTTTTGAAGCTTCCGGAGTGTCTTTTGGGCTCAATTTGATATCAAGACCAGACAGGTCTTTACCGCACAAGGTCTGTTTTCAGGATCTGGAGATCGTACACGCTGCTGTTTTATGCACGTGGCAGGGGTTGATGGGTAGGATGAGGAGCATCACACTGCTCTGGGTGCTGTTTTCAAGTTGGACCATCCAAACACAAGCTCAGATGAGGATATCACCTGAAACGTGAGTTCAGTTCATCTCTGGATGAGCTTAGCTGTCTCAACATGCCAGCAACCCCATGAATACAAAATCTGCATGATGTAAGAGAGACCTTTATTGCTAAGTTCAACATAAATATTTCACACTTGCACTCTACCCTCAGCCATTTATAGATTAACTACTAATAGCACTCCTTTGATTCCTTGCGCAGAACTACAGTATTTCTCCAAATCTCATCTTAATGCTTGCCGGTCATGACCTGCACACCTCCTGTCACCCCTTGTATAAAGCCAAAAGACTGTAAGCCAAAGCTTAACCTCCACTGGCAACATTCACTCAAAATCCACACACACAGCCTGTTTGAACAGACTTTTTGGTCTCTCTGAGAGCTAATGTAGTTCCTGAAAGTCAAACTACGGAAGTCTTAATAAGCTTAAAATCTTTAGCGGTCAGAAAATAGTGACCCTGTGTTTTCGTTAACAACGGTTTCCCTCATCATTAATTAATGACGGCAGCCTGAAATCCTCCACTTTGAGAGCCACCACTGATCTTAAAAGAAACTGCATACTGCTGCTGATATTAAGAATCTCCCTGGCATTACTGACCCTATGGAATTTATATGTTTGTTTATTTTTAATTGTGTTTTTAGTCCATATCTGCTAACATATAGATACAATTTATTGTTTTTGTTTGTTTTTGAAAGATGTTTGTTTTGCTCATCAAGGCTGCATTTTTTTTTTATCAAAATCTGGTAAAATTGTAACAGTCAAATATTATTACAATTAAAATAACAGTTTAAATATGGTTTAAATAAGTCTAATTTAATATATTTTAAAATTTCATTTATTCCTGTGATACAAAGCTGAATTACTAGTCTTCTGTGTCACATGATCCTTCAGAAATCATTTCTAATATGATGATTTAGTGCTCAGGAAACATTTAATATCAATGTAGAATATAGCTTTTCAAATGTTTTTTTTTTTTTGGGAAAACCACATTTTTCCAGGATTCTCTGATGAATATTAAGTTCAAAAGAACAGCATCTATTTGAAATAGAAATCTTTTGTAACATTATAAATGTCTTTGCAGTCACCGTTTAATGCATCTCAGCTGAAAAGTATATTAATCTCTCATTTCCAATAAATAAATAAATCTTACTGACCCTATATTGATGACGCATGCTATAGTAGATTTTTTTGTCCAATCAAATTTTCTCTAGAATGAAAATGTCTCTCCCCCAAACATTTCATTTCCTGAAATATCAGTTTTTTGATATGAACTTCTTGTTTATGGATCTATTTTAAAATAATCTCATGCTCACATTCTGTTGTCTACCGGGCTATGATATTGCTTAAATAAAATGTAAGGAAGATGTAATGCTAATGCTTTTTGTTTGTGTTCTGAACAGGGTTCAACAGTGGGCCGATGCCTTTGGAAAACAGCTTTTGGCCTTGTCAAACAGATACTCAGGCGCTCAACTCTTACAGAAGGTTTGTCTATTGAAAATCGGACTTTACCCCCTCAATTCAATCCGAACAAAGCAATCAGGGATATTTCTGATATTGTCTGATAATCTGCAGCTTTATCTGTAAATCACTACGTTAGCAATGTGTCTAACTGCTGGTAAATGTCAGATGCAGCTGTGTCCAGTTATCTGGAATCTGTTTGAATTTCACAACATTCTAATTAACATTACTTTATACGGTTAACCACAGCCTACAAGCAGCCCATCTGCCTACCAGAGAGTCATACAACGACCAGTTTATATCTGACCTGAATATGTGGGCGTGCTTTACCTTAAGGGCCTTTATTAGTGCAGCACAACAGCAGGATGTGCCTGAACAGTGAGGCAGGAAGAGGATTAACCTTCCAAGACTGCTGCATCTCCTCCTCCCTCTATTCTTTTTCTCTCTTTTTTTCCCCCTTTTGTTTTTGTGTCTCTAATCTAAGCTCAGAATAAAGCCTGGAACTCTTACAGTGTTGTGTGGAGGTGGATTATCCCTGTCTGACCTCCTGTTTCCTCCTGGCCTACGGGCAAAGAGCAGGACTCATTGCTTTGGACACAGATCGAGATTCTGCTGTCAGTGGCCTTTGATACTGAACAATGATCTAGAACTCGGCCTTTGCTTTTGCGGCTATCAGAGTGATTTGCTGTTTGTTATTTTCTGAATACTGACTTCAACAGCACATATAAAGCTTTTGTCCTTCATTTAGAATTACACAAATGGAATGTTTGTGAATTGCTGTGATGCTTATCACAGTTCCTCAGTAGTTACAGATTCATGCTTTTTTTCTTTTTTGTTATTGCCTGTTGTAAAGTGACCTTGAGTTCGTAGAAAGGTGCTTTATAAAATAAAATGTATATTATTATTATTTAAATCTGCCAAGCTTTGTCTGTTTTTTAGGAGTAATTATTATAGGCTAACCCTCTAGTCTATAATAATTATAATAAAACTAAAAAGACTATGGCATGTTGTCCTTTTATTTAATTAAATGTACAGTATATGTGTCTGTGTGTAGAAATATAAAGATGTGGAGCCCATAGTCAAGATGCGGGAAGTGGATGGTTTAAAGATGGTGAAGGAATTTGCTGAAGAAATGGAGAACATGCTGGGCAGAAAGATGAAATCAGTCAAGGTCAGAGATATCAGTATTTTGTCATGATGCTCTAGTAATAAAATGATCAAATTCTTACTATCAAAATAATTATTTGTTATGGAATTCTTTTTTGTGTGGGTTTTATATAGAGAATGGCAGAGACAGTAGAGGATGCAGATTTTTATCATGAACATAATGCAACATTAGAGGTGAGCTCTCTATCCATTCTTCCACCCCCTCAATCTTCTATTCATCTCTCAATCTATATTCAAATGTGCTTGTTCTTCTGCAGTTTGACTACTACAATTCCATGATGATTAACACATTGAATGAGGATGGGAGCTATGTGGCTCTGGGGGGAGAATTTCCTCTGGAGGAGAATGAACACTTCAACAAACTGCCTGTCAGTACCCAGCAAAGCGTCATACAAGTGCCCACCAATGTCTATAACAAAGGTGAGACGCAGAAATGAAACTGTATTTTCATCCCTAATTAGAAAAAGATCAAGCAAATCTTTCTCTGTTTCTCAGATCCTGATATTCTGAACGGGGTGTTTATGTCAGAAGCGCTGAATGACATATTTACTAGTAACTTTGTGAAAGACCCGACTCTAACCTGGCAGTACTTCGGCAGTTCAACAGGATTTTTCAGACTTTACCCTGGTAATCATCACACAACAGCCTCGCTCCTTTAAATGCACCATTGCAGATTATGGCATGAAAGCACAGTGATTATTCTTACTAACATATAAGACAAAAATGACAGTGTTTGAACATGCATTTCTGCTCATTCAGACACAGGACAGCGAGTCTGATTGACATAGAATTACTGGTGTGATTAATGGTGACAGTGACTCAGGCTCTTCTCTCTGCCTCTCTCATTCATCATCATGTCATCACACTATTGACACAGTAACAAAACCAATAAACTCAGGCTTTCCAGATCTTACACACATATGAACACAGAAATCCTTCCCTCTCTCATGGAGAGGAGACTGTAATCATATTCATTTATACACTCTTTAAGGTATCAAGTGGACACCTGATGAAAATGGAGTTGTCACTTTCGATGCCAGGAATCGCAACTGTAGTCCTAGAATCTTTCTATCCAAAAAACATCAGCTTAAAAAGGTATATATATATATATATATATATTATATATATAATATATATATATATAATATATATAATATATATATATACAATATATATATATACTCTGACACAGCATTTTTCAAAATGTACTGGTCATGGTATAATAAGTTCAAAACAGCGACAACTTGGATTACTGATTGTGATAGAAGTCTTTCACCTCTATTAACTATCGAGAACTCAAGGAGACATCAAGATTAGTGACTTGGCTGCAGTCCAGGGTCAAGGAGCAGAAGGACTGATCTCAGTGAAAGATTTTAATCTGGATTCCTTTCCGTGACTGACAATTGCATCTGCCCAGTTTCCTCAAACACCTTCTGCCAGGACTAATGTTATTACAGCTAATGCACGCAATCTCTTTAGCAGTAACGAACGCGGAGTACAAACCTTTTGTCTTGTGTTACGTTCCTATATCTGAACAGCTAGAGTGATCACTGTGGTGCGCTTATGAAATTTGAGTAGTTCTGTTACATTATTAAGTTACATAAATAAACACAAGTAAGCTCATTAAAAATGTGTATACCAGGCTACTGCTGTTTTAGTCTCTCTGTCACCTTCTTATTGTGATCTCATTACTTCCTTCTCTCAGAACATTACGTAGATGAGATTTCACACGCTGTTATCCGGTTGAGGAATTATTACTGTGAAAGGTCTCGCGTGTTTGTCAATGGCCATGTGAGCTAGTATTATTTATATACTATTTTAGCATTCATTCATATTTTGAATTAGCTTTTATTTTTATGTTTAGAGTTTTTATTTTTATTTTAATTTTAGTTTTGGTAATTTTGTTATTTTATTCAAATACCTCTATTTAGCTTTCATTTATTTTTTCATTTATTTATTTTCATTTTCTTTATTGCCAGCTTAGGTTTTTCATCTAATATTTATCTTTTAATTCAGATTTATTTTACTAAAATTAAACTATTTTTAATGGTTGCAGTTAACAAAACTGATCTGATCTTGTAAGCATTTCAAAAAGCCCTTAAAAAAGATTTCCATCATTTTTTTTCTCCTTCTCAGGTACATCCAGGCTGCCACGTCTCCTAAAGATATTATCATCGCTGTGGACATTAGCGGTAGTATGAAGGGTTTGAGGCTCACCATTGCTAAACACACCATCAACACCATTCTAGACACACTTGGCGAAAATGACTTTGTCAATGTCATTGCGGTAAGAACAGAAATCCTCTACACTGTGTCCTAACCAGACATGATCAGATCAAGTGGCAAGTTCCTCTATATAAATCTGGGTTATTATCTTAAATAACACCTAATATTTTCTGTCTTTCTAGTACAGTGATTACGTCCGGTATGTAGAGCCCTGTTTTAAAGGCACACTAGTACAGGCCGACCTGGATAACCGTGAGGTAACATTTTCTTCACTTGCACAGAGTAGTGAATTCAGCTGCCATATGAGATTTTAATATTTTCGCCATCCTATTTATTTCTAGCACTTCAAACTTTTGGTGGAGGAGTTGCAAGTGAAAGGTGAAGGAAAGGTGAAGAAAGCCATAAAAGAGTCCTTCAAGATTCTCAACGAGGTGTGTTAGTGTTTGAGTGAAGGAATGTATATCCATATGGAAATGTTGATATATCAAAAGTTTGTGTGTGTGTGTGTGTAGGCAGCAGCAGAAGGCAGGGGGAGTTTATGTAACCAGGCAATCATGTTGATCACTGATGGAGCCATGGAAGATTTCCAGCAGGTGTTTGAAGAGTTCAACTGGCCAGAACGCAAGGTACCAAACGCACACAAACACACACTATGGATACTCGCTTTACCTGTGTGCATATAACACAATGATAACACAATACGCTCTCAAACAGGTGCGTGTGTTCACATATCTGATTGGACGAGAGTTAACATTTGCTGACAATGTCAAATGGATTGCTTGCAACAATAAAGGTGAGATCTACCTTAATTAAACCTGAGCATTGTGGGAGACTACCTGAGCTAGTGAGGTCTATTATCTGTACAGAAAATGTGCACACTTTGTACAGTATTTATGATGCATGACTTTATTTCCAGTGTTTCCTACACAGCCTTTTCTAAGCACCATAGTTTCATTTTCCATTCATTTTTGGGATGAAGAACAAAAAAAAAAATATTATATATATATCAAATATATAATCAAAACGAAAAATGGAAAAAAAAAATAAATAAATAAATATATATATATATATATATTTTTTTTCAGTTTTCGTTTTGATTTCCAAGTTCTTTATGTGCTTGTCATTTTAATTTTTATTTTTTTTTTGGGGGTGGGGTGGGGTCTAGGTCACTATATTTCTATATAGTGTTAATTAATTTCTTTTCCCAAATTTTTAGTACCTCATTTCTGTTTCCAAGGCAACATTTCAAATTTTTAAGTTCAGTTATTTAAAAGTTTAATTGTTTTTATTAAAGTTTAATATAGCCTCTATTTTACTTTATTTCAATTACCTTTCTTTTTTAATGTAGTTTTAGTTAACAATAACAATGCTGATTACTAAAGGCGGTTTGACAGACCTGTGCAAAATTATATTGACAATAGAAATTTCCATGACTTTTTAGATTTGATTAATTTCTCTGCCCTCTTCAAGCCTGGAAATGACAGTGTAACTAAATCTTGATATTTCCCTTTCCACAATCTGTTCTAACAGAATTATAATTACATTTTGTGACAGCTATGCCCTCTGCTGGTAACAGATACATCAATCAATCACATTTTCTCATTACTGCTGTTTTTGTGTGCTTGTAATTAGGTTACTACACTCATATCTCTACTCTGGCGGATGTACAGGAGAATGTGATGGAATATCTTCATGTGTTGAGCAGGCCAATGGTCATCAACCATGATCATGACATCATTTGGACAGAGGCTTACATGGACAGTGTGGTGAGCTGCTTACCTTTTCTCCTTCAATCTTTCCTTTTGAACATGTTAGTACTGTACACAAAAGGTGATGTTTCATACTGTCCCAAAACTGCATATTTGTCATTTTGCCTTCATTAATTTTGAACCTCTCATCTTCTTGATTTCTTTCCTGAGAGTGATCTCATTATGTCTGTTACTTCATTATGTCTGTCATCCCATTCCAGCTACCCAATACAGCAGAGGTAAACTCTTTCGTTCTGCGCAGTAGATCAAAAATGATCCTGTATGCCTTAATGCAGTAGTTCACGTTTTCTTGTCATTTAGTTCCTAAACATTCCTTGTTAGATACAATTTAGTCGTAATAAGAAGTTCTGATGCCTGTGAAGGTTTTAATTTAATCGAATGTCTAGTAGATTTTCAGTCAAAAACAAAAGGAATTCTCACAAATTCCATTTACAGGTCTAGATGTAACATGTTGTTTAGTGAATCCTTTAGGAATGCATTTTTTAAAGGGGTCATATGATGCTGCTAAAAAGAACATTATTTTGTGTATTTGGTGTAATGAAATGTGTTTATGCGATTTAAGGTTCAAAAAACACCTTATTTTCCACATACTGTACATTATTGTTTCTCCTCTATGCCCCGCCTTTCTGAAATCATCGGTCTGAAAAAGCGAGGTGTGCTGTGATTGGCCAGCTATCCAGTGCGTTGTGATTGCCGAATACCTTAAGCGTGTGGGGGGGGGGGGGGGGGGGGGGGGGGGGGGGGGGGGACGGAAATGTTACGCCCTTCACCATACTGTGATGATACCCTGTCAGGCCGGAACGACGATTCAAAAACATGAAACCCCATTATAAACAAGGCATTCGTTGCATTCAGTGGCAACATAATTATGGATTATAATGACTTAAACTGTCTTTTTACGAGTTGCATCAGGCAGTGTAAACATAAAACCATGTCTGCATTTTTGATTGGAGAAACGACAAACAACAAGCCCTAACTCTACACTGCTCAAAACTTGCATTTAAATCTTAACAATATAAAAATAATAAAATAGAAAAATATAAAAAAACGTACTTAATTCTACTATCCCAGGATCAGGAAACAGTCCTCTATAAAATGTGCTGCACCCATCTGAATATTTGGGTTGAAGTGTTCCGGAACAGTGTTGTAAATACAAATTAACCACTGATTTCTAGTCGTGTCCTCTTTTGGAAGACCAAACAAAGTAGTTTCGCTTTCACAACCGAAACACAGCGTCACAAACGGTGGCCTAGAGTGAGCAGAAGCCAGGGGATAGAGTGAGCAGAGGCGGGCGGATTCGACGAAGGAGCGGCAACAACATGTGACGACCCCGGGCTGAACTCCGCTTCGTCCACGGTGAAAGCCGATCTGGTGATCCACAGCGCAAAGTTGATGTATTTCCTCAGCGACCAGCACGGATCAGCTCCAGGCATGACGAAGCGGATATCGTCCTCTTTTGGAAGACCAAACAAAGTAGTTTCGCTTTCACAACGAATCACACAGTGCCTTCACGACATGGCGATGGCGGCAACAACAATACTACAGCGAGAATAAAAGTTACGCCTTCTTTCTTTGCGTGAACATTTGGGTGGCGTTATGCAAATCTTCCCACATATTGAGGTAGACATGTGGGGGCGTGTTAGAATGAGCCGTTTTAGGTAGGCGTGGTTGACTCTTAACTTTTATAAAGAATAACTCTTTGGATTTGAGACTTTAGTCTTTGCAACTTTACAGATCTTCTTTATGCACCAAGAGCTTGTAACACTCCAAAGAGAAAGGAAAATTTGAAATCGCATCATATGACCCCTTTAATGAATTTATTTCTTTATTTTTTGCTAAAGACAGTGTAGTCTAGGTTGATTAGCAAGTCTTACATTTAATGTGATATGCAGGTTTTAGACTAAATTATTTTCACAAAAGTGCTACACATATTTTCATTGATTATGGGATTTAAATGTGTTACATGGAGCTGAGAGGGCAAATTTGAATTCGTAAGATTTTGACTTTTTTTTGAAGATTTGAATTCTGTGGAAATTTGGAGATCTTTCTTTGGAATTCTGTGGGTGTAAATTTTGAAGATGACTACACTGCCCTACAAAAGGCAAGAGACAGTAACTACACTACTTGAAAATCAGGTCTCTTAGACTATGATCTGTCTTGTGACAGATGGGTTTGACTCCATTGTTTGGCTCCACACACTCAGAAAATTGCTATTAATTCAATAAGAAACTCTGAAGCCATTTTCTCAGTTTCAGTGTTGGTGTAGTTACTGTATTTTGCCCTTTGGTAGAACAATAAGAAACTGATTCCACCTACCAGAGAAGCACCTGCTCTTAATGGATGTGTTCTATGGACTTGTTCAGCTTGCTGTCCACTTCACAGGCCTGGCTGGGATTTACCATTAATTCAGTCTATGTCGTCTCTCTCTTCCTCTCTCTCTCTCTCTCTCGTCTTTCAGCTTTTTAACACACAGGCTGAGAGTTTGCTGTTGATGACCTCTGTGGCCATGCCTGTGTTCAGCAAGAAAGAAGAAACGGCGAGTTGCCAAAAAACAAACTTAAAATCTTCAGCTCTCCCAACCTGCCTAATATACTATTAGAGAAAAGTGTGGCTCCACACACACACACACATAATCTCTTTCATACAGTTGTATCATGTAATTCAGTCTCATTCAACAAGGAGGGCAGAAGAATTAGTAATGTGTAAAAATGAAATACATAATTAAAATTATATATTACATAAGGACATTATAGTTGTCATGATAAAATGACTTAAACGGCTAACTGAATGATTAAAAAAAAATCACTCATAACACTGAAAAACACAACTTCCTGGCGTACCGCTGTAAATTGCAGAAAGGGAACTGAACGACTCCATGACTTCAAATGCTCACAGCTTAAGTTTTTACATGTTAATGTGGCGTTCTTCCAGTTAAACTACATTGGGAGTTCGTGATATTGGGATCTTGGATAATGTACAGTGTACACTATACTGGAAGCTCGTCACATCCGTTTTAAACTCATCCCTTATAAAACGTAAACTCTCATACGATATAATCCAACGAAAATATTAAACATACAATATACAACACTCTTAACATGTTTGACATATATATACCGCTACAATCTTAAAGTATAAGCTGACTTTTGTACCTAAAAAGTGTGATGTAAAGGCTTGTAAATAACAACACGCTAACGCGGCGTTTCCTCAGTAACAGCTTTCTCGCGACTGACTCGCGCGGCAACACGCTTATATAACCAGCCAGAACTAATCAATAGCTGATATGTGATCTTGGACCACAAAACCAGTCATAAGTGTCAAACTAAGATTTTTATACCATCTGAAAGCTGAATAAATATGTTTTCCATTGATGTACTGTACGGAAGTTCTAAGCGGCCATGCATTATAATTTTTTTTCCTTCTTGTTTTCTTGTTATAATGACTTAATTTCTCGTTATATCGACATAACGAGAGTTGTTTTCTCGTTATAACGACTTAATTTCTCGTGATCTCGACATAAAAATGTTGTTCTCCAAGTTACAAAACTGCGCCAACAGGTGGCACTATTGACCTGAATATAACTTGCTGTATGTCCACTTTACTGTACGCGTTTGGGATAGAATAGGACCTACCTCGTGATCGCTATAATTTGTACAGTATTGTTCATTAGGCTACTTACATTTAATTCATTCATAAATGTTAATGTTGCTTGAATCAATATGACTATTTTGTGTATAAGTTCTGCTAGATGCAGTGAGTTTCACCAACGCGTTCTGTGTCATAAAATAATAACTGCTTATTATTCACTGCATTCTGTTTGCACCTATATCTTTATTTGTGCTTCTTTGAGGTACATTATTGTTAGTTAATAAGCGGGGATGTTGTGTTCATGTAGGACACGCTTCAATGATGCAGCTATTTGTAATGTGCATCTTTTCCTTATTTTTTGTTAATCATTAAATGTATATTGATAAGAATTGTGATTTATATGTAAAGTGTATAGGCAAATTTAATTCAGTGATGTTCTACAGTGTAATCTTTTGAGTTTTCTACATTTCTTTGTGGAAACCATGCACAAACACACACACACACATATATACACATATAGCTACACATGAACGCTCTTTTCATACAGAAGCTTGTAACGCACATGATATGTCACAGCATATAATGACTACTAAAATTACAAATTATATATAATTTTCTCTCAAATAAAAGGAAAATTGAAAGTGAGTTGAATCCAAACATCTCTAAAAGATTTTAGAATAGTTCTGCATCCTGAAGGCGCTCCGCCTGTGTTTGCGGTGTTGCTTTGACCATTTAAACATGCTAATTACACAAACACATGTTTAGCGTACCGTCTCTGGAAATATCAACCGTGATTGATCAGCATTTATGTTTGTATTGTAGACGTTATTACTAGGCGAAGCAAAATTTGCTGAAATATCCACGACCTAGGGTACAGTAAGCGCATGGTTTATCTGCCCATCAGATTGAGTTCGTTACTATAACAACAGTAGATCAAACAATCATTGTACAAAAAACAAAAACTTTGTCGTTTATAACGAGAAAACAACTCTCGTTATTTCGATATAACGAGAAAATTAAGTCGTTCTAACGAGAAAACAACTCTGTTATGTCGATATAACGAGAAAATTAAATCGTTATAACAAGAAAACAACTCTCGTTATATCGATATAACGAGAAAATAAGTCGTTATAACGAGAAAACAAATCTCGTTATGTCGATATAACGAGAAAAATTAAGTCGTTATAACGTAAAAAACAAAACTCTCGTTATGAGATATAACGAGAAAATTAGTGTTATAACGAGAAAACAACTCTCGTTATGTCGATATAACGAGAAATTAAGTAGTTATAACGAGAAAACAACTCTCGTTAATGTCAATATAACGAGAAAAATAAGTCGTTATAACGAGAAAACAACTCTCGTTATGTCGATATAACGAGAAAATTAAGTCGTTATAACGAGAAAACAACTCTCGTTATGTCGATATAACGAGAAAATAAGTCGTTATAACGAGAAAACAACTATCGTTATGTCGATATAACGAGAAAAGTAAGTTTATAACGAGAAAAAAAATCTCGTTATGTCGATATAACGAGAAAATTAAGTCGTTATAACGAGAAAACAACTCTCGTTATGTCGATATAACGAGAAAATTAAGTCGTTATAACGAGAAAAACAACTCTCGTTATGTCGAGATAACAAAAAAATTAAGTCGTTATAACGAGAAAAAAACTCTCGTTATGTCGATATAACGAGAAAATTAAGTCGTTAACGAGAAAACAACTCTCGTTATGTATATAACGAGAAAAATAAGTCGTTATAACAAGAAAACAACTCTCGTTATGACGATATAACGAGGAAAATTAAGTCGTTATAACGAGAAATCAACTCTCGTTATGTCGATATAACGATAAAATTAAGTCATTATAACGAGAAAAAACTCTCGTTATGTCGATATAACGAGAAAATTAGTCGATATAACGAGAAAACAACTCTCATTATGCCGATATAACGAGAAAATTAAGTCGTTATAACGAGAAAACAACTCTCGTTATGTCGATATAACGAGAAAATAAGTCGTTATAACGACTTATTTTCTCGTTATGTCGATATAACGAGAAAAATTAAGTCGTTATAACGAGAAAAAAACTCTCGTTATGTCGATATAACGAGAAAATTAAGTCGTTATAACGGGAAAACAACTCTCGTTATGTCGATATAAAGAGAAAAATAAGTCGTTATAACGAGAAAAAAACTCTCATTATGTCGATATAACGAGAAAATAAGACGTTATAACGAGAAAACAAGAAGGAAAAAAAAAAAATCATGCATGGCCGCTTAGAACTTCCGTAGTATGGTTTGTTAGGACAGTACAATATTTGCCTGAGATACAACTATCTGAAAATCTGAATTTGCGGGTGCAACATTTTTTTTGGGAGAACATCGCCTTAAAGTTGCAAAATGAAGTCTACAATGAATGATTAATCAAAAGTTAAGGTTTGATATATTTAGAATAGGACATTTACAAAATATCTTCATGGCACGATCTTTACTTAATATCCTAATGATTTTTAAAAGAATAAATCATAAAAGAAAAGAAACATCGATCATTTTGACCCATGCAACGTATCCTTGGCTATTGCTACAAATATACCCGTGCTATGACTGGTTTTGTGGTCCAGGGTCACAAATGTCCTTGACAAGTGTTATTAATTTAAATATTTTCAATTTTTTTTACTATTTACAAATGTAAAACTTTAAAAACAGTTCAATTGGAATAGTTTCTTTTAAAATAAACTCAAAAATATATTTCAAGTTTTTGAGATTGTGGTGGTCAAATTAAAATTTCGAGATTTCTTATTGTTCATATTTCTAAATGAGCTCTTTCTTGTCTGTAGTTGTCTCATGGGATCCTCCTTGGTGTGGTTGGCACGGATGTCCCTTTGAAAGAGCTCATGAGATTGGCTCCTCGATACAAGGTGCCTTCATAATGTCTTCAGTCCTCTGTTTACACTAACACTAGTCACATCTAATATCTTTTCATTGATAAGGCAGGCTGTATCCATGGAGATTATTGCATACAGAGTGACAATTGCTGATTGTTTAGACTGCAGACAGAAAAATAAATGTGATTTTACTGAATGATTTGCTGTTTTGACTTATCTTTGCCATTTTAGCTGGGAGTTCATGGCTATGCATTCTTAAACACTAATAATGGCTATATACTCTCTCATCCTGACCTTCGACCTCTGGTGAGCTCCACAATATTCCCTTTAGTGATCTTACACATATTGCCCATAAGAGCTGATTACCTTGTTATTAGTTTGTATCACATTGAAGTTGATATTTTCTATACGTTGTGGTAGTATAAAGACGGTAAGAAGCTGAAGCCAAAGCCGAACTATAACAGTGTGGATCTGTCAGAGGTGGAGTGGGAAGATACAGAAGATGCAGTAAGCGGAACAACACACACATACATATTAATAAACTCTCATCATGCCATTTTTAGATCAATTGATTCAAGGTGTTTGTGTTTTGATCCTCTAGTTGAGAACAGCAATGGTAAAAGGGGAAAGTGGGACGATCTCTCTGGACGTCAGAACAACAGTAGACAAAGGAGTGAGTCGATTTTGGCCTTTAATTCGCTTCTTATATGTTAACCTTAATTGAATTCATTCATTTTTCTCTCATAATAACTTAGCTGTGACTGTCATACTTACATGCTGATGTGTTCCCTTCTCAGAAGAGAGTTGTTTTCCTGAAAAATGAATATTTTTACACTACCATTAATGAAACTCCATTCAGGTGAGCAGTGATAAAAACATATTTAAATCTTTGCTAAGTGTGAGACTTCTGGACTTATATTGTGCATCTTTGTTATCAGTCTTGGAATTGTACTTACCAAAGGTCATGGGAAGAATGTTTTCATCGGAAATGTTTCAGTTGAAGAAGGTAAAGATGTTCAGATTAGTACCTGCAAAATACAGATCATTTGCCTGCCTCAATTCCTCTCAGCTGTGTTGTTGCTGTTGTTTTTTTCTGTCTACAGGCCTACATGACCTGACTGCTTCTGATGTCACTATTGCTAATGAATGGTAGATGTTATCGAAGGCTAAAAACCATGTTAGGCTGTTTCTAACATCTGAAATGCTGTAATATAGCCTAATCTGATGGTTTTTGATATTTCAGGACATACTGTGAGACTGACATCGATCCACATCACCGTAAACTGACACAGTTTCAGGCTGTGGTTCAGTACCTAACTGGAAAAGAACCAGACCTGGAATGTGAGCTCTGTCTCTGTCTTTTGGACACTAGACTATAAGTTTTTACCTGGCATTTCAGTTTTTACTTGTATCATTACATTTATTTATAATCATGTTCAATTACAAATAAGCAAAAACAAAAGCATTTCATCAAAAAAGGTGATAAAATGAATGAAAATTCAAAATTACAATTCTGTCATCATTAAAGGGGTCATGTGATGCTGCTAAAAAGAACATTATTTTGTGTATTTGGTGTAATGCAATGTGTTTATGCGGTTTAAGGTTAAAAAAACACATTATTTTCCACATACTGTACATTATTGTTTCTCCTCTATGCCCCGCCTTTCTGAAACGCGTCGATTTTTACAAAGCTCATCGATCTGAAAAGCGAGGTGTGCTGTGATTGGCCAGCTATCCAGTGCGTTGTGATTGGCCGAATACCTCAAGCGTGTGACGGAAATGTTACGCCCCTTACCATACTGTGATGCCATGTCCCGGCTGGAGCGACGAGACAAAACATGAAAACCCATTATAAACGAGGCATTCATTGCATCCAGTGGGGACATAATTATGGATTATAATGACTTATACTGTCTTTTTACGCGTTGCGTTGCATCGCGCCACATAAACATAAAACCATGTCCGCATTTGTGATCGGAGAAATGACAAACAACAAGCCTACTCTACACTGCCCAAAAAACTCGATTTAAATATATAAAATATAAAAACACTTTCAATATAAAAAATGTACTTACAGTCTTTGAGTCAGAACAGCCGGCATTGTAGTTACTCTACCAGGATCAGGAACGGTCCTCCAGAAAATGTGCTGCACACATCTGAATATTTGGGTGGAAGTGTTCTGGAACAGTGTTGTAAATATCACTTAACCACTGATTTCTAGTCATCGTCCTATTTTGGAAGGCCAAACGAAGTAGTTTCGCTTTCACAACGAAACAGCGTCACACACCGCGGCCTAGAGTGAGCAGAAGCCGGGGGATAAAGTGAGGAACGGCCGGAGGGCTTGAGTGAGCAGAGGCCGGTGGATTCGACGAAGGAGTGGCCGGCGGGCTTACGGTAGCCACATGTGACGACCCCGGGCTGGATGCCGCTTCGTCCACGGTGAAAGCCGATCCGGGGATCCACAGCGCAAAGTTGTAGTATTCCTCAGCACCAGCACGGTCAGCTCTAGGCATGACGAACCAGATACGTCCTCTTTTGGGAAGACCAAACAAAGTAGTTTCACTTTCACAAACGAAACACAGTGCCTTCACGACATGGGCGGCGGCAACAACAAACCTACAGCGAGAATAAAAGTTACGCCTTCTTTCTTTGCGTGAACATTTGGGCGGCGTTATGCAAATCTTCCCACAGAGTGATGTAGATATGTGGGGGCGTGTTAGAACGAGCCGTTTTAGGTAGGCGTGGAACTTTATAGAACTTTTATAAAGAATATCTCTTTGAGATTGAGACTTTAATCTTTGCAACTTTACAGATCTTCTTTATGCACCAAGAGCTTGTAACACTCCAAAGAGAAAGGAAAAATTCGCATCATATGACCCCTTTAATTCACCCTCAAGTTGTTCCAAACATGTATGATTTTCTTTCTTCTGTTGAACACAAAAGAAGATATTTGGTAGCCAGTAGTTGACAGTAGACATTGACTTTTATAGTATTTTATTTTATTTACCATACTGTGGAAGTCAATGGCTACCAGCAAATGTTTATTTGTGCTCAACATAAGAAATTCATACAGGTTTGGAATAACTTAAGGGTGAGTAAATGAGGATAGAAATTAAATTTTTGCATGAACTGTGTAAGCAACAAACACAATATAAATACTCTGCTCAAACAGTGGAACAGAGTTAAACAATTAGTTGCACATGTAAATCATCTCATATCTTTGTACCTTTTATTCTCTGTATACATCATAACCATTTTGTTCTGTAATTAAACAGTTTGATCTGAATGATGATTGATGATATCCGCAGTTGAGTTCTGTTCTGTCTGTTCTTCAGGTGATGAAAGACTTCTGCAGCAGACTCTGTTTGACGCAGTGGTCACAGCTCCTATGGAAGCCTACTGGACCGCACTGATGCTCAATGCCTCCGGGTAAAACTTCCCACCCACGCACACAGCATCACAGACAAGTTTCATTAGTCAAATACATGCTCGGCCGTGACCTTTCTCATTCTTCTACTGGCCTCCGTCGTGTGCAGTATTGATGGGGGTGTGGAGACGGCGTTCCTGGGCACACGCTCTGGCCTCATGAGAATGATCAGATATGTCGGCGCAGAGAAACGTGTGGCGAAGTGAGTACCTTTAATCAAGAGCTCCTGCTGTCTGCGTCACGACTCAACCGCATAGACAGCATCTGCATTGTCATAGGTTTTCTTAAGGCCACCCACTCCCACAGCACTTCATATAACTTTCATCAGTATGCAATCTAAAATACACCCAACACTGGAAATATAAAGAGGAACAGGCAGTAAAACAGAACATATATATTAAACTATATTAATATTCAATCAATGTACTGTAAATAAAGCATGACCAAGTAGTGCCATAGAAATACTATACTATATATATATATATAAGTTATGATACATAACTGTCTATTCATCTACTACACATACTCTGATATGAATCTCTTTCTTCCCTCAGAAAATTCTTATCTCCACCAGATAAGGAGAATATTTTTACTCTGGACCATTTCCCTGTTTGGTATCGTCGTGCGGCAGAGAATCCATCTGGACGATTTTTGTACTATGTCCCTATAGAGGACAGCACACAAGGTAGCCTGCACCCTGCAATCCACATCATACAGACAATTTTACACCGTTTAGAATATCATGCTCAGTATTTTTTTTTCTCTCCCTGCAGTGGATGGCAGGTTTGTGATTGCTGTCACGTCTGTTACAGTCTCTGTGAACAAAAAGACAGCAGTTGCTGGAGGTACGATTTTCCCTGGTTATTCTTATCTTTAAATTTTTTTTTTCTTCTATATTAGTCTGTGCTGATGAAAAACGGCCCATGAGATGCTATGATCTTTGTCCATTTTAAGAGTGTGTTCGCACGTGTGCCCATGTATGGATGTGCAACCATTTATGGAGTTCATGTCTTCATGAACATCTCCTTTCCCAACATGACCTTTGCTTGTGCTATTTCTTCTGTACTCATAAGCCCCTTTCACACATACAGGCTTTACTGGTAATTTACCGTTAAATTACCATTTAGAGACCATGTGTGAACAGACCTTTTCAAAAATACCAGTAAATTCGTTCTGGCAATTTACCGGTATGAGAAGTTGTAACATTACCAGTAAATTGCCGGAATGATGCTGTGTGTAAACGCAGAATATTCTGACGCAGATGAGGCTTTTACTCCGTGCGGTGTAGTTCGGTTTGAAGTCATCTAATTCGATGTCTCTGGACCAAAAGTGCAGCATGAATGTGAACATTTGACACAAAAATGAAAACATCAACAAAAACACTGACCGCGTATACCATTCCATGTTTACAAACACAACACCGGGAAGCACAGACGTTTGGGTCATTTCTGGTTAATGATGTCACAGAACTGGTCATTTGAAACCAATGTGTGAATGGTGCTTTACCGGTAAAAACACTGAACGCCATTGTCTGTGTGAACAGTGCATTTTTTTATTTACCGGTAAAGTTGTTCCAGTAATTTTACGGCAATTTACTGGTATTACTGTGTGAAAGGGGCTATAAAGACACTCAAAACTGATTACTTGTATTAATGCACTATATAAGGAAAAGATCAGGGGGGAAAAAATCAGGAAGCCACTGCAGTTGGACTATTTCATGCTTTTAAGTGTTAAAAAATGCCCATGTCAAATGCCAGTCAAAAATGCATTATACCTCCATAATGGTGTTGTATTATCTACCAGCAGGGGCTAACTAGACTATGCTAATCAGCCAATGCTTGACCCATTGGTTTATCCATTTTTGATCCAGATTTTGAATCCTGATCTTTCTCCGTTTTGTGTCAAAACTAAAGCATACGCATATTTTATTATTTTACTTTGAGCAAACTGTGTGTGAGTGCTTGCTGAATCTTACACTTCAACAATTACGGAAATACATTCTTTATTCATTTTTAACACAGAATTATATCACAGCTCACAAATCATATTTCAAACTGATTTTTATCAAGCAAAAATATAAAGAAGGATCTCATATCAGTCTTAGAAAAAAGGTCAAGTGAAGAAAGGGTCACATCAATAAGCTATAAGATATTTTCAGATACTTTCAGCTCAGTCAAATGGGCAAATCCTTTACTTTCATCCATCAACTGGGATTTACAAAGCCTTTATTTAGCGAGGGTGCGTAGTGAAGTTTGTGTGGTGTCCCTGCTCTTATATGTAAGGCCAGGACAGAGTAAACACACCCCAGCTGAGTCATTGCTCATTCATAAACCGCCCTTCATATTCACTGACATTACTGACATCACGACTGCTCTGTCGGCTTATATTCAGATTAAGCGCATTGCTGACATCGTCAATAAACAAGCATGTGCTCACTTTTGAGAATATTTGCAATAAGTGCAATTTGACAGGAAAGTATTAGTCCACCAGTGGCAAAAGTGCTTTTGTCTTTTTTTTTCATAACAGAGGATACAGGGTATGTGTTTTGTCGCCCCGTGCAGATTACAGGCCTTTGACACATGCTGTATAAAATAAGAGCTAAATGAACAGTAATGGTAGGAGAGACCGCAACCATTAGACGAAATTCCTCTCATTAATAATTCATGAGTTTTCTCTGAATTCTCTGACAGAGAATTTTTAAGAGTTCCTCTACAAAAGGAGTTTGCACAGGAAACACAGGGAAAAGTATACTCAATTTTTGCAATCAAGTTATTGTTCATAAATAATTTGTAAGACACAGATTAAAATATATATACATATATTCAACATACTTTTGAATAAATGTATATCTGTACTTATATATACTCAGCTTATGGCTGCGAATATCACTGAACACAGACAAAGTCCTGGACGCTTAACTGCTGGTGTGGGTATTTGCACACAAATGAGTTGTACTTTGATTTACAACTTTTTGCCAGCAAACTTATCAGTAATTTGCATTGGTAATGAATAGAGTGTGGGAAAGACTGTTGCTATAGTTACAGCGGAAGAGCATCTCTTAAATCCTGATGAGGTGGTGTGATATTTGCTCCACACCCTTGTGCCTACTGCACATCCTTCCTATAGATGGCAGCATTGTGCAAGACACCCAATGATGACGTTACTCTTGACGTTAACAACAACATTATATTCTGACTCTAAATTTTCAGTAATACTGAGGAAATGAGTATGTTGGTTCATGTAACCAATGTGCAGCTAGTTTTTGACAGTCTTTCTTTCCCTTTTTTCATCCAGTCGCTGAGGTTGATTGCTGCAGAAAAGCTTATATTGAGAATATCTGTGGGCTTCTGAAAGCTCAAGTCAAATTTATCTGAATTATTTAGTCTAAACAACTTCTGCCCTCAAGGAAAAGCGGATTATGCAAATTGGTCCACAAGTAGAAAATTGATCACACAGGCGCAATCGATTCTCTTCCATCGCCAGCCCAAGAGAAAAGATCAGACTAAATCAGATATGACATCCTAGTCCAGAATTAAACAACAGATCAACAAAGACATTGATTTATATTGCACAGAAAAGTCTATCTTAATAAAGGTAAGGTTTATTTCCTCCTCAGCTATTGTCTTTCTGGATTTGTTTATAGAGGGCAGCTATCCTGTAGGGCCACTGTGCTTCTTTAGCCACCAAGGTGTAATTAACAGTTCCAATAGCCACAATCTGCCACCCTCCACTAACATCACAGAGTCCTCAGCCTGCTCTACATTAGCACTTCACGATACTTCAAGACACTTCACGATAGACACCAGGGCTGGATTCTTCTAGTCTTACAAAAGCACGTCTGACCTCTAGAGATGAACATGGAGAAATAGCAAACAGTAAACGAACAAAAAAATGTTATCAACACAAATTATCACACAATACAAAGGACAAACCTCACACTTAAAAACATAAAACTGGGGTCACGTCACATTGTATAGAATATATTATAGCTGATAAATAAGGTGGGGATATTTAAAATATGATATGTGGGGGTTATGATGTTAAGTTCACACTGGGGTAGGGTTAAGGGTTACAATTAAGGTTGGAGGTGAGAGTTAGTATTGGGGGTTTAATGTTTGGGTTGGGAGTAGAGCTGAAGGTTTAGGATAAGTGTTGGATGTTTGGAATGGTGATGGAGGTTTAGAGTTATGGGGTTCATATTAGTGATGGAGATTCATGCTAAGGGCAGAGATTACAATTGGCGGTTTATGGTTGTGGGTTCAGATTAGTGACGGAGGCTTTTGGCAAGGGTAGGGATTCATGTAGAAGGTTCACGGTTGGGGGTTAAGATAAGTGTTGGAGGGTTAGGGTTAGAATTTTAGGTTATGATTAGTCATGGATGTTTATGGTAACAGTGTTACAGGGTTAGGATTTGGTGGTTCAGAATTGTGTTGAAGGTTTAGGGGTAGAGTTGGGGGTTAGGATTCATGATGGAGGCTCATGGTAAGGGGTAGGGATTCATGTTGGAGGTACAGGTTTGTAGGTTCAGAGGCTTAGGGTTAGAGTTGAGGGTTAGGATTCATGATGGAGGTTTATGGTAAGGGTATGGGTTACTGTCGGCTCGTTAGGGTTGGGGGTTTAGATTAGGGATGGAGAAGGTTTGTGGTAAGATCGGGATTTGTGTTGTACATTTAGGGTTAAAGTTTGGGAGTAGAGCTGGATATTTAAGGTTAGGCTTGGTAGAGGAGTTGGAAGTTTATGATTACACCATTTCTACACCGAGCACATCGGTTGACACGAGAGTGAGGCTGTCTACATGGGACACTTTAAAGTCAACATTACAAATCAATTTGTCGGAAGTTGGACAAGCCCATGTAGTATGTCAGAAATTGGGGCATCAGTTTACGGTGCAATGCATCAGAATGTATCTATTGTAGACAGCATTGATTATAATGAGTGTTATTGGCTTTTGATGTGTTGTGCCACTTGCATGTGCGACCCGGTGTAGACTGTGTTAGAGGTGATGGTTATGGTAAGGGTTGGGGTTAGTATTGAAGGGATAGGATTAGAGTTGAGGGCTTGGATTAGTTTTGAGAGGTTGGGATTAGAGTTAAAGGTCTAGGATTGGGGTTGGGATTAGAGTTATGATTTGGAGGTTTGGGTTGATGATTAGGCTGCTACAGAGGCTAATGCTAATGACAGCACACAATCCTCTAGAAACATCAGGGTTCAGAACTGTGAACAGTTGCAACCACACCTCCTCTGCTGAGATCCTCTCAACACTGGAGGAGGGTGGGGGAGTTCTAAAGTGCTGAGTGGTCCCTCTTGTCCTGGGGCAAATAGGTCAAAGGTCATAGGCCAAAGTTTAGAGATTGAGTAAAATGTAAGTCTGAGAGTCAGAGAGGGTCTCAGGAAGGACAGAGAGACAGGAAACAGGGATGATGAATCCTCCGCTGGTCAGCTAAATGATCATCAAATGAGCAGCTCAACCAGTAAAGGGTTCTTTAGATTTGTGGCTGACCTCTGAACTCTGACCCCTCTCCCCCATTCCCCTATGCAACTGATGAGATATGTTTCTCCTCCGGGTCGGCTTCTGCCTCTGCGTCACCCATCAACGGCTGCCTCTTCTTTAGCTCTCGTTGGTATTTTGCCATTAGAGAGGCATAAATGCAGCCATACGCTGCGGCAGCCACCATCATAATACACACGATTCCACAGACCACACCAGCGATCACTACTGTACCGATCGCCCTGCGAACACTGACCGGCCGATAACGCTGCTTCACACAGTCTGGTAGCTCCGCCGGCGTACGCACCACTGCACCATCAGATGACGGAGTGGCTGTCCCTCGAAAACAAGGTGGAGATCCACTCTTTGTGCTCCCAGCCCCGCCCCCATTCTCATCTTCCAATTGCAGACAGTAGTTGAACATCTCCACAGGAACACCCCTGATGTCACGACCCCTTAAGTCCTTCGGAAGTGTACACTCAACGGCATCGACATAACCGCCTATGACAAAGCAATAGAGAAAGATAAATTAAAATTTTAGCTCTCTAAGGTAAACAATAGTCACCTCTAATAAATTTAAATGGCTGCTTCAAGCCCTCCAAAATAGCCCCGCACAGCTAGTAGGGTCAGCAGCCCTCTTCAATTTGCGTGCGTGTGTTTGTATGAGAGGAAGAGTGGTAGCTGGTGTATAATTAATAAGCCTGACATGCATACAGAAGCTCTGTTCCCAAACCTAGTGAGCAGCCATGCTGCCCACTGCCTACATAGGCAGCAGCCTTCAAAGGCAGCATGTTAACTGTCATGGAACCTCATGAGACTGATTTGGAATGCTCTACATAGACAGCAACTCCGCATGCCACACAGTTATTTTATTTTATTTTTTATGTTTTGCACAGGATAGACGACTCACACTTGATTTTAATGTATCTATCTTGGATTTTCTTATTTGTTGCATTGTGGTATCTCCATGAAAATAAACATGCCTTAGAATTTGGTCAAAACAGAAGGCAGCATAAGTAAGATACCTACCTTCATGTCAAGAGAGAATCTATGATGCCTCAAAATGCTGCCTCCGTAGGTAGCTCACTAGGTTTTGGAACAGAGCAAGAGAATCGGAGCCCACCATGACTGGAGTCTCTTTCTCACACACGCTAAAAGCTTTGTGACTCAGCCTCTCATGTCTGTTTCAAATCCCCCTCCCTCTCAAAGCTGCTCTGAAATAGAATGAAATTAGTTTCTCTGACTCAGAGTAGAAGGATTGAGACAGATAGAAAAATAGAAAGCGAGAGGTATAGATAATAAGAAGCAAAGGCTTCTAAGCTCTGCTTCACAATGATTTTTGGGGTTTTGCCACATTTCATTGCCAGTGGTAGACAAAAGATAGACAGGGAATTATTAGGGAGAGAGTGGGTACATACCCTACAATATGTTTGGTGTACATGCACTTACCATTAGCTTACAGTGCCATCTGTTAAAAGGCTTAATAAAGCTTTTTTAAAACTGATAATTCTCTAAATTCTCATTGGTTGAGCCACGTTCAAAGCCCTTGTAAAATGCCAATGAACTAAATTACTTGATGGAAGAGTAGTTTATTCAAATTTTAAATATTAATAGTTTTAATTATTTATTGTGCACTGTACTTTATAGGCACAATATGTCTTGTGACATATATTAAGTTATTTTAGGGGTGTTTTAGGCAGTCCACTTTGGGCTGTGCCAAAGAACACATTGCACTTAAAGGGATAGTTCACCCAAAAATTACAATTCTGTAATTACTCACATGTTGTTCTAAACCCGTAAGACCTTCAGTCATCTTCGGAAACCCAAATTAAGATATTTTTTTATAAAATCCGAGAGCTTTTTGACCCTGCATAGACAGCAACGCAACTGACATGTTCAAGGCCCAGAAAGGTTGTAAGGACATTTTTAAATAGTTCATGGTTGACTGACACGGAAGAGAAGAAATTGTTGAATAAGTCGTTATTTTGGTTTTCTTTGTGCACGAAAAGTATTCTCATAGCTTCATAATATTGTGCTTGATCCATTGATGTCACATGGACTATTTTGACAATGTCCTCACTACCTTTCTGGGCCTTGAACGTGTCAGTTGTGTTGCTGTCTATGCAGGGTCAGAAAGCTCTTGGATTTCATCAAAAATATCTTAATTTGTGTTCGGAAGATGAACGAAGGTCTTACGGGTTTGGAACGACATGAGGGTGAGTAATTAATGACAGAACTTCCATTTTTGGGTGAACTATCCTTTAAGGTAAAATCCCAGTAACACACAGCCTCTTGTGGCTTATTGCTTAAAGGACGTGTTTGTACACCTGCAGAGGACCAAAACAGCATGAAGTCCTCACCTCGATATATTAGCCACTCCATCCAGTGTTTGAAGTCTCTCAGGTTGCAGTCACACTCCCAGGGGTTCATGCCCAGCTCCAGGTGCTGAAGGTTGACGAGAGGCTCAAATGTGGCTCTCTCCAGAGCATGAAGTCTGTTCCCAGCCAAGGAGAGCCAAGTCAGCCCTTGCAGCTCATCCAGCAGGCCCAGCGGCACAGCGGCCAAGCCGTTCAGAGACAGATCCAGTCTCCGCAGCAGGGTCAGGCCACGAAATAACTCGCGATCCAAAACCGTCAGGCTGTTGTTACGCAAACTCAAATCACTCAGGTTACTCAGCTCACGGAACAGTCTGGAAGGCAGGTTGTCCAAATAGTTATTGGACAGGTCGAGTGTCTCCAGGGTGCTTAGGTTGGCGAAGGCAGAGACGGGAAGGGAGGAGAGGCGGTTATTGGCCAGAAGGAGGGTATGTGTGCCCTCCGGGAGAGAAGTGAGAGCGGGCACAAATACTAGACTCCGCCCACTGCAGTTAGCTTCCAGTGAGTTACACACACACTCTGAAGGACAGCCAGCGCATAACTGCAGTAACGTAGCACACACACTCAGCACACCTAGCAGACCTGTGGAAAAGAAGAAAAAAAAAAGTGTATATCGTCGGAAAGAACTGACATAAACCATTAACTCCTGAAAGCTGCTTTGATTGATGTGAAAGATGTGACAGGTGTTGATTTAGAGCCACTGTGAATCACATGTACCGTATTTAATGAACCAGTGCTCGACAGAACTGAACCTGTAGCTGCTGCTCCTACCACACTATTTTAAACCGGAGCTTATGTGATACAAACGGACCTCTAGACAAGACAGCAGTATTTTTGTTGCAGTTGCTGTAAGTAGCTGCTATCCGTTGCAGCACCTTCGGGCTGTTTTTTTAAACTCACTTATTTTGATTTGTGTATAGAGAGCTCTTAATGGGTTATTTTGCCAAAAATGAAAATCGTGTAATTATTTACTCGCCTTCATGTCTCTTTAAAACTGTATGACTTTCTTTCCTCCCTAGTACACATAAGAAGATATACTGCAGACAGTCCAAAATGCTTTTTATCATATTGGAGGCTGGAGCTGTCAAGCTCCAAAAATGAAAAAAAAAAAAAATGCACCAAAAAAATAAGACTATTACTTGTGTGCTGTATTCAAAGTCTTCCAAAACCACACGTGTGTTTTGCAAAGAAAAGACCAAAATTTAACTTTCTATTTACTGAAAATCAATAAAGAAATGCACAAAACATTCAATATTTCAATTGAATGTGAGTGCAAATGAGAACTGAGTGCAAATGAGATTTAAGAACTACACTGAACGTACATTGGTGAGTAAATGACAACAATTCAGCTATTTCTTTGTCGTTTCCTGAGTGAGATCCTTGAGTTGGCTAAATGGTTCCTTGTTGGCTGATGTAACATAAATTCTTGATATCAGTTTTGGTTTCTGGGTTCTTTAATGTATCAGTAAACAGGTTTCTATGAAGCAACTGCAGTAGTTCTCAGTTGGTGGGTGGCACCTAAAATTTGGTTACAGGTCTGTTCCGACCCTGCGCTGGACAAGCATTTTGGATGGATTCATGGAGTTCTGTTCTGATAGGATTAAAGGTAGCAGGGAAAATGGTGCATAGGCTAGTGAAATAAATAGGGAGTAGAATTTTTACTGTGTGATTTTAAGGACATTTTTGTTTACTTTTATACCTTAAACAATTCTGATACTTTGCTGGCTCACCATTTGTGAAGCAAAACCAATGGAGATTCACTGAACTAGAGAGTCAAAAATTATTTTTGGAACCTAAAAAGTTCTCCTATGGCAGTTGCTTTTCCATTCTAAATGAACATGTATGATGGGAATATAATGTGCCTCAGAGTTAAACAGAGAATGTCCTCTGCTCTGCCATGACAAAACAAACATTTGCCAACTGTTCGTCACCTCTCTCTTTTATGCAACTGTGGAAAAGGGTAGGGAGCAATGTTTCTCTGTGTGTGTGAGAGACAATCACATGCTATCAATGGGTATGACGGTTTTAAATGTTGAGTTCCCAGTTGTCTCGTTGCTGAATGTGTGTGTGTGCGTGTGTGTGTGAGAGTGTTTGGCAGTTTGAGTGCAGACAGATGCAGTTACAGCACTCAGATATCTGATCCTGACCAGCCTCAACACCCTGATCCCTCTGTAATCAGAGACACATACAATCATCACAAACACACACACACTCTCTCTCATACACACTCACACAATTCTGTGTAATCTCAACAATTAATCCATCCTTCTAAACTATGTAGTTGTGAATGATTCTAGAATTGCTGTTTTGGCCAATCAACCTTCAATCTTCAGTATATCCCATCTTTCCAGCACAAGTTCCCTTTTTTCTCTCATCCCTTCTTGTTTGGCTGAGGAGAAATGTGTGTCAGCACATCAGGATAGGCATATGACTGCTGTTATTGAAACAATGTTCTTTCACTGTCATGAGCCCTATGTGTTCAGAACAATCCTGTAGAAAACCACAAAGAAGACTGTATGTCAGTGGCGAGGACGGAAATCTCCCAGCGACTGGACCTAGTTTAAAATAGGATGAACATCTATTCTGTGCCTTCACTACAATTTTATGAAGTGTCCCTCTTTTCTTAGCTTTTAGGATTGGCTCATTTTAACAGGATGACTCCAGTTCCCAGAATAAATAAAACAAATTACTAAAGAAATTTGGAAATTTGAAGAGAGTGCTGATGGCTTCATTGAAAATGAATGGGGACTGCAGCTTTTAAGTTACAAAATGCACCATAAAAGAAATTCGTACAACTTACATACTCTATATTCTACAATCTATAGTCATTTGACTCACTGAATCATTCAGATGCATTTTATGAACTGGATCAACATATTAATTGAAACTATCAGACTCAAAAGAAAGATTCCTTCACAGATCTAGTGTGGATGTCAAGATTATCAGTGAATAATCAGCAAATAGGCTTTTCCTCACACAAAGCTAGCTTATGGCTTCAGAAGTCCTTGAAGAGTGTGCAAGTCTTTTTAAGATCATTTTATGGTGTTTTGACATTTTGGAGCTTGACAACACCAGTTTTCATTCATGTTCATTAAACTGAAAGGAATGGCTAGGATATTTTTTCAAAAAGCTTTGTGTTCCCCAGAAAAACTAAAGCTGTACGGACAAAGTATTGACTTACAATACAGATTTTAAGTCTGACACTAAACCAGCATAAATATTTTCACTATACAGCTGTAAGTATATGTGACAATGCAGCAGAGCTGTGTGTGTGTGTGTGTGTGTGTGGTTTGTGTTGCCTCTGCGTTGCTTCATGCAGATCTTTAATAAGACACACATTATCTAAAGCCATCCTAATCCATCTGTTGCTGTGGCAGCTGGTGATGTTTGCTGCACTCTATACCACTCTATACAAACCCATAGGGACACATACGTCAACACACACCACCTTTCTTTCCACAAACATATTAGTGAAACTGATAATTTCTTGAAACGCATCAGTCTGCACGCTGGTGACATGTAAATACTTGATTTAGATCATTGATAGTCACAAAAAGCATGTAAAACTGTATGAAAGTAATTGGTCCTTACCGCCCCCTACCTTCATGAGCACGATGCAAATGTGTGTGTGTGTGTGTGTTGGGCTCACCTTGGCTGTCCGGATTTCCTCTCCTCCAGCGACCCACTGTAGGTGCAGTGCTGAGCTGCATTTCTGCGCTTCTATGACTACAGCTGCCTCAGATCTGCTGTGACATCAGCTGGCCCTGATGCCAGCCTCCACAGGCAGCGATATGGGGCCAGTGACGAGACTGCAGAGAGAGTTTGAAGGATAGTCAGTTTTTTTCTGTACTTAATATGACTTTTGAAGGTGAGCGCTTGTTTTCTGCCTGTCTCAGCATAGATGGCTTACTGAGTGTGTGAGCTGCATGGTGTGTGTTTTTAGTAGCTGCGGTGAAACTCAAATAAATCTTGACATATTGGTAACAACAGTGTCACTGTCATGTCATGGCTTATTTTTTCAAATCAGCTCACTTTCTGTCAAGTTTGATCCCTTCTGTATGTATTCTAGTCTAGGCTCAATAGAAAACATCTTAGGAAAGAACAAATTAGCAATTAACTTTCAACACAAACTTTGTTCCTCATTTCTGTTCAAAATTCTATTGTACCATTGATTAGACTATTCAACATGTTCCAGTAAAGTGATGGAAAATGCAGTTACATTCTACAAGAATGAAAATAACAATGTGTGAGCTCCTCGGAATATTTAAAAGATATTATTTATTTAAATACTTTATTAAATACCCTTCTACTTTATTTACTAATACTGCTTCCTAATCTCACTACTTAATATTTATATGATTAATGGAGACGATGCTTCATCTCTGATTCTCCAACTACTTGTCCACCAGCGAAAAGATCCCTACCTGTACTTCCTCCCACCCAACTGTCTTCATCTAAAGATTCAGAAGATTCCAACATGTCTTCAGCTGTTTAACTCCGATTTGTTTACGCTACAAACTCTGAAAAGCAACAGCTCAAAATTTCTCATCAAATTCTGTCGGCAAAGTCCACAAATTTATGTGCTGATGAAAAACTAATAATTAATTATATCATAAAAAAGTATTAAAACATATTAAAAAAGATTACATATTTTATTTGTTTACTTTTTGTACATGTAAACAATACAGAGAATAATAACCTCACCCGGCAAACATCTGCTGTTACATTATGGAATTATAGACCTTAAATATACGGTGTAATTCAAGTACCTGTTTTACGGTCCATAGCCGGTTCTGTAGATCCGTGCAACAATTTGTCCCATGGGGCCTTTTTGTATTTTCAGAATAGAATTTCAACGCACGCAATATCCAAGACAAGTCTGATAATCTAAAGCAAAACAAACTGAATATCCTGTACGTTCCTGAGCTATGAAACCGCAGCAAAATCTGCGACAACAGACACCATTGATATCACATGGCTACACATCCACACCCCCCCAGCCACCTGCAATACAGCCCCGGGCTTTACTGCTAATACAGCTCTCACTCAGGGTACAATAAACGGTAGTAGACTGTACTTGCAGACCACCCCGATTTAAGTTACACTTGCCCAGTAAAGTCCAATACACGACCACTGACCAAAACTTACACCGCACATGCACAGAGAACGGGACCTATCTTATTTAACGACCCCCCATCCCCCGTACCATATGTCATACCGTTGGGTACCACGCAATGCCCTGTGAATCCGTGTGTGTCTCGGGGGGGGGGGGGGAAAATAAGTGAGCCAAAACGGGCCACCGGTTACAAGTTGCTCTGTTTCGCCAGGCGGTTTGCTGTTACCAAATGCGCCGCTGCTGTAGCTACGACTCACCTTTCTGTGACAACTTTGGCCTTGTCACCCCCTGCCACCCATCCATCACACAAAGTCGTGCTGTCGTACTGCCCCTGTGTTTTTTTGGGCCGGTGGGGCGCCTTTTCACTTTGCGACAACGCGCAACACCAAATTAACCAGGCTGTCATGCCGAAACGGCACAGTGGAAAAATGGGCCGATATTTAGAGGTTATATTGCATGTGTGAATGTGTGTGTGCAAGTGAGTCTCTGCAAACACCTTTTGGAGTTGCTCACACATCCCGTGACACACGTTCCGCGCTCACATTATACTGTTTCTTATTGAAACATGCAACGCTTGAGACGTAGTGATTAATCGCACAGTGTATGTGTCCCGTGGAATGGATATTCAGTTGAGCACGATGTGTCATCCCCTCTGACTCCAAGCCATGCAGCCCGCAAACCACACACGCTGCATGTTGTCTTCACACCTTACCGATTTCTCCACACCAGCTCCAGTTCACCAAATACTTTAACAAATTCACCCCACCGCCCCCACGCCGTACTAACTTCCTGTGAATGCACAAGGTCAACTATGCATGTGTGTATCTTGCAACACATAAGCTAATAGAAATGCACTTTTGATATTCACCCCTGAACCAGTCCTTCTGGTCCCTTTTCTCATGCACACATGCACAAAAGAAGGCCATCGAAGTCAACAGCAAAGCGAAGAAACGTTAGAAACAAAGGCGCAGAGGCCACGGGATGAATTATTAAGAGCAGAATCACAAACAAAGACACACGCTTGCAAAAAAACACACATGCTCACTCAAGCAACACATACAGAGTATGCACAAAAACATACAAACCTATTACACAAATGTTTTTAGTCCTACCGTAAATGTGTGTATATATATGCAAGTGTTTATAGGATTGCATATTGTAGATGCAATCTCACTCCTATATGCTTATATACACTCAAAAGCAGCATTCCAGCACAACACCTGTGCTCACATACACATCTTTACATTTCCTTTGTGTCTA
This sequence comes from Sinocyclocheilus anophthalmus, assembly GCA_018155175.1. Classification (NCBI taxonomy): domain Eukaryota; kingdom Metazoa; phylum Chordata; class Actinopteri; order Cypriniformes; family Cyprinidae; genus Sinocyclocheilus; species Sinocyclocheilus anophthalmus. The sequence goes on along the minus strand of JADLZN010011734.1, from coordinate 120,449 downwards.
TATAAAAAAAACTGGACATCACATGCTCTATACCCAAAACAACAGGCGTATGAGTCTGTCTCATAAAAAACATCCCTCGGCAAACATCATGCACAGACATGGTAATCATAATCGAGGCAAACTGTAATGTGTGCATGTGTATATGTGTTATAGGTTAACAGTGTTTCACTCACCGTCTTTAGATGCAGTCCTTCTTGGCGTCCCCCCCCCCCCAAGCTCACACACACTCTCTCTCACACACACAATCACACACACACACACGCACACACACACACGGTTGTGGGAGAAATGAGCGAATAGCAGCTCTCGTAACGCTCCAATATGGAAATGAAAATATCCTTCCGCTGCCAAGAGCAACGGCTGCCACAGAAGGAGAGATGGATTGGAGGAAGGAAAAAAACGATTAAAATAAAGAAGAGGGAGATGAAGGAGGGGAGTTAAATCCTGCGCAATGCCTTGCTGTACTGCTCAGAGAGAGGAGGACACAGAGAGAGAAGAGAGAGAGTGTGAAAGAGAGAGTGAGAGAGGGGGGAAGAGGAGGGGGAGGTGTGCTCCAGTCTTTCAATTCTCTGTGGTTTCCAGCAGATCGGCTCGCCTCTGTGTTGGTATATTGAGTCCACAGAATGCACTCTCGTGTATGTGTGTGTGTGTCAGGAGGTTGTCTCTCAAACGCGTGCTGTCCTCAGGCCAGCCTTTGGTGCGCATGTGTGTCTGCGTGAGTATGTGTGTGTGTGTGTGTGTTGCTTTCTCCATATGTGCATGTGGTGAGGCGTGCAGTGTAAGCGTGTGCCAGCCTTGTCAAAGATAGTAACATTAGTGAGGGATGAGGGGAGAGAGGAGGGGTCAAGAAAACAGCTGATTCTTTCTCCTTCTTTATAGATAGATAGATAGATAGCATTTTATCTATCTACAGTATCTATCTATCTATCTATCTATCCGGCTGTATGTCCATCTATCTATCTATCTATCCGGCTGTATGTCTATCTATCTATCTATCGTTCTATCTGGCTGTCCATCCATCCGTCCATGAGTTCTGTCTCGTTTCACGGTCGTCCGTTCTGTCTGTCTATCTGTCTCTATCTATCTGTCCATCCATCCATCCATAGTAAGTTTAACTGCAGTGTTAATTTAGAGAAAATATCCATATATCTATCTATCTATCTATCTGGCTGTATGTCCATCCATCCATCTATCTATCTATCTATCTATCTGGCTGGTGTCCACCGCTTATCATCTATCATCTACTATCTACTATCTATCTATCGATCTATCTATCTGTCTGTCTGTCATGTCTGTCTCGTCTGTCTGTCTGTCTGTCTGCTGTCCCGTCTGTGTGTGTCGTCTATCTACTCTGTCACGTCGGCTGATGTCCATCATCCATCCACTCCATCTCTCATAGTCCTCCATCATCCACCCAAAGTTTTATCCCCGCCCACGCCCCGGCGCGTCATCTAATTCCTACGTCCACTATATTTTTTATCTATCTGGCTTGTATGTCCCGATCTGAGCATGATTTCCAGCACTATCTATATCTATCTATCTAGCTATCTATCTGGCTGTATGTTTCTATTATCTATCTCCAGCATCTATGTATATTGGCTGTTGTCCATTTATCTATCCTACGACACTATGCTCTATATATCTATCTGGCTGTTGTCTATCTATCTATCTATCTGTGCTGTATGTCCATCTATCTATCATCTCTCTATCTATCTACTATCTGTCTGTCTGTCTGTCTGTCTCTGTCTGTGCTCTGGTCTGTCTATGCCTGTAATGCTCTATCTATCTATATCTGTATTGTCCATCCTCACCATCCATGTCCATTATAGTCCATCAAGCCATTTCCTCAATATATCTGGCTGTATCGTCTATCTATATGTTGCGTCCGTCACGTCGTCCATCGCCATCCCCATCCATCTATATATCTATCTTATCTATATGCTGTATGTTATCTATATATCTATCTGGCTATATGTACTATCCATCCATTATCGTATCTATCTGCTGTATGGGCCATCCATCATCCATCTATCGTGTATCTATTTTCCGGCTGATGTCTATCTATCCTATCTATCCGGCTGTGATGTCCATCTAGCTATTCTATCTTCTAATCTATATATCATCTATCTACTGTCTGTCCTATCTATCTATCTGGTAGTCCATCCATCCATCATCAATCTATATATCGAATGTCCATACAAAAGCCTCCAAGCTATCGGGATGTTGATGTCTATCTATCTATCTATCTATTCTATCTTATCTATCTATCTATCATCATTATAGTCTGTCTGTGGCTGTATGTCTGTCTGTCAGTCATCCATCCATCCATACATCTATATATCTATATGGCTGTATGTTATATATCTATATATATATATATATATCTATCTATCTATCTATATCTATCATCTATCTATCTATCTATCTATCTATCGTATCTATCTATCTGGCTGGAGTAGCCATCCAACCAATCTCTCATCGTGCGTATGTCAATACCATCATCTATATATCTATCGGTGATGTCAATCCATCATCCATCCATAATCTATCGAATGTCCATCCAATCAAGTCTTAATTCTATCTATCTATCTGGCTGTATGTTCATCTATCCAGCTATCTATCTATCTAGCTGGATGTCTATCTATCTATCTATCTATCTATCTATCCGACTGTTCATCTATCTATCTATCTATCTATCTATCTATCTATCTATCTATCTATCCGGCTGTATGTCTATCTATCTATCTATCTGGCTGTATGTCTATCTATCTATCTATCATGTAGATCTGTCTGACCTATAATGTATCAATTATGTATATAGATAAACAGATCATTATTGCTGCTTTTAATGGCTGCATCTGAATCTATTTGAAAAAAAAAACATGATTCTTCCTCACTTGTTATGTGCGGATGGATGAATGGATGTATGCATGGATAGATGAATGGATAGATTGATCCAATCACATGTAGCCAAGGCCAGTAGCGATGCATTTTACACTCTGTGATGTCCTCAGAGTGCTGTCATCATGCAACAGTGCAGGAATGTAATCATACATGTACTGACCATTGTTCACATGGACTAACTAGACCAAAGTCATCCACGTATACAAACATTTCTGCTATTGCCTGGTGTTCTGAATAATGCATAGAGGTATGCAGGCCAGCACCTCAGAAAAAAGGAGAAATGCATTCATTGCAGCTATTTATAAGAGGAAAAGCATTCTGCGACATCAGAAGCATTTACCTCCTGTGTGTTGTGGGCTGTTGCAACACACCGTGTACTTCAGAAGGACCTCAGTGCCGCCCACATGCTTTCACATGCCAGACATTGACAAGAAAAAGCACTACAGCTCCATTAAATCCTTACCATGCCATTTCTCTCCTTATCAGAAGCACGGTATGTTATGAAGTGTGCATGTGGGTGCGTACATTGATGATCCCGTGTGTGCTGCTCACGTTGAGGATAGTGTCATATTTTGGTGGTGAGTCTTCAAGGTGTCGGTAGGGGCTGCACTGACATCATGTTACCTAAGCAACAGAGGGAAAGAAACAGAGAGAGAGAGAGGTGGGGGATTGAGAGGGTGTTTTTGACTCACTGTTAGCGTATGCTACTTGAGCTCTTCGTGATAATCTGCAATGTAAAGACCCTGCTGCTCTGTTTTCCATTGCACACACCCTGCAGTTCAGTCCTGGCGTATTAAAATAGATATGAACTACATTAGCATAATTTAGTATACATGAATATAATTTCGAATTTGAAATGCATATTAAGCTAAGCTTAAAACCATAAAGTATAGCAGAATCCACTGCACAGATCAGTGAACAAGTACACACTCGGTTCATCTCTACTTCAACAACCCACACACACGAGCTGAGGCCTGGACATTAAGCTTATTACGACCAGACAAATCTTATTTTTAAACAACGAGGTATTGTTTTACATTATTAAAACAGCACACATTCACACACTCATGAACACACACACCTCTCTGTCTCTGATTATACTCTGACTTACATTCAACACATTTGGTACACTATTATTGTCATCGTCCTATTCGTGCGCTCATTATACACTGCACCCCTGACAGAACACTGGACCTCAAAAGAGAAAAAAAAGTATGGATTGAAATGCTTTGAATACGTTGAAATCCCTGTTTCGGATCGGGGCTAATTACCATTGCCCTGTGGACCTCCCAGACACCACGGGACTGAACTGGAGGGATGCCATGTTTCAAGACAAGACAAGACAAGACCCAGAGTCCAGCCCACCATCACCCCGCTGCGCGGAGCAAGAGCCTGAGCCCACCGCTGACGGAGAGCACGAGCTCGCCTCAACCGATGAGCCATCGCCTAATGGAGCGACAGAGCTGAGGATCGCCTCGGAGCCAGAGCCCGTGACGTCAGACCAGGTGCGAGAGCCGGCTACAGTGCTCGCCACGGGTGAGAGTGCTATGGACAGTGAGAGCGCGGGGGGAGGCTCCGCCTACTGCACCATGGCTGAGGGTGAGCCGAGCTCAGTGGACTATTATTTGAATATATATGCAGACATACCCCCTCTTCTCCCACCTTTGTTTGAACTATCTGTCTGCCCTGAACTATCTGCCCGTCTTGAAATGACCACGGTGGTCGTTCCCCTGTGCAACGCGCTCCCAGTGTTGGGAGTCGCAATGTGGTGTGTGGGCAGCAAACACCATCCCTGAACCCTCTACCTGTCTGGATTTCCCACCCAGCCTCCCTCTCCAGCCTCCTCCTGTCATCCCAGTTTCTTCAGCTCTGCCACCGCTGCTTCCTGGCAGCCCCTCAGCTCACCCTCAGCCCACCATCTGTGCGGTGGGATCGCCGCGGGTCTGTCAGGCTCCATCGGTGTTGTGGCTGGAGGATCCCTTGTCTCCGCCTCCAGCCTCTGAGTCCCGGACTCGGCCCTCCGACCCAGTGGCTCCACCATGGCTCCTAGCTCCCTCCTCTCCGCCGTGGCCCGTCAGTCCACCAGCTTCGCCGGGCTCACTCGTCCCTCCGGCTCCGCCTTGGTCTGTCGTCGACCATCCGCCACCTCGGGACTCCACTCCTCCGGCTGCGCCTCGTCCCGCCATCCCTCTGGCTCTGTCAGGCTCCTCATTCCCTCCGGCTTCTGGATCCCCGCCTCCGCCTCAGTCGCTGGAGCCATCTTCTCCGCCTTGGCCCTCCGGATCCTCAACATCACCCTGGCTCTTCGGCTCTCCGTCTCCACCTCGGGCTCCACCATGGCTCCTCCCTCCGTTGGCTCCATCGTGGGCCGCCATCATGGCTGTGGCCTGGGACCTGCCTGGCGCCTCCCAGTCCTCCTTTGATCCTCACTCGTCGTTTTGTTGTGTTTTCTCCCTCTTGTGCTCTGTTTGACCTAGTTTCTGTCTCTGTCTGATTGTATCATTTGGTTCAGGTGTTTTGTTAATTATCCTCATTTGCCAATGTATTTATTTCTAGTCTGTTCCTGTGTTCCCTCGTCCAGTGTTAAAATGAAAGACTGTTTACGTTCATCTTCTTCTTCGCGCGCTCATTATACACCACACCCCTGACAATTATATCTTTTTTTATTATTTTGAAAGCATTAGAGGCACAAATCCATGTTTTTTGTTGTGCAAATTATTAAATGTAAATTATCTTGTAACTTGAGTAACTTATCTTAAATGAACATTTCAAGCTAGTTTTAAACATTAAGGGCCAGGTGTAGTAACAGCTTGCAACAGCGCAAACCGACTTTTGGCATTAAAATTGTATTGTCAGGATTTACTAAAGACGCGCAGTGAAGAATTAGCGCTGAAAAGGCATGGACACGGAGCTTGGCATGGAGTTTCCCTTTCAGACGCAAAATTTAAGGGAGGAGAGTATTAAAATAAATCATGCAACGTGATTTACTAACGTTTGCGCTCATCAAATTACTGGTATTTGCGCCATTATTTAACGCCCAAAAAAGCATGTCTTAAAGCAGGCGGTAATTTGCGCTGCTCTTGGTAGATTGCGCTGGTCATTATGGAAGTGATCTGGCTGCGTCTGTGTTCTTTAATGTGCACATTGTTAGTAAATCACCCACAGAATTTTCCCCTCCCATCGGCGCTTTTATGGAATTGCGCTCTAACACTAATTTGCCTTGTTTAGTAAATCTGGCCCCAATTTTCTATTTTCTATGAATCAAACTCATTTTAAATTATTTACTCTTAATTATAATTTATAATGACCAAAACCAAATATTTAGCGGGGTCCCACATTTTAAGCACGTTAATTTCTCTGTTTAAAAAAAGTTTAGACCCTGTTTTCAGCACAGCACAAAATCAAGTTTAAAGCATTTTTTTACACAAACTGTAGTATTGATTGCATTTTTTCATTGGGAAATAAGCATTTATCAGTAACTAAAAACTAGCAGCTTCATTGAGGCTCATTTATTACATTTTGTCTGAATTGATATTTACTCTTTATTGCTATGTTTGTTGAACAAAATTACACAAATTATTATAAACTGCATTTACATATTAGTAGCAGGGCTATAAAAATCTTAATTAAAAACCTCATATTAAATGAATGGAATATATAACAGCTTATATATTGACCTTGGGTTGACGAATCATTTGCTGAAAGAGAGGAAATATTTGATATTTGAGAATTTCAATCTCTGTTTTTGTAGTCTATTCATGGAAAGTGCCACATATATTTCACACATTTCTCCCTCACATTCCATTGGTTTTGTATTTAACCATCAAATGGTAAAATCTGTTCAGTTTAAGTAGGATTGATTGCTCGCCGTGCTGTCGCTCTGAGGATTTGGTTGAGGCTTCATGCTGTATCACATCATTGTGTTTGTTTTTGTGTGTGGGATGTTTGTGTGGAAAAGAGAATGACAGAAGCTCAGAAAACTGGGTATTTACTAAATTATCTGCTCTGCTGGAGTCACATGTCTTCCATCATTCACACTTCTAACTGTGCTGGGATGCATCTGCGAGCTCGCTCATCACTATTTTTGGGTAATCTTCATTACAGGGTTGTCCAAATCTTTAGGATGCTGGAGGAGACATGGTGACTGTGATCTTCCAGTGTTGTTACAGTATGTCTGCCGGGTCTAGGGCTTTATAATACACATCTATTCATTCAAGAGATTGTCTTTCCTCTGCTAGCCATCTTGCCCGCCCCGAGCAGCTATTACCAACACTGACTTCCACTCTCTGGCTCTTTATTATCCAACTCTATTAATTAGCTTCAGCATGATAGATGGTCCTGCTCTGGTCTCTCTCTCTCTCTGAATTATTGAAGTTAAAGGATTTTTACTCAAACTAACAATTTACTGCAGTTTAATCAGACCCATCAGCTCATTGCAAATTCTAACCGTCCTACTAATTACACAGAGTCCTTAAACAACAAAACCGTGTTCTGTAAAAAGCAGCAGTTTATGAGGGACACGGATGAACAGATTGAGTTATTAGGTATCGGGTTTGATATATGAGGTACTGGGTTTAAGGTAATAAACTGAAGTATGAGGTATAGGGTTAAGGAATGAGATATCAGGTTTAATATATGAGCTATCAGGACTGAGACATAAGATATCAGCACATTTTGTATGTTTAAGCTTGTGAGAGTGGGCGGCTACTGATGCATGCTGGGATAATATCCCAGTCAAATGGAACAGGTCTTCAGCAAAAAAAAAAATGTCTCAGTCAACTATTCACATATACATGTTTGTGTATTTAATTTGATACGTTATAATACTAAATAAATATGAAAATCATTATCTTTTCTAATGTATGTGTCTGTGTTCCTTTCCTGTCTAGCCATTGGTGTACAGATGACTCTTGAGATGTTGGAAAAAAGGTTTTGGTCCATAGCCACACAGGTACTAAAACAAATATATCAAATCATCTACTGCAATTACAATTTATTGCTTGCTGTCCGTTTATGCATGTTTATTTTTGTGGCTGCGTTCATGTTTTGCTAACCTTGGAAAAAGTATTATTAAACAGATGTAAAATGTAATAATAAATGATATTATATTATAAAACAAATGTCAACAGGACGTCTCCACAAGGATATGTACACAAGCATGTGTGATACAGGCCGGATGCATCCTATCTGTTTAAACAGTGTGCATTCTGTGATGGGAGGTGAAGACAAACACAATAATGTTAGTGGTGACACTCCTGGCACAGGCTTTTGTTTGACATTTATGATACTAACAGAAGATGTTGAGTGTTGAGAGAGGGGTGGGAGAGTCCAGACGGCACTTGAAAAGAATGGGGAGCGGAGGCGATATCGCTCTCTACATCCTCCTAAGGGAGGACACTATTCATTTTTTCTCATACCCCTGGGATTTTCCATGCCTCCCTGAACGCTTTTCCACCTCAGCTGGCACATTACCACCGTGTCTGTGTTCACTCCTGACTGCAGCGATATTAACTAATGCCTTATTCAGCGAAGTCAAAGATAATGACGACACCACGGTGATTATTTTTACAGTTTTAATATTTGAAGTTTTAAAATCCAAATCCATTATGTAAATATGTAAGGATCATCAACACAGCACACACTGTAAGATGAAACATGCATGAAGTGAGAGAGAGACTGGCATTAATATCTGTGTAAATTGCGTAAGGTTATTCTTAGTCCTAGTTGAGAATAATGAGTGTTTTGCCACTAGAGCACACATACATCCTCTTTAAAACGAGACAAATTTACTTGCTTAGCAAAGTCATGCAAGATAAAATATTATGAGAGTATACATCTTTGAAGCTTATTTGCCCTACCCCACTGGCATTTTTAAGCATAAACCTAACCTAAAACAAAACAAATTGCCAATGAGGTAAAAAGAAGAGAAAGAAAGAAAGAATTTTAAATGTTTTTTGGAAGAATTTTGTTATGCTCATCAAGGCTACACTCTAAAAAATCCTGGGTTATTTTTTTAACCCAAATGCTGGGTTGAGCTTTTTGGGTCATTTTTTGGGGTTATTTTTTCAGTGTTTGGGTAGTTTTTGTGTTACCCAGCTTTTGGGTCAAATGTAACAACCCAGTGTTTGGGTTGTTTTGCAGCTCCTGGGTCAGACATAACAGCCCAATGTTTGGGTAGTTTTAGTGTTACTCAGATCCAGGGGGGTCCGACATAACCCACGCGGTTTTGCTTATTTATGGCGGGGATTTTGCGTCTTCTCTTCACGAGAAAGCAGTTCTAAGTGCCGCGAATTGATGCATTCTTGCGTAAAATACAGGTTGTGTACATTTTATTTTATCTAATAAACATCGTTACTTGTGCTGTATAAGCCGATTCTTTTGCATAAAATAAACGATTTTATTCATAAAGATACAGAATGTAATACTTTGTTTGGATGTTAAAACATGTACTCAGAGCTGTTTATTGTTTGTTTATTGGCAGGTTATGGAGTCACAGCATGTTTCGGCTAGAGTGAAACGCAGGGCGGCGGTCCGTTAGCAGTTCCCCGCCGAACACGACTCTAGCTCGGGTACGAGAACCAGCGCCGTTACGGTGGAATCAGGAAGGATAACAGAGACTGGTCGATTACATGTGTATTACTTCTGTTTAATGTTGATTTTTTCTTCTTATGTTTGTTAAACGAGTTTAAATATAGGCAATATGTATAGCCTAAAAACTATATAAACAATGCTGTAAATGATAAATAAAGGAAAATAAAAGAAGTTATCATGCAAACCAGTGGTTGTGTGGAGTATTTTAGAAAAGTTTAGAGGATTTAAGTTAATCTGTAAACCTTACTTAATGTATGAAGTAAAAAATAAGCTAGTAATATAGTAAAAATGAATAAACCCATTAGCTGGGTAGCCTGGGTTAAATCAACCCATTATTCTGGGTTAAATAAACAACCCAATTTGTTGGGTAAATTTAACCCAAGATGGGTTCTGTCCTATATTTACCCAGCCCTTGGGTTAATAACAACCCAAATTGGGTTGTTTTTACCCCAGTGTTTTTTAGAGTGTATCAAAAATACAATAAAAACAGTGATTTTGTGAAATATTATTTTGATTTAAAATAACAATATCAGGATTATGTGATCCACATAGCTATTTCCAAAAGAACAGCATTTATTTGAAATATAATTTTTTTTAGTAATAATGTAAATGTCTTCACGGTTACATTTTACTGTTAAGATTAATTGAATGCATAATCGATGAACATTTATTAACAAAAAAATATATTTTATACTGACCCAAACTTTTGAGCAGTAGAGTACTGTATATAAAAAAGACATAATGCTTAAAAATTTGAGCAAATAAATGTATCTTTAGGTTGTTTCAATATTCTTTACAGGGAAACAATGGTCCCTCAGAAGGACTCACAAATGCTTAAATTACGATATATGATGTAAGGATCTTTGACAGTAGTTATACTAAATATTTACAGGTCCCTGTGAGAGAAATTGTTTCTGCTTCTCCTGTCCCTATACTCATCTGATACAGGGCTAGAGTAAAAGCACACAGGAGCCTACACAGACCGTGTGATAGCTTAAAGGCAGAACAGTGATGTTATAAGCAGGAGTTGAGTTTAAAGCTATTAGTCCTGAGCCTGTGATTTCATATCAATTAACGCTTTTCCTTTTTTTTCCACCGCTGCTCCTATTATCTGGATGGATATCAGGCGAATGACACAGATGTATGTATTCATTACAAATACAAGAATAATCTCGATACCATAAAAACGTTTTTTAACGATTATCATCATCATCAGCTCTGTTTCTCTGTCTTCTTCAATATCTGTCTCTCTCTTTCACAGTGTTCAGGTGTAGATGGGCTTTGTCCTCTAAGCTGTGCCGATAATCCGGTGAGTGTCTTACAGTGTAGTATTTATAGTGCATAAGTGCTGGGCATCTAGAGCATTTGTAGACATATCTGCGAAAATATGTATCGCCAGTCCTCCATAAAACTAATTCAATGTGACAAATGCTTTTCCTTTTTTGGATTTGTGTGCAGGATGTTAACTGCTATGTCATTGACAGTAATGGCTTCATCATCATCTCTAAGGACAGAACTGATGTAAGAGCACTTAAAGTGACAGGTTAAGGTCAACAGGAAATGGCATTCACAACCCAAACATCTGTAATGTAAAAATATAAAAGTAAAAACTATGTGTGTGTGTGTTTGTGTGTGTCTATATAAAGTATATACAGTGGTGTGAAAAAGTGTTGGCCCCCTTCCTGTTTTTTAAATTGTTTGCATATTTGTCACACTTAAAAGATTCAGATCTTCAAACTAATTTTTATATTACACAAAGATAATGCAAGTAAATACAAAATGCAGTTTTTAAATGATTGTTTATTTTATTAAGGGAAAAAAGCTGTCCAAACCTGCCTGGCCCTACGTGAAAAAGTAATTGCCCCCTAAATCTAATAACTGGTTGTGCCACGCTTTGCAGCAACAACTGCAATCAAGTGTTTGCGATAACTGGCAATGAGTCTTTCACATCGCTGTGGAGGAATTTTGGCCTACTCTTCTTTGCAGAATTGTTTTAATTCAGCCACATTGGAGGGTTTTCGAGCATGAATGGACTGTTTAAGCATCTCATTTGGATTTAAGTCCGGACTTTGATTTGGCCACTCCAAAACCTTAATTTAGTTTTTCTTGAGCTATTCAGAGGAGGACTTGCTGGTGTGTTTGGGATCATTGTCCTGCTACATAACCCAAGTGTGCTTGAGCTTGAGGTCACAAACTGATGGCCGGACATCTGATAGAGTGCAGAATTCATGGTTCCGTCAATTATGGCAAGTCGTCCAGGTCCTGAAGCTGCAAAGCAGCCCCAGACAATCACACTACCACCACCATGTTTGACTGTTGGTATGATGTTCTTTTTATGAAATGCTGTGTTGGTTTTACGCCAGATGTAACGGGACACATACTTTCCAAAAAGTTCAACTTTTGTCTCGTCGGTCCACAGAATATTTGCCCAAAAGTCTTGGGGATAATCAAGATATTTTTTGGCAACTGTGAGTTGTGCCTTTGTGTTCTTTTTGGTCAGCAGTGGCTTTTGCCTTGGAACTCTCCCCTGGATGCCGTTTTTGCCCAGTCTCTTTTCTTATTGTTGAATCATGAACACTGAACTTAACTGTGGCAAGTGAGGCCTGCATTTCTTTAGATGTTGTTCTGGGTTCTTGGATGAGTCGTCGTTGTGCTCTTTGAGTAATTTTGGTTGGCCGGCAACTCCTGGGAAGGTTCACCATTTGTTCCAAGCTTTCTCCATTTGTGGATATTGGTTCTGACCGTGGTTCGCTGGAGTCCCAATGTCTTAGAAATGGCTTTATAATCCTTTCTAGACTGATACATGTCAACTATTTTGTTTCTCATCTGTTCTTGAATTTCTTTAGATCGCGGCATGATGTGTTGCTCTTTAAGCATGCTTCACTTTGTCAGACAAGTTCTATTTAAGTGATTTCTTGATTCAACAAGTCTGGCAGTAATCAGGCCTGGGTGTGACTAATGAAATTTAACTCAGCTTTCTAAAATAAAGTGGTTAATTGCAGTTCTTTCATGATTTAACAGGAGGGGGCAATTATTTTTTCATGTAGGGCCACGTAGGTTTGGACAGCTCTTTTCCCTTAATAAAATAAATAATCATTAAAAAACTGCATTTTGTATTTACTTGCATTATCTTTGTGTAATATTTAAATTTGATTGATGATCTGAACATTAAAGTGTGACAAACATGCAAAAAAAGTAAGAAATTAGGAGGGAGGCCAACACTTTTTCACACCACTATATATATATATATATAGATTCTTACATTATTTATATAAAGTATAGTATTCTGTTTTTTTATCTAAATTTAGTTTATGGTTTAGAAATTATTATTGATTTATTAATTTACTATTTATTAGAAATTCTAAAGACTTGGAAAAATGGAAAAATATAGACGTTAAAAAAATTCCTCTTTAGTGTTTGTTTGCAGTCATTGAAAGCCCTGGAGAATTAGGTTAAGATGGGGAATGACACGCAGTAAAATTTAATCTAGAGTGCCGTTTAAGTGGTTCAGTTGAAAACAGGTCACAGTCAAAAAAAAAAAAAGTTAATGAAGTCATGAAATAAAACGGCTCCTAAATAAGGAATTTTATGCTGTGAATAACACAGATTAAAAAAAGCTCTATTTGACGTTGACTCAGCATAAGAAGGTGACTGTGGTAATGAATAAATGAATAATGAATAAATGCATGAGGTGTTTTCCATCATTAGTAGCGGTCCTATGAGAGAGCGAGACAGTGCATCATCAGGGTAAATATAGAGGAGGGGAGGGATAACAGGGGTTATCTGAATAATTCAGCATACTGGGTGCAGTAAACGCTGACTCTGATGTGGGCCTGCAGTCTTACGGAGCCCAAATGCTGTTTAAAATTTGATTTCAGTGCTTTATTGAACAGTAAAGTCAGCATCCCTATGTAAAAAAGAACTAATACAGACTCATTCATTCTGAGCTGTCATTGTTCCTGTTGTGACCCAGAAAGAGATCCTGTTGAAATAAATAATAAATAACTACAATGTCTCAAAGCCACGTGTCTCTGCATTCTCTGTAGGTTGGCAGGTTTCTGGGGAAAATTGATGGGTCGGTGATGTCACAGCTCTTGAAAATGGGCATGTTCAAAAGGTACGAGAACTTTTTTGTGTGTTCCGAAACACTTCAAAATGTGACGTAATGCATTAAGGTGTAAATGCTGTCACTGCATGTTTTCCACAGAGTGTTACTCTATGACTATCAGGCCATGTGTAAGGTGAATCCTCACTACGCTAGCGGCGCTCGACCCCTGCTAAGTGTAAGCATTGTCCTGTCTGTTTGAATAACGTCTACCAGAACACAACCATCAGATGCTATCAGTGTTACTTGTAAAGCATTACATTGCTGTTCTTGCAATCCACTGTGTATGGGTGGAGGTCACAGGTCACAGCTGATCTAGATAAAGGCTTGGCCTTCACACCATGACCCTTTGTGATGGTGTAAAGCAGGGGTGTCAAACTCAGTTCCTGGAGGGCCGGAGTCCTGCAGAGTTTTGTTCCAACCCTGCTTAAACACACATACCATGTAGTAGTTTTCAAATAAGCCTGAAGGACTTGATTAGTTGGATCAGGTGTGTTTAATTAGGGTTGAATCTAAACTCTGCAGGGCTCCGGCCCTCCAGGAATTGAGTTTGACAACCCTGGTGTAAAGAAAAAAAGATGAGATATATGGTTTCTGTCACAAGTTCTTGAACGGAAATTCTCAGTGTAATTGAAATGAAAGGATGCCAGCTTCATTCTTTTTTCCCTCGTTCTGCTTTTCTTCCTCCCTCAGCCCTTTTATAATCTTTTGGCAGCACTGAGATGGTTCCTGTCGAACTTCCTGTTGTAAGTGTGGCTGTTTGTTAGAACATTTTCTGCGCTTCAAAGCATCGGTGACTCAGTTCATCCCTTGTAAAATCAGACATTTTCTCTCTGCCAGGTTTTTACTGGACTTCAACATCTACAGTCTGTGGCACTCAGATCCCTTTGCGGAGGGTATGTGTAAAGCAAAAAGCTCAGTGTAAAGTAATACCATCATTTCATCATTCATTTGTGTTCCTCACCTGTTCGTGTGGGTGTTCCTGTGTCTTCCTTCTTCATCTTCATCACCTTCTCTCTTATATCTTTAATTCTGTAACCCTTCTTCATCTTGACGTGTCACCGCCAAGACCTTATTCCATGCATGTAAGTGCTGTCTCCATCACGGTGTGTGATATTGCTAGTGCTGTGTGTGAAAAAGAGAGCAGAGAAAGATTTGGTCATGTTGTTATTCATGATCAAACGTGACATATTTTTTTATTGCTGTCTAGATTATTCAAATCACACTGTTGTTGAAAGTGTATAATACAAGTACCCTATAGCTTATTGCATTTAAAAATAAAAGGACACAATTTATTTTGAAAGATAACTGTAGATTTGTTTTGTAGCTAGTAAGAAGTCAAAGGGGGACATCCTGCAGCCCTGTGACACTGAGTATCCCAGCTTCGTCTATGAGCCGTCAATCAAAGAAACCAACAGCATGATCAAGTGTGGGAGATGTCAAAAGTAAGCACACACATAGATCATTTGACCACCGATGGAAGGGGGGAGGGATTATATCTCACAATTAAATATATATTTTTTAATAAGCTTTTGACAAGTCAGATTTGCAAAATGTAAGGTTGCAATTATGAGAACCTTAAGCTGTTCTTGGATTTAAATCCTTGGAATGCACTTCTGCATCATCTTTCCGAACCAATTAAGGTTTAAGAAAATTAAACCTGCACAAAAAAACATGGGAGCAAAGGGAAGTTGTACACTTTGAAATCCTTCATTCCGAAGGGCCCTTTTAGATGGCTAGTTTTGAGCACTTTGATTTATAACAACCCTTCAATATGACGGCCATTATCGTTCTCACTTCAAAGTGCCCCTCGGAGGCGGATTTTGTTTGGAACACAGCATTTATGTATTAGTTTATCAAGCAAAAGAAAGTCTATGCTCACAGTCAGCTCTACTGTCTTCACATACGTAGTTTCCTTTCTTTTTGACGCCCTCTAGTGGTGAAGACAAATAATATACTGGAAAATAAAGCTACAGTATAACAACATAGAGCATATGACAGTAATATTTAGGAAAAATAGCTGTTTTAAGTATATTGCTTTATTCATGGTATTATGGTCCTCTTGCACCTCATCCCTTAAATCCTTAGCGCTTAAAAAAAATTAATATGGTACAAACAAATATTTATCAAACTTCTGTACAATGTCTATATATTTTCACAAAAACCTTATTTATGTTTGGTCGATGTACAGTTTCTAGCGGAACGTGCTCAAGTCTTACAGTATATGTCAGGGTTCCTCAAATCTTGCCTTGGAGGGCCAATGCGCTGCAGAGTTTAGCTCAAACCCTGATCAAACTCACCTACCTGTGATTTTCTAATGATCCTGAAGACATTGATTAGTATGCTCAGGTGTGTTTGATTAGGGTTAGAGCTAAACTCTGCAGGAAAGTGGATCTCGTGGGCCAGATTTGAGGATGCCTGGTATATGTTGCTATTGTTACCTCCTGGGGTCATCGTGACTTCATTTCACGAGCGTCTACTCGGCACCACACTCTGTATCTGCATTACTGAAATGTTTAAAAACGGTCATTTTGTTCTGAATAACCTTGTTCAAAATAACATTTTGTTCTGTTCTTAATCTCTCTCCTTTCTCTCTTTCTTTTATTGCCTGCAGGATGTTTGTAATTAATCAGATTCCTGATAGTAACTTGCTGTTGGTGGTGATTCAGGCAGACTGTGACTGTTCTCGGCAGTACGCACCCATCACCATGGAGCCCAAAGAGGTCAAATATATCCTTAAAACCCCAGCTAAATCAGGCTCCACAGACCACACACTGAGGAGATGAATCACAGCTTTGAATGAGATCAGTTTAGTCACTTAAAGGTGCAACCAGTATATTTACTTCTTTAGAAATGTTTTACACAAATTACTGGACACACCTTTTATACATTTTTTAAAAGCGACCCAAAATGTAACTTAAAGTGGATTACAAAGTGTGTTATATTTCAAAATATATATTTGTGAACTGGATCGAGCTATATAGCCATGCTCGTTTGTTGCTTTTCCTTCATTTTTCTTAACCACTGAGCACACAATGCCTCAGTGAAATGTGACCGCATGAGATCTCAGAAGATACGAAGAAGGCCTGAGTCTTGTCACGCTTACCACCCTCAAGTAAACACATGCATACTAGACGGCTTTCAGACATGCAATGCCTTTTGATTACTATCTGTCTCTATAGTCGCTGGTGCATATTTTGTGTCTCTGGTCTGTTTTAGGAAAATGCTAAGGACTGCGGTGGGGCCGCGGCAATCAGCTTGTCCATCATGCTGTTCCTAGCCTGTTTATCAGTCTCTGCGCTCATCCGTCGATGACAGAGGACCTGTTAAACTCACCTATAATGCACACGCTCAACTCAGCATGTTTTTATTAGCAATAATATGAGTTGACTAGACTAGAACACATTATTTTTCTACAGTGCAAAGTCTTCAACATTAATTATATGTAGCATTACTCATTACATTTTAAAGTTTGTGGATTTTTTTTAACAGTTCTGGGCTTTGTCTCTTTGGTGTCTGAACCATCAGCAAAACATGTTTGAAAAATCAGTGTCATCAGTGAGGATGGATCGAAATGAGACCTAGACAAGGATGAACAGCAGCTGAGCTTCACTGAACTGTGACATTACAGAGGAGAATTTATGGCCGGTAGCTCTATGTGACTGTATCTCTAATATAAAGCAGAAGAAAATTGCACAGTCTATTGGTGTGTGTGTGTGTGTGTGTAAAAGAGAGAGTGAAAAACAGGAACAGTTAGCATGGCTTTTCACATCTTTCTTTTATCACCGGAGGTGATCTATGGACTAAAAAATTACCATTATGACATGAAAACAAGGTTGTTACGGGAATTTGAAGATGTCTTGTATTTAAACCTTTGATTTTAGTTGTCTGTCCTGCAACTTGCACAAAAACTATTTTTTAACAATTATTATAACTATGCATTATTAATACAACAGATTATACAGCTCTGTCAGAATAAATTACAAAAATGTGTCATGTTTACTTTCTTACATTAAATATCTTGTAATTTGTGTTTTTGCTCAGGTATTATTATATGTGGTTATCTTTTCAAATGCTAATGATAATGACACTGTGAATATTGCATTACAGGAATCCCATGTGTCTTACTGTACACCTAAAACTTAATTTTAAAATGCTTTTGAGTTAAAAGGAGAACATCAGTGATCTATGCTGAAATAAAGAAAGAACCAAGTATTACCTGGTGAAGTATTTTCTTATGTTAAATCTTGAGGTACTAAATCGTATTGGAATATATATTCTAATTATTAGATATATTGATAGTAATTCATAATATATAATATTAACAAAAATGTTTTTGAAAAAAAAAAAAGAAGTCTGCATCTATTTGATCAAAAATACAGAAAAAAGTTATATCTTATGACCTTATCAGAATTTAAAAATATATATATATTTAAATAATGTTAAGTAAGTCGTTTCCTTGTGACGCCTTCAGTGTTGCTTTATAAATCATTCTAATATGCTGATTTGTTGGTCAATTATTATCACTTATTATTGGTGCTCAATGATCAACTGGTTCTTATAGTATCAGTGATGAAATCGTGTTTAGCTTGTGGCTTAATATTTTGTAATAAATTGTGATTTTTCTTTCTATTTTAATATATTAAAAAATTGAATTGGACTTTTCAGCATCACTACTCCAGTATTCAGTGTCACATGATCCTTTAGAAATCATTCTAATATTTTGATTTGGTGGTCAATTAATATCAATTATTGTATTGGTGCTCAATTATTATTCTTATTATTAATTTTTGCTACTTAATATTTTGTGGAGATCATGACATTTTAGGATTTTTTAAGAAAATGTAAAAAATAAAATAAAAAAAGCTTTAAAAAAGCATAATAATGACATTATTATTATTATTATTATCTATATCTGGGGTAACTATATTTACAAAATGTACAAAACATTTAAATATATAAATAGAAATACACTAAATGGGTGTAAAAATATATAAGTTAAACAGCTTTGCTTGGTCTGAAGGGGTTAATATATGGGCTATTTTGTCCATGTATATTATTCTCATTTATTCTATTGTAGTATTAGTCTTTCTTGCCAACTTTTATTTTGGAAAAATGTCACGGGCGGTCAGGGACTCTTGATTTGTCAGAGTGAGCGCGTGTGGGGAGGAGGATCAGATTCAGCGCAGCGCTCAACAAACATCAGCCTCAATAGAGAATAAACATGAGCGATCACTGAGCAACTCTGATCCGCCTGCTCAACTGACGGCCATTCACTTGGCTTTATTTCATCCTTAGTTTGATCCTCGGCTGTCCGGCAAACTGTCTAATCTGGAGGAGGACGGGGAGGTGAGAATATAGAAATATGATGGTGGAAATAAATCACGGTGCTATTGTAAATCACCAGCTTTATGCAGGCTCATAATATACGATACAGAAGCAGATGTCTGACGACTAAACAAACAATCGCGATATTGGTTTGTTATATATCACCTATCCATCACGATGTTGTGTTTCTGATAAGCGTGGCTGATTTCAGTCTTCAGTGAATATGACCGTGTCGCTGTGATCTGTGTGGAGTGTCCAGGTTAATGCATCTGTTTTTATAAACCTGTCAAAATGCATGTCACGTCCGCAAGGTCACGCACGCAGACGCGAGGCCGAGCGCGCTCAAATCAAGTTTGCTTTTCGCACATTCATTTGAACATCAGTGACCGCAGCATGAGCATGAGCATGAGCAGGTGCAGGAGCCGTCTCAGTCCAGAGCGGGTAGCCTACATTTTACATCCAAACGATGCTTAGACATTAACGATGCTAATTAGGCTGTTGTTATACTGAAAACTGCGCGGCTGCGATTCGGCTTTAAGGCACAAAACTGCAAGTATTTGATATTCAGAACAACAACACTCTTGCTTCCGTGATATTGCCTTTAAGACGCTTTCAAAAACAAGAAATTAATCTCGAGTAACTTACTTTTCTGGCAAAAATGGGTCAATTAGTTGGTAAAAAAAAAAAAAAAAAAAAAAAATAATTTCTCTCTGCCAACGAAAATGATACAAAAAAGCCAAACCGTCAAGTTTCGCGTGAATACAAGCAGCAACGCACAGAATAAACACCGGCCTGGAGTTACGTATCTGAATGGAACGGAGCGACAGAATAGAATTCTTCATCCGACTCGAAGCGTTCTGAAATCACCCCTTTCGAACTCTACTCCGGGTTTTTTCATTTTCCTACCAGTAATTGATGAACCTTGGCCGCTTTTTTTAAATTTACGACAGTGTTATTTTAGTATCATTCAGAATAATTTTCTTAGTTGTTATTTAGATTATATGTTATTTATGTCTATAATAGTTTTTTTTAAATTATTTCATTTTTTAAAGTTGTTTTGGCTCATCAAAAGTGGAAAAAATGTTCCCTTGGAAACTAGTTGAAATAAAATAATTTTATTTTCACTAACAGTGTTTTTATGGTTTTAGTTTTAGTTACCTATAATAACCAACCTTGATTTAGTAAAAGTTATTTTGCTATATTTTTACTGTTGCTGGTCACTGATGATGCTGTGTTGATGATTATTATTAATAATTATGTTGATGTTATCTAAAAATAATAGAATTTGCAATAAATACTGATTAATCAATTAATTATTGCTGTAATTATTCACATTTTTCATATACACATGTAGGTATACTGCACATATGGTTTGTTTGGTAGTAAGGCTTTTTGATGGAGTTGCATTAATTTGTATTCAGAGTGCTCTGCTTTGCAAATGATATTCCTGTTCCAGACTAGCATGGCCATGACGGGAGGCATGGCAGCGCCGCTCCCGATGAGTAACCACACACGTGAGAGAGTCACGGTGGCCAAACTCACGCTGGAGCACTTCTACAGCACTCTGCTCACCCAGCACGAGGAGCGGGAGATGAGGTAACCCACTACACCTGTTTTCCCTAACTACATCACTCAACGTGTCATTTCAGACAATTATTATTAGATTAGAATAAAGCTGATTTGTTGTGGCTGGTCATGATGCAGCGGTTCCCTCTGTCTTAGGCAGAAGAAGCTGGAGATGGTGATGGATGAGGAGGGTTTACCTGATGAAGAGGTGAGAAGATATACTGACCCTAGAGCTATTTGGAGTTAATAATCACAGATGTGTCAACAAAAAACCTGTTTTGCTTATCTGCGTAGTGGTTTGAATAGGACTCCGACTGCTTTGAGTACGCCAGTGATGCTTGATGTATGCCCAAAAGAGTATTGTTGCATTTGATTCAAAATATGTTCCTGAGTAGTTTGCATTTTTGTTGTAGAAGAGTATGAGGCGCTCTCTGCACGCTCGTAAGGAGACGGAGTTTCTGCGACTCAAGAGGACCCGCCTTGGTCTCGATGACTTTGAGTCCCTCAAAGTGATCGGGAGAGGAGCATTTGGAGAGGTGTGTCTATAGACGTCTACCGTTTTACCAGATAAATTGAAAGCTCATAAATGATCGTTATGAAATAACACTTCCTCATGGAGACTTGACTCACAATTGATTGCAATAGAGTTTGACATTAACAACACAATACTCCGAATATTATTATACGGACTTTTCTCTGACCCAGTTCCACTATGGCCTCTTTGATTCATTATTAGCAGTATCCTTTCATAGTAGTTCGCCGGCATTGTTTAGTTCCTAGGAAGTTGTCTAGTTATACAGTTCTCTGAGATCTGAAAAAGCCCCTTGTTCTCTGTACCCTATGAGTACTGTCTATGCATATTAATATACTCTAGTTTTATTTAAAAGCATTTTATTTTATTTTTTTCTAATTTTAATATACTTGATGTAATATTAAAATCATATTAATATTGATTTTAGTCATTTTAGTACTTAAACTTATTTCAGTTAGTTTTCAAGGCAACATTTCAATATTTTTTGTTAGTTTTACATTTTTAGTTTTAGTCAGCAAGAAATACACAGGTTTGTACTCATCCTCATTGACTTTTCTTTGCTTTTTTTGGAGGAACTGGAAGGATTTTGATGTCACTGTGAAGCAAAATTTACTTATTTTGTGTGGCATTTAGGTCCGCCTGGTTCAGAAAAAGGACACGGGTCACATTTATGCCATGAAGATCCTCAGGAAATCAGACATGTTAGAGAAAGAACAGGTATGGATTTTATTTAATTCAGTCACCTGTCTGTCATGACGATCCACTGATAATATCTCTCACCTGTATTCCTCCCTGGGGCAGGTGGCTCATATCCGGGCCGAGAGAGATATCCTGGTGGAGGCTGATGGCGCCTGGGTAGTGAAGATGTTCTACAGCTTTCAAGATAAACGCAATCTGTATCTCATCATGGAGTTTCTGCCTGGAGGTGAAGAGAGATGTATAAAATGTCACATGTTCTTTACTGATGTAGCAGTTAGGGATCTAGAACTGGAAAAGGCAGTCTGCTCGTAGCAGCACTATGGAAAGTCCTATTTTTAGAGCAGCTGCCCAGAGGACGTAACTCTTGTGTGTGTGTGTGTTCAGGAGATATGATGACTCTGCTGATGAAGAAAGACACGCTGTCGGAAGAAGCTACGCAGTTCTATATTGCAGAGACGGTCCTGGCCATTGACTCCATTCACCAGCTGGGCTTCATTCACAGAGACATCAAACCTGACAACCTGCTGCTCGACTCACGGGTGGGAATTCGCCTTTTATCTCTTATTTACTCGCACACAAACAGTATAACATGGTCACTGTGTTCAACGGAGATGAATAGGTTTGTGGAAGGCTATTGTACTCTATGAAACTGAACACATAACATACTGTCTTTGTTTTGTAGGGCCATGTCAAACTGTCTGACTTTGGCCTCTGCACAGGCTTGAAGAAAGCCCATCGGACTGAATTTTACAGGAACCTCACACATAACCCTCCCAGTGACTTCTGTGAGTAACACACGCACACGAATTACACAGAGAAACAATACACATCCAAATTGTTGTAAAATACAAATATTTACAATGAGATAAAACAACAACAAAAAATCAAGATTGTTCTTATTTGAATTCCATTTTTGAAGAACCAGGATTTGAGAAAACCTTGTATTAAAGTGAGATTTGTAGACCTGGGAAAGTCATGGAAATGAAGAAATTCCATGTGTATTTTTGTAATGATTAGAGATTTTTCTTGTTACGCCAAGTTTTAAAATATTTTATTAGGTAGAAATTGTGTGTAAATAGTATTTTTTAAAAATCATTTTCCTTTATCCTTATTCAGTAAATCACAAACAACTGGAAAAGTCATACAGTAGTGGTTGAGAACCACTACTGTAACATCCTAGTCCAAGTTCAAAAACGTCTTGTTTAAAACTTCTGCAACTTTCTCACATTTATACATCTGTATTCAGAACATTTATCTTCCCAGTCATATTGACGAAAAAGGATAAAAGAATTATCAATAAGGAAAAAATTTGGTATAGTTCAGCAAGTCCTGTGCTGTGTGTAGCACCTACTGCTCTGCATATCCATATGAAGAATCACAAATATTGAAGTGATTGGCTTAAAATTAATTTCAATAATTTAAGTGAACCTGTAGGCAAAAATGAAATATAAAAAAATATATATACAGTGGGGAAAAAAAGTATTTAGTCAGCCACCAATTGTGCAAGTTCTCCCACTTAAAAAGATGATAGAGGCCTGTAATTTTCATCATAGGTTTACCTCAATTATGAGAGACAAAATGAAAAAAAAAATCCAGAAAATCACATGGAAGGATTTTTAAAGAATTTATTTGCAAAATATGGTAGAAAATACGTATTTGGTCAATAACAAAATTTAATATCAATACTTTGTTATATACCCTTTGTTGCAATGACAGAGGTCAAACGTTTTCTATAAGTCTTCACAAGATTTTCACACACTTTTGCTGGTATTTTAGCCCATTCCTCCATGCAGATCTCCTCAATCAGTAATGTTCAAAACTAATGTTCTCTCGGATTTTTTCAGCTCCTGCTCCGCCCAACGATTTTTTTCTATGGGGTTAGATCTGGATACTGGCTAGGCCACGTCCAGGACCCTTGAAATGCTTCTTCTTAAGAAGCCACTCCTCTCCTTCGTGGCCCGGCCTGCCGGAGGTGCGGTGTTTGGGGATCATTTGTCATGCTGAAAGACCCATCCACTGTTTCATCTTCAATGCCCTTGCTGCTGGAAGGAGGTTTTCACTCAAAATCTAACGATACATGGCCCCATTCATTCTTTCATCCGTTTACACGGATCAGTCGTCCTGGTCCCTTTGCAGAAAAAAAGCCCCAAAGCATGATGTTTCCACCCCATGTTTCACAGTAGGTATGGTGTTCTTTGGAGCAACTCAGAAACTAACTCCAGCATTCGTTACTTTCCTTTTTCCTTTCTTCTTTTCCCCCCTCCTTTCCACCCTCTTTCTTTTTCTCCCCCTCCCTCCAAACACACGGCAATAAAACAAAAAGCGCAAACTCCAAGTTTGATTTTATTTTTTTATACCAAAAAGTTCTCTTTGGTTTTACTCGGACCATATTGACAATTCCCATTCCTCCCAAATTTCCTCTTTCCTCTTCTGATCCATTCATCATTTCCAATGCTCTCGTAATTGTGAAAAAAAATGAAACAGGAGTCCATCCCCTCTCCTGCCTCGATTCCTCTTTCCCTCCCAAGCCTCTGCTGGACTCCAATGGCTCTCTTAGCAAACCTTTTCAGAAACTTCCGACGGGGGACTCAGACTAGAGGGGTGCCTCTGGCATGTACCTTAAGAACAGTGGGGACACGTCTGGCAGACTTACTACTCTGCAGGTTTGTTCCCTGGGGCGGCCAAAGTGCGTTAATACTGATGGTAATGCCTTTTTTTTATTTTTATTTTACTCAAATACTTTGTCCCCCCAGCTCTCTGCGGAGTCATTCACTATAAGGTCCCCCGTGTGGTTTTCTTGTTCTGTTGTGTTGTCTGCTCTTCTTTCTGGGATTTTTTTTGCTCACAGTTCTTGTGATCATTTTTGACCCCACGGGGTGAGATCTTGCGTGGAGCCCCAGATCGAGGTAGATTATCAGTGGTCTTGTATGTCTTTTATTTTCTAATAATTGCTCCCACAGTTATTTTTCTTCACACCAAGCTGCTTACCTATTTTAGATTCAGTCTTCCCAGCCTGGTGCATGTCTACAATTTTGTTTCTGGTGTTCTTTGACAGTTCTTTGGTCTTGGCCATGGTGGAGTTTTGGAGTGTGACTGTTTGAGGTTGTGGACCGGTGTCTTTTATACTGATAACGAGTTCAAAACAGATGCCATTAATACAGGTAACGGATGTAGGACAGAGGAGCCTCTTAAGAAGAAGTTACAGGTCTGTGAGAGCAGAAATCTTGCTTGTTTGTAGGTGACCAAATACTTTGTTTTTTAACCGAGGAATTTACCAATTAATTCTTAAAAAAATCCTACAATGTGATTTTCTGAATTTTTTTTTCTCATTTTTTCTCTCATAGTTGAGGTATACCTTTGATTAAAATTACAGGCCTCTCTCATCTTTTTAAGTGGGAGAACTTGCACAATTGGTGGCTGACTAAATACTTTTTTGCCCCACTGTATATGGCCCTAATTAACCATATTTGCTCTGTTTCCACCTCCTTTAGCCTTCCAAAACATGAATTCAAAACGGAAAGCAGAAACATGGAAGAAGAACCGAAGACAGCTGGTAGGAGAGTGTTTCTTTATGTTACAAAACAGAAATTTCCTGGTAGTATCAGTGATTCCATTCCTTTCATATACAGGCATATTCAACCGTCGGGACGCCAGACTATATCGCCCCTGAGGTATTCATACAGACGGGCTACAACAAGCTGTGTGACTGGTGGTCTCTTGGAGTGATAATGTACGAGATGTTGATAGGTTAGTAATTTCAGATACTAAACACTAAGTAAACGGGTCATATCAGGCCAGTCCTTTCTTTCTGTAAAAGCCTTTTACTGTAGCCGTTTCCTGAGATAAAACAGGTGTTTGTTTTGTTTTCCTGTTCCAGGCTACCCACCCTTCTGTTCCGAGACGCCACAGGAAACCTACAGGAAGGTCATGAACTGGCGAGAAACATTAACTTTCCCCCCTGAAGTCCCCATTTCAGAGAGAGCAAAGGACTTGATCCTTAGGTCAGAAATATTTCCATATATGTAACAAACTGTATAGAAGAAAGGAGTCGATTGACAATTCGAAAGCACAACTTTTTGAGGTTAAGGTGATTGTTTCCCTCAAGTAAAGAGTACCACCGCTTTCAAAAACTAGCTTTTCATTACTTGAGATAATTTGCAGTTTGATCTGACCAAACTGTTTGACTATGTTTTCAGGTATTGCACAGATGCAGAAAACAGGATTGGATCGGGAAGTGTAGATGAAATCAAATCTCACCAGTTCTTTGAGTCTGTAGACTGGGAGCATATCAGGTACTTCTGCGCACACACTTTTCTGTGTTCCTTGCATCATCAGAACTGCAAAATCACTGTTGATAAACAGTACAAATAAAATTTTTATTTTGGCAACGTTAATGTAATCAAGCCTTTTTTTTTTTTAGTAAGCATGATCATAGATTGATAACTGAACGGTTTACCTTCTCCCAGAGAGAGACCTGCTGCTATTTCCATTGACATCAAGAGCATCGATGATACGTCCAACTTTGATGACTTTCCAGAGTCAGACATCCTGCAGCCAGGTACCGTAAACTGTTTTTCATAGTCAACTAAAATTAACGGACATACTGTACTTAAACAAAAACATTCACATAGAAATGATTTTGGATTGGCATCGAATTTGTACATCTCCATGTCTTTTCACACCAATAATGATAAAAATAATTAATAAATAACAATAACAAAATAACTATATTAGCGTTCACACCACTGGACGATACCGTGGTTATTTAGTTGCATTGAAGTCGGATACATTCTGATTTGCTGTCAACAATTTTATCATTCATGTGATCATTCCTCTGTGTTGTTATCATTAAAGTGGTGGTGTGTAATTTGCTATTTTCCTAGAAATTAGAACGATTTTTAAAACTATTGTATTCCTATATTTTTTTTTTTTTTTTTTTTTTTTTTTTTCTGTTATAGTTTTCATCCTTTGTGTGAATGGGCCTTTAGAGTGATTCAGTGTCCCACATGGCCAAGTCCAGTTATTAAGTTTGCTTTATCCTTTTAAGTTATGGTTTCTTTCAGAAATTTTTTAGAAAAATGGTGTAGGATATACGAGTAAAATAAGATACAAATAAAGTAATATTTAAATATATAAATATTATATATTACATGCTTAGTCCTGTTAAATGTACTGATTTATTAAGTAGTGAATGACTTGTAATACATTTATAGACTAAAATGTGTCCATACCTTTAGTGCTCAGGGATCAAGCATCTTGAAACCGTTCTCTTGATGTATGAAGTCTACCTGAGAAGAGACCCATTATCTGTTATCTGTTGTCTATGACCTTTAGACTCCATGCAGACCATGTGCAATGGATATAACACTTCTTTTACATACACTCATATATGAACAGATGCAACCCATAAAATAGCTAGATGTATTTCATGTCACTATTTGTTGTTCTGACTCTCCTCCTCACCTCTCATTTCAGTGACAAATGTAACAGAACCAGACTTCAAGTCCAAGGACTGGGTTTTCCTTAACTACACCTACAAACGCTTTGAGGGATTGACACAGCGTGGCACCATCCCCACTTACATGAAGGCGGGCAAGGCGTGAAACTGGCACTGATGGTCTGGAAGAGAAGGATTAGAATGTAAATGACAATTCAAATGCAGATGAAAAGCTTATGCACTGCCGCTTTGAGCTACACAGTAGACCTGTTCTCAGAGGAGTCCCTGGTGACGATAAAAATGGAAAATGGAAAAAAAGCATAATTATATGGCCAAACATATGGAAAGACTCTCTTGTCCTGCTGCTTAGCTAAAAGGAGACACAAATGTTGTCCAAATGCTCTTCAACACTGGATCAAACAGGGTCACAGATTTAAAAAAAAAAGGGAAGCAGATACATCACTGAAGCCTTACGTTCAGAAAACAGAGGATGTTTTAACCTCGAACCTCTTAGGTGACTACACTGCAATAAAGTTAATTTCTCTGTCATTTTTAAGCTTCTTTCCCCAGGAAGTTGAGAATCTGTATTAACCCAAATGAAACATGTACAATGTTAGACACACTGTATGATATAGTTAACTATCTGATGCTGAATATTTCCCACAAGTGTATTTTGTGTTTTTGTGCAGTTGTTTTAATGTATGATTGCAACCTACCTAGAAATAACTTGAAGAGGAGCACTTTTGTTTTTTTTTTTTTGTCAGAGCTAGTGAGCAGCCAGCCCTCCTCTACCCGTTCCTCTGCATTTCATCCATACAGTGATGTAGTTGATTCATTTTTGTTTGATTGTGAGCATTGTTGACCTATGCAACCATTTTTATAGTTGGTGTAACACATGCAAGATGTAGCTTCAGTCAGTGGTTTTAAAGGGAAGCTAAATAATGCTAAAAACTTGCCCTCCTTTATGTAATCGAGTTTTAGAAATATACAGGGTTTAAAATGATGAAAATAATCAGCTGAATCGCAAGAACATTTTAGCATACTATCAGCAAAATTAACTTAAGATGATCAAAGCTTTAACCAAATAACTACATAATGGAGAACACAAGTTGGTAAGTGAACTTTCAGTGTATGGCTGTTAAAAGTTTTGGCGTTATTGTATATGGAGTATGAGAGACATCACAGCCAGTAACGTTAATTATTTCTTACAAGCTGTCTTGGTTGTTAGTTGAGGATATTTAGTGAATGGACACCTGCTGTTGTTGTGCATGACTACAAGTACTGGCCAGATAGAAACACTGAAAAGAGTAAATGCTGTAGCTTATGTGTAAAAGATTGGTGCTGGGGGGTTTTACTTAATATATTCACTTTTGTTGCTTTGTTAAATGTTTACTTGGTGTAAAAATGTAAAAGCAAGAAATAAATGTTAAACATATGGACCGTTTTCACAGCTGCAATTGGCTGAGTATGGACCCAATTTATACAAATCAATTTGAAGTCAAGCACCCTCTCTAGTGGTGGTTTCTATAACTACAATTTAACAATAAAGTACTGATCAGCACATTCAATTTAGGAGTTTGAGAAAACGGACTTTCTTACTAATTTACTCAATGCCACTTTTAAAACAAAAACGTCAGGCTCTTTGAAAACGTTTAACCAAGTGATTAATCTTAATATATGTTAGATTTAATGTCGATCGATATTTTTCTAAATGATGACTATACAATTTCAATTATAATATATAATAAATGCAATTTTAAAATTATATAAACAATTCCTCATACATTTACAATTCATTCTGTAGACCAAAAGAGTGTGGTTCTGATTGGCTCAGCTGTGTTTTGGCTCCGCCTTCGTGCTCATATGGCAGATCTTTTGTAAACACCGCAAGTGATGTCGGGATCGGCCGATTGACGGACTTTCGTTTCATTTCGAGTCGAATGTTTTTTTAGGTCACGGGGTCAGTCACCTAACGTTAGATCATTTCCGACTCCCGATGTTCGATGCAGATCGACCGAATCGTTTTAAAGAACCGGTTCAAACGAACGATTCGTTCTAGTAGTAACGTTGGGTTTCTAATGGTGCTTAGCGTACTATGTTCAGCACGTCGATAAACTGGAGCGACTCGTAAGATTTAATATGCAATATCTCCAAATCTAGTGTGTTAAGCTAGAAAGTTTATGCCATTAAATGACTCTGCTGAGGCGTGAAATCAGGTCATTTCCTCAATCTCAGGTCTAGTGGACTTGTTTTCTGCTAAATCTGTGCAGGACAATTAACACACATGTTGAGATTAAACCCCATTTTTGATACTCAAAAAGATGTGTCAAGCATTTTGGCAAAGGAGGAAAGAGCGAATATAGGTAAGCGGACTTAATGCACTTGCTATATATATTTATTATAATTACAGTAGTAGTAGAAGTAGTTTTAATTGTAAACATTACTACTACTATTATTATTATTATTAGTGGTGGTGTTAATACGTCGCTCAGGGCTTTTATTGTTTTGCATTTATTGTTTATATAAATGTATACACATTCACACAAGTTAATGTACTTGTTTAAAATGTGTGCAGGTGTTCTTGAGCCTCGCATTCTGAGTGTGGAGAGAGATGGAGGGGTCGTGTACTCATGGAGAGTACGTTTGGCTTTAGTTTCATGTGTCACTTTAATTTGACCTCTCATGCGCGCGACGCTCCATTCATAGCAGAGCAAATCTGTCGCCAGTCTATAGCAAACGAGCACTACGTGCCATGCATGCAATCAGTGTTGGGGAAAGTTACTTTTAAAAGTAATGCATTACAATATTGCGTTACTCCATAAAAAAAGTAACTAATTACGGTACTTAGTTACTTTTTATGAAAAGTAATGGGTTGCGTTACTTTTGCGTTACTTTTAAAATTTGGACAGGGCTTGCTTGTTTGTTTTTAAAATAAAAAAGTTATATTTTTGGCAAATATAAAAGCCTTTTCACACCAAAAGTGAAATGAATAAGCCTCGGGCTGAAGGGAAAGTAAATTTACGTCCGTACAGTAGAATGCAGAAGAAGAAATTTCAACACACTTCAGCAATAAAAAAGACACACAAATGTTTGTCTAGAGTAATTTGTGCTTATTAGTACGGTTGAACTGGATCATCGAAGGTCAGAAGCAAAGACATTGGTTAATAGAATGGTATTAAATGCATAAAGGATATTTGTGTTATTTAGCATTTAATTATTGCATGTTTGTGTCATATTCTGAGTTGCATTATTTTTATTCATTTTGAGGAATACTGAATCTGTGGGGGGTGGTTTATGAGTGAGATGAATTAATGCATATTCATATTTATTTTAGAACTACAGTAACATCTTCTGATTTCTCTCAACATGGGGACAGGAGAGCTGTCAGTCAATAAATTGGAAAAAAAAGTAACTTGCGTTACTTATTTGAAAAAGTAACTCAGATATTCTCTTGTAAATTAAAAAGTAATGCGTTACTTTACTAGTTACTTAGTTAGTTAAAAAAGTAATCCGATTACGTAACTGGCGTTACTTGTAATACGTTACCCCCAACACTGCATACAATAGACACTAGTAAATGGCTTACATGCAAACTGAATGGATGTCACTATGTTCACTTCCTGTTATCCTTTTTGCTCTTTGTTATTATTATTATTGTTATTATTTTTTTTTTTTACTTACTGATTTCCCAATCCTTATAAATGTTTAGGGAGCAACAGGAACTACAAGAATTGGGAAGTACGATCCTCACAGTACAGAGAATAAGGTACAGAATGGGTAACCATGTTGGAGATGAACATTGGGCCTGTGGATATGTAATTCCAGTCATATATGCATTATTATAAACTGAATATAAATTTACAGTAAAAAATGACAACTTGGATCGGTGTATTAAAATAAGTGAGAATTATGCATCACTTCCAGTCTTAATGGAAGTTAAAGGGATAGTTCACCCAAAAATGAAAATTTGATGTTTATCTGCTTACCCCCAGGGCATCCAAGATTGGGACTTTTTTCTTCAGTAGAACACAAATTATGATTTTTAACTCCAGCCATTGCAGTCTATCAGTCGTATAATGCATGGCAATGGTAACAAAATCTATGAGAGTAAAAAAAACATGCACAGACAAATCCAAATTAAACCCTGCGGCTCGTGACAACAAATTGATGTTCCAACACACAAAACGATCGGTTTGTGCCAGAAACCGAACAGTATTTATATTATTTTACCTCTAATACACCACTGTGTCCAACTACTTTGAGCGCACGCACGGCATCCGGTGAGTGAGGTGTGTACGCGCTCTGGCGTAGTTTACGTTAATGGGTGTGTTGATATCCAGCCGAAGAGCAATCAACCATAACTTCAGGCGAGCAGGCTCAGAAGTTGGGAATACGTGGAAAGTCACCACTCCCGAATGAGTTCGCGCGAGAGAACGTAATCTTTTAGTTTTAAGTCGGTTTGAACAATCCGGATAAGCGCAAGTAAGTACCATTTTGATTAGCCGTTGTACCTACAATGACTGTGCACTGTGTAAACAATGAGTGACGTATACGTGCGAGAGATCACTTCCGGCGCTTGCGTAAACTACGCCAGATCGCGTAATCACCTCACGTACCGGATGCCGTGCGCGCGCTCAAAGCAGTTGGACATAGTGGTGTATTAGAGGTAAAATATGATATAAATACTGTTCGGTTTCTGGCACAAACTGATCGTTTCGTGTCTTAGGACATCAATGTGTCGTCACGAGCCGCAGGGTTTAATTTGGATTTGTCTGTGCATGTTTTTTTTACTCTCATAGATTTTGTTACCATTGCCATGCATTATACGACTGATGGGACTCCAACGGCTGGAGTTAAAAATCTCCGTTTGTGTTCTACTGAAGAAACAAAGTCACCTACATCTTGGATGCCCTGGGTAAGCAATAAACTCAAATTTTCATTTTTGGGTGAACTATCCCTTTAAGTCACATGCCTCTTGTGTTCACAGCTCCTCTTCACTTTTGACAAGCAAGTGTGTGTCAGCAGCTGCTCTTTAAATAAAGAAGAAACACTCCTAGGTGAGACTGCAGGCCAATATAGTTTTTTTTTTTTAGCATGAAGGCATTATTGTATTGCTAGTGTTTAATTCAGTTCATTATTATCACCTTTTGGGTTTGAGAAGGTGATTACTAATGTGAGCTTTTTCTGTGCTAGCGGTCAGTCTGTCTCAGTCCACACAGGGAGAAGGCCGCTTTAAACCAGGTACAGGACATATTTAAGATGATAAAAAGTCTTAAATATATTTACATGAATATAAAAGTCTTAATTATCGTTTAAGAGGTCTTACATTTTGGGGATGGATAAACATAAATTGTGATACAGCCTATTGATTATTAAACTTCAAAAGGCTATGATTACATTAAATTAGTATGTATAGTGCAGCTAACTGTAACTGTAAACAAGGTTATATATACTGTATACACACACACAGTTTACATAGTTTAAAGTAGGCCTATGAATAATTACATTACTATTAAATAGTTTAAGCAGAAATAATTATAAGCCTAGATTACTTTTTGCATTGTAATAAATTCATTTTGCTTATAAATGCTTCATTGTATCCCTTTATTGAGAAAACACATTAGTGATTCATTTTAATTGTACCACCACTTACAGTTTTTTTTACTGCCTCGTCACTCCTAAATTTAAATTCAAGCCCTCTTTTGGGCCTTTTATTCATTTAATAATAATAATAATAATCAGTTTTGTGAGACACTGAGAAATGTTACTGTATTTATTCAAATGGATAATTGAATACATTTGACTGAACTCCACTATATCAATTGTTGTAATTTTCAGTTTTAAGTTACAGTTTAACATAGTTTTATTCACCTTTATGGCATGATTGTCACAAGTTCCTGTTTCTGAAATATTTTTATGGTTAGACCATTTGAGGAGGAAGAAGCTTTTTTGCAGTTTTATACCAATATGCTTTCACTTCTCTTATGGGGTGAAATAAATAATAAAATAACAATTTTGTGTCTTAAAGAAACCCTAATTCTTTCACCAAATACATGTACAAAAAGTTTAACTGTAGGCCTAACGATTGTTTGATTTGTTTCTGTTTTAAATTCAAGAGGCATACAATTTATACTAGTTTGCTCACATCATAATACAATTGGAAATAAAAGTGCATTCACAAAAGAGAGAATCTAAATGTATATAAATGAGCTTAGCAGAGGTTTGCAGTCACACTGTCCAGGTTATTCTTTAACCCCTTGACATAATTCTGTTTTCTTTCTGCTTTAGTGTCAAAATGTTTAACTCTTCTCATTGAGATACACCCAATCAACAACACAAAGGTCCTGAAGGCAGTGGACTGCAAAGTCAAAGTGCAGGTAGTAATCGGCAGTTATGTGAAGCTGGGGATGAAAAACACATTGAAATCACTTCGAAATGGTCTTTTATTTCCCATGACCCCCTTTCTAGTTTCTTCATCCTAAGACATGTCGGACCACCGTACTGGAGAGTCATTTGCTGTTGGCGGCAGAGGATGGCTGTATGTTTTGTGGAAATGTTTCAGAAGCCATCAATATGCTTTTTTGCAGTGCACTATACCATATTTTGTTCAAGCTACTACTATTTTGAACATATTTATTGTAATTTATCATGAATGGTTATATTGTTTCTAACAGATGTTGATCAGTACCACATTACTCTGATGAGGCAGGAGGGCTACAGAGTGGTAAGGGCTGCTCTTGATATTTTTTATGATATAAGGATTTATATCAATCTAATGATGCTCATAGGAATGGTAAAACACATGTGCTTGTTCAAACAGGAGATGCAGAATCCTGAGCGTCTGAGCAGAGAGAGAGTTGCAGAGGACTTCAGTTGGGTCCAATGGGACTCGGATACTCAAAGAATCTTCTACCTCTCTGCACGGGTCAGAATCTCTTTCAATTGACTTTCACTGTTGACTTTCTACATCCAAGAAATCTAAAATCTTTTAGATTTCTTGGATGTAGCCATTTGATAATAAAGGCTTTTTAACTCACAAGAGTGCCATTTTTTGATTGACTTTCACTGTTGTTTGACCTTATTTTTTTTCTTCTCTGAATTTGGAAGATGTACATATTTCCAGTATGGTTCTTTTTTTCCATCTTATAGGAGAAACACACACTGAAGTGTGTGCAGTTATACCCCGATCACAACTTTGAGACTGTGGTAAACATCTTTGTGTCACATCTAAACTGCCTTATTTTAATAATATTTAGAGGAACTGATTAATTCAAAACAAATGCTTTTATGTGCAACAGTTTGAGCTTCCACTGGAGATGTCCAATGTTTCGTCTGTCACTTCTTCAGTGAAGTCAGTGACTTAATTCATTTGACTTTTTGCAGTTAAAGACATGCAAAACAGTTAATAATACATACGAACATAATCATGATTGTAAAAACCCGGTGTAAAAAGAATAAAGCGGTGTTTGTGGTTTTACAGGTTTGTTAATTTTGGATACGATCACTATCAGGACATGAAGGACGAGGATCTCAGGTTAGAGGTGTTCACCAGCCCAACAGGTTAGTTATTTAGCATGTGCTCTTCAACATGAAATCATACTGTTAAATACTGAAACATTTGCTCATATTTACTTGTTTTTTCACTTTTCTAACTTATCATGGGATAGAGAGTAAGTTTGTATTTTCTCCGCTTTTTCGCATGTTTTGACTTAATCACAATCAACATGCTTCACATGTTGATAGTTTAAAAGCTGGCTTATAATCGCAAAAGCAGTTCCTGAAATCATCTATTGCCGAATGTATGCTGTAAATCGCCTACATGATTTCTGCTGATCTGCATTTCAGCTATTTTGGCTTTGATTTTGTGTTTGTATGTAATTAATTTGATTTGAACTGATGTAAGTTGCTGTTCTGAATCTCTGGATGTCATGAACAGGAACCATGTGTGTGTGCTACAGCCATCCAGTTCACTGGCATAAGGACGCCACCTACACTATTGCATTTGTGCACAGAGGTACAAAACATCATGCAGCAGTGATATAAACATTTTCACAAAGATCATTATATAGAGGATTAAATCGACTCTCTCTGATAGGTTGCAGTAAGACGTTCACTGTGTCTCTAGAGAAAGGCTCTGCACCTGCTAATTTGCCAACCGTCCATCCTATCTTCATTCATCTGGGTTAGGACAGCCAACATCTCTCACTCAGCCCACAGAAATCCATCCAACCCTGTCTTTAATTCTCTCTCATACAGTACATGGAAAGTCATTCATCTGAAATAGTGTCATAGGTTATCTTCTCAGTTGATGTTTTATTCATTTCAGATTATTATATAGTGGTGTACCTGGCTGATAATTTCCTTCACCTCATCAACTGCAGACAACAAGACCTGCTCTGCTACAGTCTTTTCCTGTCAGGTACAGCCTAATATATATATATTTTTTTGTCTTTATCTTCAGACGTTTGGGTGAGTTTTTCCTGGGTTTTTTGTTTCATTTCATTTGAACTACTGCAATATATTTGATATATATTATTGTCTGATATTTTTATTATTTTGTGTTATGAATATTAGACTTTGCATATATTTTAACTAGTGCTGTCAAATGATTAATCGCATCCAAAATAAAAGTTTTTGTTTACAAAATATGTGTGTGTACACTGTGTATATTTATTATGTATATATAAATACACACACGTACAGTATATATTTGGAAAATATTTACATGTATAGTTTATTTATATTACATATAAATATATTTAGTATATAAACATAACATATTTCTCTTAAATATATACATGTATGTTTGTGTATTTATATAGACATAATAAATATACACCGTACACACACGTTATGTGAACAAAAACTTTTATTTTGGATGCGATTAATCGCAATTAATCATTTGACAGCACTAATTTTAACATATATTTAGGATGATTTTAACTGTAATTTAAAATGTTCTTTAAACAACCACTTAAACGAATTCTGCAGTGCTGATCGTTTGTGTATTTCTGTGTTTTCTGTATGTATTACCTTACTCTGTGCCTTCTCCCAGGGGCAGATGGTCACACTGAAGCCCTGGGTTCAGGCAGAGAAGTTGTGAGTGTGTCTGGCAGCAGGCTGCTTGATGTCCGTGTCGGCAGGATGTACACCATGGAGCTCAATCCGGACTTCCTGCTTGAGCTTCTCAGTTCAGACAGGCCAGAGGCCCAGCGGCTTGCTGCTCTGCACTGCATGCTGGTCTACCTTCAGCCAAATCCTGTGATAGAGCTCAAGGTGAGCAAGAGAGAGAGAGATTAGTTTTGTGTGCTGAAAATTCACTCTAATGTGTGATTCTCATTTCTCTCTTGTTCCAGATTATAAACTGGATCAGTGAGAATGTCATGAGCTTTGATGCTTTTGATCAGATTCAGGAATTTATTCTAGGTGCGTGCTTCTATTCATGCGACCTATGTCAGTTTTGCATGCAAAATGAGTATTAAAAAAAGTGTACAACTCTCATTTCAGCGACCCTGTACAGAATAAGCTACCAGCAATGTGTGAGCCTAGATAAGTTGTTGCCGTACTCCTGTGTTTTTGAGAAAAAGGTGCACTGAGTACTTTTTCCCCTGATAAAAAAGACTCTACATCACTTATTTTTCTGTTTTATATGAGCTTGAATGAAAGTCCTATGTCTTTTTTTTCCCAGGAGCTTCCTGTGGCTCTGACAGCAATCCCTGGGGTGAAATGCACTCCTGAACTGCTCTGTCAGCCAATAATTAAAGGGAAGGTAAGAGAGATCCAAATTCTACATGCATTATTGTATTATATGAAATATTCTTTCCATGATAAACAGCAGGACATTTTTTTGAGAGTTTGAGAGTATTTCAAACAGATGTGGCTGTTTATGCATTTAATTTAATTAAGCTGTTAAGATTATGATCACTATTTAAAGCCAACTTTGAAATAAAAATTGATCCGATTTACTTTCTTAATGCATGTTACTGAGCATATTGTACACAATTCATGTTCTGTATACCACATTACAGACATTAAATGGGATGACAAATGAGCAAAAAGCAGTGCACTTTCTAAACACTAGGTGGCAGAAGAAACAGTGGCAGATCAGTAAGAGTGCATAGACTGAAGCAGACAAAAGCCAATCCCTATCTAATTCATTAAATCTGCTTGGTAGAGGTGTCAGCAGGAAACATATCAACAGGAAATGTTTGAGTTATGAAATAGATTTCAACTGTCAACTGAAACCAAAAAATTGATAGATCAGAATGAAATTGTGAAACCCCTCCATCACTAAGACGCACTTTCGTTTGTCGAAAGTGTAGTGACTTACACTGAACAAAATTATAAACGCAACACTTTTGTTTTTGCCCCCATTTTTCATGAGCTGAACTCAAAGATCTAAGACTTTTTCTATGTACACAAAAGGCCTATTTC
The DNA here is from genome assembly GCA_018155175.1 of Sinocyclocheilus anophthalmus. Classification (NCBI taxonomy): domain Eukaryota; kingdom Metazoa; phylum Chordata; class Actinopteri; order Cypriniformes; family Cyprinidae; genus Sinocyclocheilus; species Sinocyclocheilus anophthalmus. The sequence goes on along the minus strand of JADLZN010011734.1, from coordinate 82,853 downwards.
TCTCAAATATTGTTCACAAATCTGTCTAAATCTGTGTTAGTGAGAACTTCTCCTTTGCCGAGATAATCCATCCACCTCACAGGTGTGGCATATCAAAGATGCTGATTAGACAGCATGATTAATACACAGGTGTGCCTTAGGTTGGCCACAATAAACCCCAATAAAAGGCACTCAAATGTGCAGTTTACTGTATTGGGGGGTCGAAAACCGTCAGTATCTGGGTGAACATTATTTGCCTACAAGCAGTTGCAACACATCTACTTAGCATAGAGTGATCAGAGTTGGTGATTGTGGCCATGTGGAATGGTTGGTCCACTCTCTCTCAATGGCTGTGCGAAGTTGTGGTATGGCAGGAACTGGAACACCCCGCTGTCGGCTTACGCCCGACAGAGGATCCCAAACATGCTCAATGGGTGACATGTCTGGTGAGTATGCTGGCCATGCAATAACTGGGATGTTTTCAGCTTCCAGGAGTTGTTTACAGATCCTTGCAACATGGGGCCGTGTATTAACATTAGGTGATGGTCGTGGATGAATGGCACGACAATGGGCCTTAGGATCTCGTCACGGTATCTCTGTGTGTATTCAAAATGCCATCAATAAAATGCAACTGTGTTCATTGTCCATAACATACGCTTGCTCATACATAACCCCACCGTCACAATGGGCCACTCAATCCACAACGTTGACATCAGCAAATCACTCACCCACACGATGCCATACACGCTATCTGCCATCTGCATTGTACAGTGAAAACGGGGATTCATCCGCGAAGAGAACACCTCTCCAAAGTGCCAAACACCATCGAATGTGAGCATTTGCCCAATCAAGTCGGTTACGACGACGAACTGCAGTCAGGTCGAGACCCGATGAGGACAACAAGCATGCAGATGAGCTTCCCTGAAACAGTTTCTGACAGTTTGTACAGAAATTCTTTGGTTATACAAAACGATTGTTGCAGCAGCTGTCCGGGTGGCTGTCTCAGACGATCTTGGAGGTGAAGATGCTGGATGTGGAGGTCCTGGGCTTGTGTGGTTACACTTGGTCTGCGGTTGTGAGGCCGGTTGGAGGTACTGCCAAATTCTCTGAAACACCTTTGGAGACGGCTATGGTAGAGAATGAACATTCAATTCACGGGCAACAGCTCTGTGGACATTCCTGCAGTCAGCATGCCAGTTGCACGCTCCCTCAAAACTTGCGACATCTATGGCATTGTGCTGTGTGATAAAACTGCACATTTTAGAGTGGCCTTTTATTGTGGCCAGCCTAAGGCACACCTGCGCAATAATCATGCTGTCCAATCAGCATCTTGAAATGCCACACCTGTGAGGTGGATGGATTATCTCGACAAAGGAGAAGTGCTCACTAACACAGATTTAGACAGATTTGTGAACAATATTTGAGAGAAATAGGCCTTTTGTGTACATAGAAAAATCTTAGATATTTTCGAGTTCAGAGCTGATGAAAAATCGGCGGAGGCCAAAAAAAAAAAAGTGTTGATTTTATAAGTTTGTTCAGTGTATGTGCTTTTATGAAACGTCTGTTTTGCAAATCTTCTTTTGCAATAATGTTGTAATTTGTATTTTATCATTGTGGGAATAATTTTGCTTCTTGTGGGTTAAAGCCTAAAAGCCTGCAGGGTTATTGGGAGGAGCTCCAACATGTCTTGGACAGGATGAGGTACTTTGAGGCAGTACCGAACCCACGCTTCAGGTCCAGTCTGATTAAAGAGGACTGGGACAGATTTCAGGCTGCTATGGTGAGCGCTAGGACCACACATTACGCATCAGGACTGAAGTGACCCAGAATCTATATTAAAAGTTAATCAAATTTGTTAAAATGTTTAATTTTGGTCAAAAAGTTGTGGGATTTGTAGACAAGCATAAGTGTTAATTTCACACACACATTCACAAAAGTCCCTAGAGGAGCACACATTTCTCAGTAAAGACATTCTTTATGGATAATTTATTTCTTAATCAAACCCAGATGAGATGTTTAACAAAAGTTATTTGCATTCTTTTTTATTGTGAAATTAAATCCTCAGTGAAGCTCAAAAATTGAAATATTACCTACAGTTGAAACACTGTCATTCATAGAAAATGTGAACACCAGCTGAAGACTGCAGGCTTGCGGCAAAAACATCTTTATGGCCATATTGGGAAAGTGTTTTATTATTAATGTTTTATTATTGAATCACAGCACATTTGTATGATTTTTTGAGAAATATAGAGGTTTGAGAAATATAACATTCAAACATATTGCAGACTCCAATAATTTCACATTATTTTGACTTTTTTTCCCTTAAAAAGGAACTGGATACACATGTAACAACAACAAAAAAGTGATTTATTTTATAATAAAAAATTATATTTTATTTTATTGACAGCCCTAGTTATAAGGGCTATACATATATATTTATACATTTTATAAATGTATAATACTATATGCAGTATATGTTATATATTTTTATACAACAGTTCGTTCTGGTTCTCAAATCTGATTGGTTGAGTATTAAAATATGAAAGGCACAATATATTGACTGGTGAGCACCTACAGTAGGACTATGCTACAACTATCTGTTTAAAAATATCAATTTTTGCTGTTATTGCTGCAGAACTCCGAGAAGAAATCTCCCCGCTATCAAAGCCAAATTGAGGAGAACACAAAAAAGTGGGTGGAGTTTGGCATATGCCAAATATTATGTGCGTGAGTGTGCTTGGAGACTGAGTGTGCAAGAAAGTGTGTTACAAAACAAAACAAGAGTACTCTTATATGAATAAGTTGAACCTCTTTAAAACAAGACAATATTTACTTTTGCTGTTTTGGTGTTGGTGAAATGCAGCTTGATGTAATTCAAATGTCTCTTTTCCTGTTTGTTTCTTAAATGCAGAGTTCTGTCCATGGTGGACACTTGGCGTTTGGGTAAGAGAAACTAAGTTTAAATGGCCAGTCGTGTCAACGAAAGGACACTTGTGAGATTATTTATCCCTGATCAAATCCTGGAAATATTTCAAACTTTCATGGAAAGTCCCTGTGACTGGAGTTTCAGTTTCAGGGTCACATTCTCTGGTTTGAATGTAATCAGTCTCTAGGTTTATGTGAGGTTAATCAAGCACCTCTTTAGATACGAGGGAAATGGGAGGAGGAATTTCATACTGTTATATAAGAGTGATGACAGTACCTCCTCCCACTCACAAAGCACACACACACCCCACCACACACACACACACCCCACAATAAGACAAATCAATCTTTGCTTGTCAGAATACCTTTCAGTGCTGGACGATTTTTTTTTCAGTTGTAGCTTGTCATTCACCAAAAAAAAAATTCAGTTCCTACAAAGATAATAGAAATTTGTAGAATTATTAAGGTTGTTCAATTTTGTCTGACAGGACTATCGGTATAGTTCAGCCAAAATGAAAAAATCTGCGATGAATACTCATGTGCTCTTGTGTATGGCTTTACTATTGTAACACAAAAGAAGGATATTTGCGAATGACTAACGCTGCTTCTTCCAGCAACAGATTCATATAGTGACCAAAAAAAAGTCTGAATGGACTATAGTGAGACATAAATTCGAGAGCTACGGACTGAGGGCAGGGCTTTTGGGTTCCACCGAAAAAATTAAAGACATCTGGGTTGTAACATACAATTGGGTGTGTAATGATGACAGATTTGTGTAAACTAAACTTAAAAACACTCAATTTCTTTTCCTCTCTCTGTCCTTCCAGATAGAGGTGTGTTCCACTGTTTTCAAGAGGAGACAACAGCAGAGGGTGCTGGTGGGCCCGGTGAGTAGCGAGCGTGCAATCGTTCACAACCAAGCAGGTGGTCAGCTGACCTCCCAAACAAAATAAAGCAGGACATGCCATCAAAGCAGCTGCAATCAGAGTGAATAGGGGGGACAATTCTAGAAACATTATAAAAACCTTGAAATGACAGGCAAGGATAAAAGCCCTAATACAAAAACCGAGACTTGCCTTAAAATGTTCTTGACATGCAGTAGTCTTAAGATTTATTATTCTTATAGGACCACCTAGTGCAAATCTAAAAAGGAGCGAATGTGTGAGAACAAATAAAAAGGGAGTCATTGTTGACATCATCTATTTGCATGAATACCATTAAGGATTTAATTTAATTAAACTGATATTTATAATTTATGTACAGCTTGTGGGAATACATGATTCGGATGGGTCGTTACGCTGTCAGATGATGACGTAAACTGCATAACTGAGCATAATCCAAGCAAACCAATTTCCTTTAATACCGTAGTTGTATTTATATTCATGTCTTTTGGATCTTTGAGTGGTCTTTTTTTATTCAAATATATAGATATAGCATTATGTATACATATTTAGCAAATATTATCTATTATATATAATATATTATCTTATTACATTTGTATATATATATATATATATCTCTATATATTTTTTATCTATATATACTCTACGTGTATATATATATATACACTCTTTATTTGGGTTTAGTATTATTTACATATAGAATTAACACAGTACAGTGTACAGTCAACCAATTTTTTTTTTTTTAAATGACCCGCAGACTGTACATTACCTTTTTAAAAGCATCCTTATGTGTGAAGTGCATATATATCTCTGTTTTTTTCAGATGGTAGACAAACTCAGAGAGCACTTAAACAGACATTTATCACGACTTGGGAAGAAAAAGATCGATTTGCTGGTGGTGAATTATGCTGCGAAGCTGGTATGTGTTTGTGCTTTTGCATCATTATGAAATCTCTTGCAGCGCACGTGTTTGCAATTGGCAGCTGTGGGACAAATCTCCTCTGTCGACACAAAACAAAGCTGCACCTTAAGCAAAGCACCCTTTTCTGATTATTTTAAGTCTGCCACTAGATAAAACTGATAAAACTATTTAGTGATTGGGTTATAAATTGTGGACCAAAATGAGTCTTTAAATATGCACAGGGCGACGACGTTCTATCTTATGGTGTGCGCTTGGCCCCTGAGTGATAAACTCTTGTCCTTATGCCAAAACACAGTTATCTCCCTCCTGCTTGGAAGATTGGAACAAACCTCATAATGTTCTACTCTCCTATTGCGTAAAGGAAAAAAGTTCAAGATATGCACTAAATATCTGTTTCCACCAAATTGTCACTGGATCGAGACCAAAGGGGAAGCAGACTTTTACTGGTTCTTCCTGTTTTCAGACCAGGATGAGCATGAGGATGTGAGAACACATTCATTATCTGCCAAGCGTAAGCGAGTGTTGGAGTTAATGAGCTTGCTCAAGTGAAACTAAAGTGAGCAGGGGTGGTGCTCGTGTATTTGTGCACTCATTGAAAACAGGAACGGAGAGTGAATCAGACTGCCCAGTACACTCTCTGACAGTTGTCACTTGAGGACAGTGAGAGTTTATTTCCACTGAACATCTTGACAGATTCATAGTAGTTTCATAGAGGATGGGTGTTGTCTTGAATCTGCTATATGTATTTTTGTAACATATAACTGTGTTGTGTTCAGCTGGAACTGGTGTGGCACGTGTTGGAATTGATGTGGCAGAAGCTGAAGTTGGGCCCCTGGGTGCTCTGCATGTATGTGCACCTGGCCATATTTTACTTCCTCTTTGGGGGGAACGAGAGTGCTTTGTTTCTTGAATCTAAAGCCTTCAATTTTCTGTTTTAGTAAGCAGCAGGGTAGTTCAGAAGAGTGGGCGATGTTTCATGTGATGTTTCGCATTCTGGAAGCAACTAAAGGACTCTGTCTCCCCCTCCCTCCAGGTAAGAAGACGCCTGACTGAGACAATCTGAGAACACTTAGAAAACAGTTCCAAATCCTAGTGAGCTCCCTGTTTGTCTACTACATGCCTATTAAGACAGAATCCTAACTGAACCTCAAAAGTGACTATTTGGAGTGCTCCACATGGGCAGCAACTTGCACAAATATTTCTCCTTACATGAAAAGACTCAATTCACAATTGATTCCAATAGAGTTGGATGTTAACATCTTACTATACTTTAGTAAAACAGTTCTTGTTGGGAGCATATTTCTACTATTTAAGTAGGCAGTTCACTAGATCTTACAGAGTTAATGTTCTTGATATAATAAGAAAAAAGGGAGCTGCTTTTCTTTCCATGATTAGATGTTTTTAGAGTTTGTTTAATGTTGCTAAAGGGAAAAACTGAATATTTAGTTCTCCCATGGCTGACCAAATACATTTGAACCCTCTAAAGATTAATCAAATGAGCATCTCTCCAAACTCCAAATGAATCCCATGTAGTCTAGCGATTGGGTGTGTCTGATTTTCTATGACCCAGTGAGGGAAAAAAAGTGGTTTCTGAAATCTGAAGTGTGCCAGATCTATCTGGGCGGATCCACTCTTTGACACAAATGCTTTGGCCTGGGCTCAGACCTGCCTGGAAGACGATTAGTAGTGGAGTCATTGACCCAATGCTTCAGTTCTGTCCACTCTATCCATCACAAAACTGGTTTAATCGCTTAAGTGGTTTATTATGTGTGCACTTGTAGGTTATTCCACACTGTTAAGTGTGCTTGGATCCCGATGTCTCCCACAGCACACTTTTCTCCAGTATGTGGACCATGGCCTTCTTCAGCTCACAGAACCATTTGTTTCACGACTTATGACAGGTACTAATTTTAACACATTTTAATTCACCCTGTTCTGAAAACTGTCCATTTACATACATAAAGTACTTAGACTTTACCGGTCAACTTTGAACTCCTGTGCTGTCCTACAGCATATTCTTGGTCACTGCATTAAGGTCTCCAATAGACAAAAAACGTATCCCTGACCTGTATAAAATGAATTAGATTTGAATCAAACAGTGACTTTGGATAAATATGAGACCACATTATTAAAGAAACATAGCCATTTAGGAGTTAGTGTTTTATTTTAAGAACAATGTTATGTTCTCTCACTCTTTCTATGTATCTCATGACAGATTTAGATAACAGTGATGCCAATGAGCAGTTGAAGTTCAGTATTCTGAAAAGACTTCCTGAGGTAAGTTTCCTACTTAACTCTTCTCTTGAAATCTGTGTCTTGTGAGGTCTGACCCCTGCCCCACTTCTTGCTTGAGCTTGGAGCTGCTTTCGTAGATGTCAGAATTAATCCTGTGTAAAAGAAAAGGAATGTGAGCATGTTTGTGGTCGTGTTGGGTCACGGCCTGTGCTAGGGCTTCAGTCTTTGTTTTCTAGTCTCAAGGCAGCCAAGTGAGGAAGTGCGGCAAGTGTAATAGAAAAGTGCAAGCCAATTACTCCCTTGCTGATTAGTTTGGCTGTTTTCCATGGTAGTGCACTCATCCATTATTGATTTCCCACCTCTTCCTCTTGTTTTGGAAACATTTTGGTTCCTAGTGTTATTGTAAATGATTAATCTGTGCAAGTTATTCCAAAAAATCTAAACTTGTCTTCAGAATCTATCATTAAAGTAGATGATATTCTTTCTCTGGAATGGGAAAATATTAACCAATAGCCAAATAGTTGTAGTTATAGTAATGCAGCTTTCCTAAAATTGACAATATTTAACAGTATTTTAATGGTGGATAACATTAATATTAATCCAATCAACTCCCTGTGTCCCACCCAACATTTTTGCTTAATGAATATTGTATTTGAATCATAAATGTCACATTGCGAACCGATAAATGTCACATTACGGGTTGTGAATTCCATTTCATGTTGACATTATGTTTTTGTAATTAGCATATGGAGCAGAAAGTTAGCCAGCAGTGGGATCACCCCATAACTTCTGCATGCATCTCCAGAGAATACGTCAGGACTCTGCTGGAAAAAAACTTAGAAAACACTGAGTATGGGAGGGGGCAGACCCGGTTCCAGAACCAAATTATGAAAGGATTATAGCTTATTATATAGCCTACATACTAGAAGGCTTACCAGGAGATGATTCACAAGAGTGCAGAACTCAGCACTGAACAAAATCCCTGACGTTTTGAGCAGAGAGTGGATTCTGACTAACTTAAACACCTCTGATTAGTCATTGCATTTAAGAAATCAACTGATTTGCCTATGATTGGCTACTTTGTTCAACACTACAAAACACATTGTAAATAGAAACCTTTGATGCTCTTCAGAACATAAACACAAATACATTGGAGCATTTGTCAGTTTCACCAATTCAACTGAGGGTGCTTTTGCTTTCATTTGAAATATTTGTTCTTTTCTTTTTTTTTTCTTTTTTTACGAAAAACACTGCGGCGTGAAAATGGTTTGAATATCTGCCAAACAACTGCAACTAATACTTGGATGAAAAAGCTTGTTAGACTAGATGCTGATTGAAATATTACAACTGCTGTTTTGATGTACAGTTCTAAATCGAACAAAGAATCAAGTGTTTTGATTCTTAGGAAACTGAATCATGGTCTTGGCTCTTAGTTCAGAACAAACGCTCCCATGTTTACCAGCTAAACACGTGATATTTTTTAGGACTCTGCACTCTTGGACTATGGCAATTCATGTTTCTATCCCGATTTCCTGCCCCTAAACTACCTCGCCAAGATTCTCTCAAACAGGGAGGAACAAGGTACACGGTTTCAGAGATGAAGTCATTCATAAAATATGTTGTAGGATAGTAAATATTTTAATTTACTGTAAGGTAATAATTGTGTGGGTGTTGTATTTCAGCTCAGAACCCTTTTGAAGAGCAGGAGAATGTGGATGTCAGGTTTGTGGAGGAGATGGCCTTAAAGCAGACACAGATCAAGCTAGGCTTTGAAGTCAAGTAAAAAAAAAAAAGCCTGGTACAAATGTTAAAGTGGTAAAAAGGGAAACATGGAAAACATTCCGAGAAAATAGGGGGAAAAAGTCCTCCTGGCCAAAGAACAAAGCTTGATATATTTAGGTGACTAGTAATGTACAGAAGTTTTTAAGATGTTAAAATGTTAAAACTGTTAGTGATATCTTAGATATCTGAAAACTGAAGCCCAAAATCATACTTGACCAAAGATTATTTGCCAACTGTCAGTCTGCTCTTTAAATATCACATTTTAGTACCCAGAAGAACACATACTGACTCTACTGATGCCAATACGTATGGGGAATATTATGCACTTTTCTATACACACAGATGCGATGGAAGAGCACCAACAAAAAAGACACATAAAGGGATTTTTTCCCCCAGATGTTATTTGGGGTCAAATTGGGTACATTTGTAAATATTTCAGAAACAAGAAATAAAAAAAAATCATATATTCTTTGTACTCTTCATGCTTAGTTTTTATATTCTACAAAATAAGATGCTTCTTGTCGATAGCAATTTCCTGAAAGGTTATTTTATATTGCTGCCTTGTATGTTTGCAATTATACTGTTTAGCCTGTAAGGCATGCTATTCACTTTGCAGCTGTGTTTAGATGGTTATTGGTTACTTTTCTGTAAAGCACTTTGAGCTACTACGTGTATGAAAACCACACTATTAATGAAGTGGATTATTAAGCTATAGCTGTGCCAAGATGAGGGGTTGGTGATATGCCAAAGTATAAAACCATCCAAATGATTTGGCTAAAGATTAGCCATGCAATTATTAAGCAAATCATTTGACTTGCCTCCAGATATTTTTGCAAATGTAATTATAAAGTGCTGAAATGGTTTCTCTTTAACATTCTAAATATTACACATTTAAAAAATATATAGGACATGAGCATTAGTATTTTTACATTTTTTATTTAATTTTTGATTGTTCATTTTGATTATTTTAAATTTAAATTGTGTCTAGTCCACATTCCCATTTATTTTCAAATGGGGCCTGAGCAAATGTATGTATATGCTGTAGAATGCACAATAATGAATGTGATTTTTCACATTAATCTTTTATAATCTTTGTGATAGAGTAGAAAACCATTCCATAAAATGTCCCATTTGGTTCTGTACATAATTTCCCTGCATGGCTCCAGAGGGCATAGCATCATCTCTAGCCCCTCTCCCACCCCTCAGCTCTGGCAAATCTCTAAAGAATCTCTCTGAATTCCCAGCATGCCACCAAAAGGAGCTTCACTGGGCTGCTAAGCATTGAAATTAGACCCTTATGATAAACAAGTCTTATGTTAGCATCACTAGTTCTGAGGAGATGGACCAGATTCCTCAGGAATGGGAGCACATCTGGACTTTTATTTTTGTGTCTGTAAGCATCATGAGTTTGCAGACTCACTCTAGATCTCAATAGGTTTGTTTTTTGGTTTGCGGATGTGGCGAATGTTGGCACCAGGTTCGGTGGGTTTAAAGGGGGCCAGGGCTCCGTAGTGTTTGGGCACTGGCAAAGGATCGTCAGTGGGGATGTAAGCATTGGGTCGCAGGTCAGCAGTGGTGTAAACACCGTTTGGAAGCTGGTTCCACTCGTCTTCCTCAGCCAGCTAACAAGCATAAACATAGAAATACATCAGTATCACACAAACATGATGTTAATAGGTGGTTTAAATATTTACCTAAATATTTCAATTAAAGTACGATTCCAAACGGAGCATTAGCACAGACCTGATCCAACAAGACAGTCCTTGTAATGGTAGAATTAATTTAAATACATTGATCACAACCGAGAAGTTCATAAAATGTCTATCTCTATAAGGACAAATCTCATGAAAATGTGTCCTTTGTGACCCATAATTTCATATTTAATGATGTTTACTGTAAGATTTCAGTGCATTTGGAAGCTTACCCTGGCTTTTTCCTCTGCGTCTGCCTGGCGTCTGTGCTGATCTCGAAGGCAACGCAGCCACTCGTTCTCTATGTTGTCTGAGGGGGGCAGGCCTTGTTCCACACTCCTCTGACACAAGTCCAGCTGTAGTTCCTTCTCTTTCATCTCCTGCTGTAGGGTCATACACTCCGCTTGTCTCATGGACAGCTCTGCTACCACTGCCATCATTTTACGAGTGCGCTCCCTGATCTGAGCCTGTAGCTCGTTCACCTAAAACACAAACATGTTCTAAATGAATTTGCTAAAACTCCTGGCTACATGACCTTATGTGTTTACTGTAACAGCACATTAGTTTGAGGTTTAGTTAAGCTGAAGGACAGCTTGCTATGGTTCATTAATGTGGGCAGCCAATGTTTTTTGGAGACCATGAGGTCTGCAGGGTGTCAAAGCATCAAGTATTTTGTATTCTGGTTTACCACTTGAGGTCCAGTATAAATTCTCCTTAAAGAGTCCTGAAGCAAAACCAACCATGTTGCTATGCAGTGTTAGAGTAAATCTGTCTGTAAACTTACTTTCTTAGCCAGATGCAGCGTGTCTTCTTTACCATTCTCAGCTTTGATTTGGATGCGCTGGGAAAGGCGTGTAACCTGCTCATACACAAGCTCCATTTCCAAGAGCTGAGCCTCCTTATCTGTCAAATGCACCTCTAACTAAACACACACACACAAGTGAGTGACATTAACTTTTCATTTAGATTTTTTTATCTATATGAGTGCATATTTTTCCAACTATTCTAACAATAAAATATGTTAAACAAATATATATGCTGTACAAATATATGTATAACAAACTAGGTCTAGAATAAGATGAATAATGTTCTATATAATATTTTTGAAAATAAATATAATTAATTTTAATTTTATGCAATAAAATGTGTAAACAATGAAAATTATTTATCATTATTGTTATTATTAAGAAATCAAGTGTTACAAATAAATATAAATTCTGCAAATACACTTGTTCTGGGTGATTGTGCTTAGTGAAACTGACCAACAGGACAGTCCCTGCCAAAAAAGGCATCAACCCCCAAATATTTCCCTTCATGTGGACTGCAACTATACTTGTTCAATCTTCTTGATGAGCTCCTCAGGAGACGGATCTTCTCCACTCAGTTTTCTGGCTCTGGTATGGTTCACACAAGCCTTTTCAAGCTCAGTCAGTCTGTCTTTCGTCTCAGACAGCTATGGCACAGAAAAAAACAGCCGCACCATCAGGACACAATTAAAACAGTGGACTCATTTAAAGCCTCTTTGCTCTTATTACACAGATGCACAGACTGTGTGTATTGTGTGAGTGTGTTTGTATCCCTCTGTGAGTCATTTGGTTAAAAGCCATCAGGCTGGCGGCTAGGAGAGGTCTTTTGTGCTTTTCAGTCACTAAAGACAACATTGCAGGGCTTCCAGCTATGTCACAACAGAGAAATCATCTGGTGTCAACATGAGGTGGGGTACTTGTTTTGTTGTGCTCAATTGAAGGCCAAATGATTGGAAATGTCTTCACAAAACATAATAAAGCCAACCGAACTGGATTAATAATTTGCCTATACTGTAAATTATAATCTAAAAAGGTCTCTTAGGCCCCGCTAGATTAAAACCCAGTGTTAAGCATCTCAACAAAGAGGAAAAGCTGAAATACAAGTTAGATGTCCAAGTGGACTTGATCTGGGAAAGACCTGAAAGATATCAACGTTATCCAAGACTACAGCCGAGGAGAGTGACACGTGCAACACCAGCTGGAGCCCACAATAAACAGGCCAAGGGCTGGCGATAAAGGTCATCTTTTAGTTCTCCGCAAGCTGAAGAATAAAAGCCTTCTTAAGCATTCTAATGCATCACAATAATAGAAGGTGGGCTGGTGAAGACAATGCTTGGGGTCTGAGTCTTAATCCTTGTTTCTGTTTGGCGGTTGTCCTGACATTCCATTAAGAGTAGGCTGATTCTTTTGGTTTGTTCAGAGTCTTGTGTTAGTACAGGACGCCTTGTGATACACAGTAAGAATTAAGAGGTCATCACATCACAAAAATATTTCTTACCTTTCATTTCTTCTTACAACAACTTTATGTTTGTACACCAAGTATAAGTGTATGCTGTTCAAGGCTTGGGTCGGTAAGATTTTTTAATGTTCTTGAAAGAAGTCTTATGTCATTTATTCCTGTGATGACAAAGCTGAATTTTCAGCAGTCATTGCCCCACTCTTCAGTATCATATGATGCTTCAGAAATCAGTCTAATATGTTGATTTGGTGCAAGAAACATTTCCTTTTCTTCTTATTAAAGCTGATTATACTTAACATTTTTGTGGAAATTATACATGTATTAATAGAAAGATCTGAACTGCATTTATTTAAAAATATATATTTGGTAACATTATTCAAGTCTTTACTGTTACTATTGATTAATTTAATGACCAATGTTAGCGACCGCAAATTTTGGAACGGCAGTGTAACAGACATTTTCAGTGTAGCAATAATGTGTTGATCATCAGGAAGTGTTTCTCAACATCAGTATTATGTGGAATTTGAGACATAAATGTAAATGTAGTGAAAGAAAATTGGGCTTGAACTATAGTTTGGCATTGCACACAGTGTCTGGGGACATAATATGTTTTACCCTTACTTTAAGCCCTACAGCAAGGATGAGAACTAGTAACTCTGAGAACTCTGCTCTGATGCAGTAGATGTTTATATGAAGAGACTGTGTTGATTAAACAGAGGGGTATAAAACTATCAAGGAGATTCTTGCTAAGATGGTTTATATCAGTTTTATCTCTCAGAAGGAACTATAAATGGTAAAAACAGCACATCTGTGAGTATGTGTGCCACTTTAAAGGGCAATTAATGTTTGGAATAGTATATACAATCTAACCTTTACTTACATTCCACTGCATTATAGGGTGTTGGAACTTGTTTTTTTTATTTATGTATCTGTGATATATCATCTCTTTGGATGCTTTACCCAAAGCTGGAAGATGCCCTGAGAAGTCACTCACTTTTTTCATTGTTGTTTTAGACAAAGGTTGCACAGTGGTTTCAGAACTGAGATGCAGGTACCTGTATCTGTAATAGGATGCTTTCTTCCTCCAGTGCCCGTTTGCTGGACAACTGATTCCTGAGAAAGTTATTCTGTCTTTCTTGCTCCTTCTGTTCAATTTTCAGGTTGCTGATTTCATCTTCCATGTTCTGTATCTTCAGGTTGCTGTCTTCGATCATTTTCACCAGCACATTTAGCTTCTCATAGAAAATACACAATTCCTGCTCTTTTTCTACAAGCTGCACGGCCCTGACAACACAAACACAGATACAAAGTTATGGTTCAAATGCCACCCCAGACACGAGAATTCACCTGACAGATCTTGTCACGTTCTCTCACCGCTGGTTGCGCTCTTGCATAGCAGCTTCATAGCTCTTGCACATATGCAACTTTTTTTGCTCCAGCATGTTGATTGTGTCTGTGAGCCTGCCGAGGTTCAATTTCTGCTCCTCTCGTTTCTGGTGCATTTCTTGCAGAACTTGTAACACCCGTGAGAGCTCGTTCTTCATACGGTCTCTGAGCTTGTAGCTGTGAGAGTGTTGTAGACGGGACTTTTGCAGCAACCTAGAGTGAAACCAAGCATGTTAACCAAACATTATCTTACGGTGTGACGTAGACAGATTGTAATTTGTAAAAACTAAATACTAGGTATAACATATAACGTGAGAGCTACGGTACTTGTCTTTGTTGATAGCAATCAATTGCAGTGTCTTAAGATTTTCTTCCAGTTTAACCAGCTTCTCTTGCACCTCTGCCAGGTTCTGGTTTGAGATGTGGATCAGGCTCAGGTATTTGTTTCGCTCGCCCTTGGTGACTTCATATAGTTTAGCAAACACACCCAGCCTGGTGAGGGTAAGAAGTCACACAAGTACACATTTACTGAACAAACTACAAGCTAGCAAACTTGATTCTTTCTATATTAGGTAAAGTTTTAGCCCTATTTCAGCCTGTCTATAGAGGACGTGTCAATCACCAGTAAATACCTTGACTGGGTCTCTTGAGTCTGTTTCAAGTGTTCTTGAATAACCAGTCCTTTCCCCTGCAGATCTTGCTTGGCACGCTTATATTTTTGCTGCAACAGCATTCATATCAATAAGCAAGCATAACAGAATAGCTCACCCAAAAATGACAATTTTGTCGTGATTTTTTCACCCTCATGTTGTTCCAAACCCGCATGATAATTAGGCAACATTTGAAATCAATATAGACTTAAAAAATACATATGGAATTAGAATATAGCAATTTTTTTTTTATTGTATGGTGCATTTTGGCATTTTTGGGCCCTTCTCATTGTATACTTACTTTTCTCTTCCATAGAAGAAAGAAAAAAGTATAGTTTTGAAATTGATATGAGGATGATTAAATGCTGAAAGACTTTATTTCTAGTTGGGGTTGCTCTTATAGAGCATCAGAAATAAATCAACAGGTCAAACAGTGAGGCTGATATACTGTTTTGGATTAAGTAGTATGTACCCTGTGCTTTGAGCATCTCACGGCTGTTTTTCTTCCTCTTTCATCTGCTTTGATAAGTAGGAGATGATAAGTGAGGAGCTCGTCTCCTCTTCGGCGATAGGAATCTCGAATCAAAGCCTTTCCTGCTCAAATCTCTTGAACCAGCTGGACCTCAGATCTTCCACAGACTGCTAACTCTCTCACACATAACACACTGAAACCTACAAATGGACACAAAACAACCAATAGAATATCCAAGACGTGTCCCTCCTATAGTTTTTGAATGTAGTGAAATGCATGCTCAGTATGGCTGCTCTATCCGAAGGAAGTCCTGTCGAATAAAGAACCAATGAAAATCTAAATAGTCAGCGTGCACCGCAGCTGCCGTTAGAAGCTCCGGTATAGAAACAGTCAGCATTCTGAGATGCGCGTTTAAGACATGCGAATGCGCACTGTCTAGCCTGAAAAATAATTAACACTATTTGAGCAAAAGAAACAACATTTATGAGACAGTTGTTTTCAGATTTCATTGATGATTTTAACTATGAAATTTGATCATAAGCTTGGCGAACTGTTTGAATTTGATGTTTCCCCATTCAAAGATATAGGAGCTTCACTTGCATGCCCGAGAGGCATTTCAAATATGGCCGCCGAGTGAAATGATTTGCCTTAAAGGGACCTGACAACATGCCTTGTCCAATACCACACTTGCGTCTTTTGCCCTTGACCACTTATTGACGTATTTTCCTGTATGTTGGCCCAGTGTTTCAGTGAGGAGTCGAACTTGTCGTTAACTGATGGGACACACTTATGGCGCTTTTCAACTGCATGGTACGGCACGGCACGGTACGGTTCACTTTTGGGGGGTTTTCCACTGGGTACAGTACCTGGTACCTGGTACTTTTTAGTACCGCCTCGGTTGAGGTTCCAAGTGAACCGTACCGTTACCAAAACGTGACGTGTAAACTCTGCTGATCACGGATTGGCCGGAGAGAATCGTCTCAACCTGCGTCAATGAACTTGCGACACAAACACAACAGAACCGCTAGATTTAAATCAGCACAGCCAGCGAAGGATCGAACGCTACTGTTTTGAACGAACGCACCTTTTTTAACCACCAAAAAGTGGCTGTTTCGTGGTCTGTTGAGGAAGTACAGACATTCCTCTCGTTGATAGCAGAGGAGCAGATCCAGCGAGCTTGATGGGGCGACGCGGAATGAAAAAGTGTGGGTATTTGGACAAGGGGAAACTCATTTTGAAATGCATCTTGCCACACCATTTAGACATTATGTAAACTGAAAGCCACTTGTCATTCTGTACATACCTTGCTAATCCAACTACGTTTTAGGTTTTCCACTTCCTTTTCCAGATCTCTTCTTCTCTGCAACAAGCAGTCACCCTCTGGGACGGTCTCTCTCTGCACAAAAAATAAAACAACATATATAAAACAGGCAAATTAAATGTGACTATAATTTAAAAGAGAAAGTGTATCTTGGGTCATTTTTTTTGGTGTAAAAGTTTTGAAAGATCACCTTTGAACCTTCACTAGATTTAAACAGTGTGATAAAATATTCATTGTAGGCTCTCAGTTAATGCCAGCTCATAAAGCTTCATGCATACTAACAATAAAACTATAATGTTACCATATATTACTATAATGCTGTTTAAAATTGTTTTATATAAGTAAAGCGTGTCAAACCACAGGGCATCAACTTCCCAAATGTATTTCTTGACAGCTAATATACACTTCAAGCCAGCATAAAAGATCATATCTACAATTTCAATGTCTCCTTTTTTTCCTGTTATTTTTTCTATTGTATTGAAAAAATTATGGCGAAAATATGGCGTAACTGGATGTTTGCGCACAAGTGCTACCACGCCATTTCTCTTGCATAACAAAAATCTCTAAAATCCAAAGGAACTAATAGTTCCTGTTATTATAAAATAACCATGATCAGCTGTTCCATACATAACGTGAGAAAGAAATGATTGTACTGCAATTCTGAAATGTAGGATGTCCCAAAATATTTGCGTCTGCGATAAATCGTTCTAAGTAAATGTTACAAAATCCTGGAAAATCTGAAAAACACTCTTACAGTATAATTATTGACATAATTAGGATTTTTTTTATTAGGACTGTGTGTAAGCAGCAATATTGCATCTAAAGGTGAGCATCTAAATGTAGTTATTAGATATTAGATGCGTTTTGAGTCACCTGAGCCTGCGTCCTCTCATGCTGCTGTTGAGTGTTAGCAAGAGAGTCTCTGGCCTGTTTCAGCTGCAGTTCATTCCTCTTCAGGGCTCGCATAAGCTTGTCTTTCAGCCGCGTATCTCGAGCCAGTTTATCACGCAGAGACTTGCACTCAGCAACAATCTGCTCCATGTTGATATCCAGCAGACCCCTGCAGTCCAAAACAATCAATACAGTAGATTTACTCAAAAAATTGTTTATTTGACTTATAACACAGCTATATGACTAATTTGCAAACAGATGTCTTCTTCCAACCTTTGATCCATGAACATGGCCTCTTTTTCTTTGGTCATCTGCAGTTCTTTGAGGAGTCTGTCTTGTTTGTTCTCTGCAGCCACCAGCTGAGACTTGTGGCCTTCTAGTTCTCGTACCACCTCTCTTTTGGCCTCCTTCACCTCCTCGCACTTAGCTTCCATCCTCTGCTGATGCTCCATGTGCTCCATACGGTGTTGCCCTATTACTGCAACCTGCTTCCCCAGCTCCCTATGACACGCAAACAGATACAGTGCAAATTAGTCAGTCAAACATTTCCAGTGTTTTGTGTAACTTTGCTGGAACAAGCCACATACGATTTCTTGTGGGCAATCCTGTCGATCTCCTTTCCCAGTTGAACAGGTATGAGAAGCACCTGAGCCAGCTCAGCCTGGTGAAAGACATTGCTACCCTGTGAAATCCACATCCCAATGTTCACAGGACAGATACTACAGCCTAGTGATTAATAGGTCTTGCTTACCTCATTGCTTTCAACAAGATCTTTTAATTTCTCCAGCTCATGTTGTTCTTTCTTTATATGTTTGTGTTGAGTCTCCATGCTCTCACTTAAAGTCTTCACTTCCTGTCTAAGCTGAACCACCTCTTTCCTCACCTCCTCACAACTGTTCTTCATGGCAATGTACCTATTTTCTAGCTCCTGAGGACATACAGGACAACATAAATATATACAGTAAGACCCAAACATTTGTGACCATATTGAAAAACCTAAGATTTAAACATGGAAATAAACAAGATATTGAAACAAACTAAAGGAGCCGATACAATTTCTGCTTATTTTTTTTTTTTACAATATTCAGCTGTGATAAAGATGATCATTAATCATGATGATAAATATATATATTCATTCATAACTTGTTTATAATATTGAAATTAGTTAATAATATAAATATAAAAAATTTACACACAGTTTCTTTGTATGTTCTACACGCACCTTTTGAATTTAGATGAATAATTTATTTTTTATTATTGCAGAATTGTGTGTGTGTGTTTTGAAGCATTTCAGTCTCCCTAGTGAAACAACACGATTTGTCTGGAATACCCAGTGATGAATTCATCCTAAATCATCATGGTCCCAGCAATACTTACAGATGGATTAGGTTGTTCCTGGTATTCTTTCTCAAGACAGACCTTCTCCTCTTTTAGACTAAAAAGGAGAAACAAAATTCTGTGAAACAAATTTCATGCATTTTACAGAAATCAGGACGTGAACAGAATCAAGATATGAAGCAATTTCTACAAAAAGGAACTCAAATATGCATGATACAAACTTTGAGAAGCAAAAAAAAATTATAATTTTTAAGCACACAGGATATTTCACAATTATAAATATGGCTAGGGTTATTGAACATTTTCATGTGTACAAATATTGTAGCTGAATGCAAGTACTGCTGTTAGCATGAACCGAACTGCCCCAACAAAGAAGGAGATTACAGTGAGCAAAAGCATGCAGTGCAAAGTGAATCTATGTCAGTTTGTCTAAGGATGAAGGAAGAAACTACATCTGGCTGTAATATGCCTGCCGTATGAATTCCTGTCTAACCAACTTACAAACATAAAATACATCTCTAGTACAGTGGTTCACAGACATTTTAGAAGTTCAAACTTCGAAGTTCTTAAATCATACATTTTTTGTTAACATGTTAACACAATCAGTAAATTCACTGTTACGACTGGGTGCTTTTTGTCAATTAGAAAATATTTTATTGATTGATTGATTGACTGATTGATTGATTGTGGCACCTTTAACATATAATGCCATGGAAGCAGTGAGGTTTTGATCAATTTAATTTACCACACCAAAATATTACAGGCCTGATTTAAATGGATAGTTCAAGCTAAAATTAAAATTCTTTCCAAATTCGAAAACAAGGTGCAGCGAATGCATGTACTATGTCAGCAGCATCATGCGCATGTGTTGTTTACATGCAGAGGAACGCACACGTCGCCGTATTCTCCACAATGGTGGATGACTGGGAGGAGAACAATTGTTGAATAAAGTCGTTATTTTTGTTTTCTTTGTGTACAAAAAGTATTCTCGTAGCTTCACAAAATTATGGTTGAACCACTTATCTCACATGGACTGTTTTAATGATGTCCTTACTATGTTTCTGTGAGTGTGCCTTGAACGTGTCAATTGCGTTGCTTTCTATGGAGGATCAGAAAGCTCTCGAATTTCATTAAACATATCTTAATTTGTATTCTGAAGATCTTACGGGTTTGGAACGACATGAGGGTGAGTAATTAATGACAGAATTTAAAATTTTAGGTGAACTATCCTTTTAAGATTATTAGTAGCTTTTGGCCTTTTTTAAAGTTATTTCACATGTTTGTTACAAAAGGTACTTAGAAAAAGGTCAGCAAACACTGTCTGGAAGCCATGACTCAGCATACAGTGTTCTTTTTTTGATTTCGGACATGGAGGCGAGTGTTCGGAGGGATGCAGATAAAGTACCAAACACCTCTTCTTTTTGCATATTTTAAATGGAGCCTAAGCAGAGCCACACATATTGGTATAGTCCTGCAGAGCATCTTACCACTCAAACTGGAACTGCATCTGGTATTCTCTTTCTTCCTCCTCCTTCAGCTGGTTGTAGTACTGCAGAAGCGTTTGTTTTAGTCTGCTGACCTCTGTGTCTGGTCCCTCAGGAAACAGCTCGGCCTTCTCCAGCTCCTGCTTCTGCTGATCCAGTGTGGTGTGTAAGGCCTTTGCCTCCTGCAGCAGATGCATTTCTGTTTCCTGAGAACTTCTTAGAGTTTCATGTAAGAGGTTGAAGCTGGCCCTAAGACGAGCCATTTTCTCCCCGCTGATCTTTCCCATGGAGAACAGCTGAGGACAAAGACGAAAAAAGAACTATCAATGATCCAACAGCCAAATAAACATTAGCTTAATTGCATTTCAAAGCCAAACAGGTTGATGGGGATTTACGGAGACTCATTTCAGGTGCGTCTTAGAGCAAATCCACATCTGTGCCACTTGCATTTGAACTGCAGAATGGAAAGGATGGATCTAAGATTTGAGTGTTGTTTATCTGACCACTGAAGTTGACGTTTTCTATATAAGCATCTCTGATTATCAACAGAAAATCTGAACATGTGTGGTTTTCTCCTTTATAGTGGAGACAAACAAACACAAGGTTTGAGAGTTCGTACCCAAGGATCCATATAATGTTGAAGATCTTTTTCTAGAGAAGCAGCTTGTGTGTTATCACTTCCTAATTTATAGCACTTTTATTTAGAGACTTCCTGCAGTGAGCCAAGGCAGGAGACTTAAAGCTGGTTACTGTCAAGTTTATGGGAAATCATGAGGCACACATGTGGAGGACCAGCTTTGAAGTAAGACACTGGAGCACATCTTACAATAGGCAGTTTAAGATAACATTTCTCTGTGCTGATCTATTAGAAAGAAAAAGGAGTATAAAATGGAGTATATTGATGATAACAGACTTCTGCAGAAAATTGCAGCACCAATTCAATGGGGAAAAGAAACAAAACAAAACTGTGAAGCTATTTCTGGCAGTCGTCTCGACACATCTGCTGAAGATTAAATAAATACTACAGTTTATGACACCAAAGTCCCAAACAAAGCTTGTTTGTATTACAGCCAATATTACAGTAAAACACTGCTTTGTGACAACAAATGATCCTATGCCAATGCAAACACATTAGCAATACGTAATGCAAACACATGACAGTATGAATAAATGAATGATGACAGACAGACAATATTGTGCAGAACACCACAGCATTTACAGGAATACAGGGAAAGAAATATGACTGTTTTATGTTCAAGTTCACCCAAAAGTTAATATTCTGTCATTATTTATTCACCCTTGTGTTGTTCAAACCTCTATGACTTTTTTTCTTTCAGCAAAAGTTGAGGGGGAAAAAAAAAAACAGTAGAAACTTTCTGGTCATGTGTTCCACAGAAGAAAGAAAACTCATACAGGTTTGGAACAACAAGCGGATAAGTATATGAAGACAGAATGTTCATTTTTGAATTAACTTTCACTTTAAATCTAATTCTGTTTTAACAAAAAACTCCAACTAGTGCCTTCTCAGCACTTGAATTGCTTATCTGGCTCATTCTTTCATATACTGTAGATTAAACTCAAGGTAAAAAATAAAGACAAACATCATTCCTAAATACTGAGTCATAGTGCTGTGTTTCAAGACAAAGGGTGAGTGGTCCTATTCCACCAAATTCTTCCTGCGTTGATGTCGACTGTGCAATTATGCAATGCACAGCTGCCCCACCCACACTTTTTTCTCTCTCTCCTCTGATATTAATGGCAAAGCTGTTGCACTTTGAGGCAGTTCTCGGTCTCAGTTTAAATCACTGTATTTGAGAACATGAAACTGGTGTACGTGTGCTGTTCTCTGCTGACTGTCGTCTGGCAGGAGGTAGAGGCTTCTGGTAGTGGCCCCTCTGGGGTTCTGGACAGGGTGTCAGGAGGTTCCAGCTGCTCCCAGGTGAGACTGAAGCCAGCTGGGCAGTGTGAAGATGAGGAAGAGTGCCCATACCAGATCACACTGCCACCGCTGACTATCCAGCTTCCCAAACAATTCCGACTGTTGGAGAAGACCATGAAGGAACTGCAAAGCTTGAAGGAGACAGTAAACAGGTTGAAGAGCTCCTGTCTGGAGTGCAGCTCACAGCAAGTGGACCTCAACTTGCAGAAGGACAGCGGAGACCCTCCGACAAACAGTGCAGAGCAGAGTCAAGGGGATACCAGAACGAGAGTCTACCGGAATGGGAACAACAGTGATAATGACATTGTACAACACATGCAGGTGAAGATGAATCGCATGTCTATCAGCCTGAAGAATGCACGTTCACAGATTAACTCTCTTCAGGGCCGTCTGGAGGAACTTAACCTCCTCAATCTGCAAAATGTGGAGGATATAGTGGACAGAAAAGTTGAGAACATTACCGGGATTGTCAACAAAATCAGCAGCACTTGCACAAATTGTCCAGGTCAACAACAACAACAACTTCAGCGTAAGTGAAATTAAGTTAATAATTCTACTTAAAAAGGCTCAATGTGAGTACATTTTCATGAATACCATATGGAAATATTGTACATACATATACACACACACACACACACTCACTTGAGTTGTATAAGAGCACAAAGTCTCTACTCTAATGCTCACCAAGGCTGCACTTATTTGATCAAAAATACAGTAAAAAATTTAATTTTGTTTGATGATATTACAATTTAAAAATACGTTTTCTATTTTAGTATATTTTAAAATGAAATTTATTCCTGTGATGGCAAAGCTAAATGTTCTGCAGTCATTACTCCAGTCTTCTTCAGCATCATGTATAAGAACCTATTTAGGACACAAAGAACTGGGGTACACTAGAATATCATTTACATATAAGAACCTTATAGAATGCTTTCAAGCTGCCTCCTCAAACAGGGGCTATCGCATTGAAGTTTCTTCAGTTTATTATTAGGCAAGTTAACTGCCAGAAGACAGGCTTCTGGAATAGTTTTGCGAATCCTCATTGAAATCTTCTGACTTGAATTCACAAAATCAGATGTGGAATGAAAACGAATTATACCAATGCTTGCATTTCAAAAATTAAAACCTGCTGCAGGGATGAACTCTAGTCACAAAATCACATGGTGATGAAATAAATGTAATAAGTACCACTGAACTAAATTATATTTTGGGTCATCTACACAGTTTTATCAAGCATCACAGGACAAACATATAAAAACACATACGTTTCGTACATTCTAACATTTGAACTACAATCTGTATGACCTTAAAATGATAGTTCACCCAAAAATTACAGTTCTGTTAACATTTGCTCACCCTCATGTGGTTCCAAACCTGTATGAGATTCTTTCTTCTGCTGAACACAAAATTATACAAAATTATATATTTTGAAGAATGTTGGTAACCAGACAGTTGCTGGTAGACATTGACTTCTATAGTATGGGGGGGAAATTCTATGGAAGTCAATGGGAACCAGAAACTGTTTGGCTACCCACATTTTCCAAAATATATTCTATTGGGTTCAGCAGAAGAAACAAACTCACATAGGTTTGAAACAACATTGAGTAAATGGTGACATTTTTATTTTTGGGCGAAATATTTCTTTCAGTTCCTGATGCATGTGTAAATTATACAGCATGATTAAAAGTCTCTCTCTTCACAGACCTCACAAACATCACTCCCAGAGACTGCTCTGACATCAGCGCACTGGGGCAGAGAAAAAATGGGGTGCACCAGGTGACCCCTGATCCCAGAAATGGCAGCTTTGCGGTGTACTGTGACATGGAGGAATTCGGTGGCGGGTGGACTGTCTTGCAGCGTCGCATCAACGGCAGCGTGAGCTTCAACCGCACCTGGGCTGACTACAAGAAGGGCTTTGGTGACCCTAAAGGCGAGTTCTGGCTGGGCAATGATAAAATCCACCTGCTCACCAAAACCAAGGACATGATCCTGCGCATTGAGCTCGAAGATTTTGAGGGCACACGTGGGTATGCCAAGTACGAACAGTTCTACGTATCCAATGAGTTCCTCAATTATCGGCTGTCTTTGAGCGGGTACTCAGGGACTGCTGGAAATGCTCTGCAGTTTAGCAAACACTTCAACCATGATCAGAAGTTCTTCACTACACTGGACAAGGACAACGACATGTACCCCTCAGGGAACTGTGGAGCGTACTACGGATCGGGCTGGTGGTTTGATGCCTGCATGTCAGCAAACCTCAATGGCAAATACTACAAAACAAAGTACAAAGGGAAGAGGGATGGGATCTTCTGGGGCACGTGGCACAACCTGACTTCTGAGTACTATCCGACAAACTACAGACAAACATTTAAAAATGTCAAAATGATGATAAGGCCAAAGAATTATGCACCCTAAGCCAAATGAAGTATAAATGAACAATTATTTTTGGGGCAGTTACACACTTTTCCTCAAGAACAACTTATAAAGATATAGCTTGTGATTCATTACAAATCCTCAAACGTTAACAGAACTTCATTTAAAAAATAGCTATCTATATTTTTATATATAAAAAAATATATAAATTCAATCTATACATTTGTATTGCAAAGCACATTCAAATGCTATCCATCATCTATTCTAAATATACCAATCTTGAGTTATGGTTGCATATTTTTGTGTATGTGCTACTGCATCTGTGTTTAAACTGGTTCCTAACACCATCCTCTTTATGACCCTCCTGATCAAGTGCTTTTTTTTTCCCTGTTTTGATGGATTTAGTGTGATACCTGAACAGCTTTATTAAAAAAATTGTTTTAATTATTTTAAATTATTTTTTTTATATACTGTTCCATATCTTC
Organism: Sinocyclocheilus anophthalmus; assembly: GCA_018155175.1. Classification (NCBI taxonomy): domain Eukaryota; kingdom Metazoa; phylum Chordata; class Actinopteri; order Cypriniformes; family Cyprinidae; genus Sinocyclocheilus; species Sinocyclocheilus anophthalmus. The sequence continues at coordinate 57,813 of JADLZN010011734.1, read as the reverse complement.
TTTATCTTCAAAATCTTCTGATGGCTGAAAGCTAACAGACATGGACTAAAGGCCCATAAGGTTGATAAAAGATACTATACTATATCTGTGACATTCAAGGAGAAAATGTACAGTATTTATTTTGAAAGCTTGGGTTGACTTTTTTTAAAGGTTTTTAAGTACTGCTGTGTGACTAGGCAGACCTTGATGAAGGTGATGATTTTTTTTTTTTTTTCCCAGTCTGAAATGAATACGTTTCGGGCTTTTTTCTTATCATTATTAGCCAACTTTTTAAGAAACTGTTTGTACATTGGAGAAATTATATCAAACACCTCAATTTGTGCTTTTGTGCTTTTAAAGGTACATTCATATTTTTTATAAAACAAATAAAACTGCATCTAAACATTGACAGTTGGTTTTGGACTTTCTCACACACAGTCATTCGGTTGAGCACATTTTTGTACTCAACTCAATTCTGATACCACACTGTATGATGAATACACACACACACACACAATAGCCTTTAATCACATTAGTGTCATGGTATTTTACCAGTTTTGCCAATTTAACAAGATTAATTATTATTATTTTAAGAGCTTCTACCTGTTCCAGGTCCTGCAGGGCTGGATTTGATGATATGACAGCAGGTTGTTCATGATGTGAATCAGCTTCTGGAGCTATTGCAGAAATGGGCGTGGCCCTCTCACTGGAGCCTTCCTCCTCCTCAGAGCTCCGCCCCTCTACTTGACTCATGAGCTGCAAATAATACATTTACTTTTGAAAATTCATATGAAAATGATATTTTAATCTGCTAAATCAATGCATGAACCATTTCCCACTGCTTTACATAATCTTGACCCTAAAATCTGAAACTACACCCCCTGCATGATTTAGAGCAGCGATCCTCAAATCTGGCCCACGAGATCCACTTTCCTGCAGTAGCTCTAACCCTAATCAAACACACCTGAGTATGCTAATCAATGTCTTCAGGATCATTAGAAAATCACAGGTAGGTGAGTTTGATCAGGGTTGGAGCTAAACTCTGCAGCGCATTGGCCCTCCAGGGCCAGATTTGAGGAACCCTGATTTAGAGCAAGTTTGTGGCAGCTGTAGACAATTAACCTCATTAATTGGGACACGTATTTAGTGGAGGCTGCTCATTCTTCCAATCACAATAACAAACGATAGTTATCATGGCTCAATATAGCAACGCACAAACGGACGCCGCACAGAGTAATTCAGATAAACCGTTAATAAGTTAAACAATATTAATATACAGTATTAAAGTGTAAAGTACTGTTGTAGTATAGTACTTTAATAGTATTAGGCAGCTTTTCTGTATTTTAGCACAAATCTTGGCCGTGTTCACTTCCAAGCTGCTAAAATAGTCTCAAGCTCTTCTGACCCACTTAATTATAATACAAGCGTTTAATGTAAACGTTCTACATCTTAGTCCGTTTAGTATTACTGCATGTCATGCAAGTTATGTCTTCCGACGCTGTCTTTATAACTTACCGTAATATTTAAGTTCTTTAGCTGTGAAGTCTTTCAATCTCTGTCGTGTCAGTCACTGTTTTCCTGCACTCGACGCGGTCTCCATAGCAACTCCTGCAGAGGGGATCAAGCTCGCGCGCAGCTGCAGAGCCACGTTGAGGGCTTTAGGGGGTTACAATTTTCTTTTTTCGTCAACGTTTCTGACAGTCTAAATTTTGTTTTGTTGCAGGTACAGAAACCGGTAAGAGCTACATTACTGTATTTAAACGCAGACAGCCGTTAACGTTCTCGCCGAACCGCCAGTACGTTTTGGCCGTCGTCTTCCCTCTGCAAAAACAGGACAGCTGTGAAACTGGTGAGGACCCATGAGAGATGCTTTTCCATACTGTATGAAAAAGATTTAGTCTATCTATCCTGGTTTATGCAGAGAAAACTCATGTCTCTGTGCTTAAATGTGTTCTTTTTGGCTCGCAATTGCTTCAGTCTATGTAGTATGCAAAGTTTGTATACTACATATTACCCCCCCCCCCCCCCCCCATAAATAGCCACAGTAACTTCCTATGGTTTTCAATATGTCCCATTGAGGAGACTACCGAATACCATACTCCACAAAGGATACACCTGTCAGAATTTGTTTAGCTATTACATATAAGTATGTAGTATTGGTACATTATCTATAGTGTTAGCATCATGTTTAGTAGCATCCCTGCCTGCCTGGCCTATAGTGCATAGTACACACAGTACATTATTGTAAACGCTGACTGATGGCATTGTGTGACTTTACCAGTCTTGGCAGATGACGGATCTTCTAGAGCATCTTCACCTGCTCATAGCAAACAAAGAAGAGAAGTCCTGTCGATATAAATTACCCGATCAACAAACAATGTAAAGTTGAATGATGGTGTGTATTTTTTTTTTTCTTTTTTTTTTTTTTTTTTTTTTTTTTTTTTTTTTTTTTTTTTTTTTTTTTTTTTTTTTTTTTTTTTTTTTTTTTTTATAATATACTCTATCTAAACTGTATCTGAAGCCCAGTACCTGACTTCGTCAACGTGACCACTTTTGAGCCCTTCTCTTTGGATCGTGTTCTGCACGAAAGGTGAGCGTGGAGAGACGGCAGAGATTCGCCATATGCAGAACAGCCATGGGTGCGAATGCTGGTCCTTTGAAACTGTCATCTGAAGATGCTGTAACTCGGGTGGGTTTTGGAATATAAAATGCTTTTTTTTTTTTTTTTTTTTTTTTTTTTTTATTTTTTTTAAAAAAAGCATTCACTTTAAAGTGCATCCAAGAAGAAGGATACAAACCACTTGTTCAACTATGTGGAGAGTCCCAGACCCATTCACAAGAGTCAAAATAACGTCGAAGAAACTTTTAAATTTGTCTTGTCGTTTTTAGTGTAAAAAAAAATAAACCATCTTTTACTGACACAAGCTGTGCTCTCAAATTTGTCAGTCAAATGTGTGATATGGTTGTCTAAGTGTTTGAATTAGTCTTATTCTTTTGCACATCCTGCATTCAGGCAGTGCATTTTGGTGTTTAAGGGGGATGGGGTGTGCTATTTGACCACGATATGAGGTTTTATTTCATGGTATCTAAGTTTTATGTACACATACATGCTTAGTTATTGTTTAAATAATAAAAAAAAAGCAAATTACAAATCATAAGACTAATACAATGGATGCAAATTTTAAAAAAAATTGTATACAGTAGGTTTGTTTAACATCTTTTGTTAATCAAACCGACAGGTATTTAATTTAGGCTGCTGTCCCTCGAAGACCAACTGTAATGCACTGACACTGCATCCGACATCCCAACCCCGGTCCTGCATGCAGGCACCCCAACAGCACATTTTGCATGTCTTTCTCTGACACTAATTTCAGGTCTTGGAGCAGGGGTGTCAAGGCATACTAGAAACCAAATTTGGACGCCCTTCTGGCCTTTACCATGACGGATGAACCTGAATTGGGTGTATTTGATTAAGGAGACATTCAAAATGTGCAGTGTTTGGGTGCCTCCAGGACCAGGGTTGGGAACTACTGCTCTAGAGCAGGGTTCCTCAAATCTTGCCCTGAAGGGCCAATGCGCCGTTTAGCTCCAACCCTGATAAAACTCACCTAGGTGAGTTTTTGTTTTCTCTTTCCCACCCCCCCCCCCCCCCCCCCCCCCTAGACATTCCCAAAGTTCCACTATCAGCATCCTGAGCTTGCCCTCTATTGACCTCGTAGCCCCGCCCATTTTAGCGCTGCATTTGTTATTTCCACCGTGATCTCACGGATTTATGACTGAACCGCTTGTTTTAAAGGGGTCATATGATGCGGTTTTCCTTTGTCTTTGACGTTCAAGCTCTTGGTGCATAAAGAAGCTCTGTGAAGTTGCAGACGAAAGTCTCAAATCCAAAGAGATATTCTCTTTATGAAAGTTAAGAGTCAGCCACGCCTAGGGCTGGATATCGAGTTCGATACTTTTTAGGCACGACCGAATTGCCTCGATACCATCGAGTATCGAAAAACGTCTCGTCGTTCGTTACCAAATTTCGATACCTAAGGGGTTAATCTCATCAACTAAGGCGCGGATCGATCAGTGTTTGACATCCGCGAGAGCGATGCGAAAACGTACTTAGCAGTCTGCTCGTGGTATCTTACTAATTAGCCTAATACACCGATAGGTCTGCACAGTCGATCTGCGTCACTTGCGTAGTTTAGTGTGGTATGCCGTCCCACCCCCTTTAGATGTAAGGCTACATTTACCCCTGGTGCGCCTGTTTTTTTTAAAATGTAACGCTCTCCTCGGCTTACTGGCTTTCCACTCGCGTTTCAAGCCGGCTTTCCACTAGCGCCGACAAATATAGACCGAAAGTCGTCCTATTCAGTCGAGCAGATGTCCCGTTCACAGACTCCCGGGCTTACATTTAACGCCAGACAATAACCTGATTAAACATCAGTACCAAAAATAACCGTAAACCGCCAAAGCAATAATTCTGATTTTATACATTTAGAGTAAGTTGGCGAATAGGATTAAGGCTCTATTGACAGGATAAGGTTTCCAACTGCTTGAGTGAGGCTCGCGCCGCCTCTCCAGAGACAACAAAACACGCAACACGGAAGAACACGCTCGCAGCTGAGGTAACATTCAAATGGAAGTTATTTAAAATTCAGGTAGTTAGGCAACATCACACCGTGTTCCGCATTACGACTGTTAAGCAAAAATACAATGTAGTCAATTTTACATTTTAGGCAGAACAGCGCTCTCACAGCACCCGCCGATTTATTGCTGATTGATTCCGTGTTTTGAATGAATCGGTTGAGTCAAAGTTTCATTAACCCATGCATAAACACCTGATGAATCAGCCGTTTGAACGAATCACTCATGACTCACTCCATTGAGCCCGACTGGCGTTTTTATTTAGTTAAGTATAATTCCACAATTTCTTTTGTATATTTACATGATCTCATTTAATGGCGTTGTAGTATCCGTGTCATGAATTGATAGATCAAATGTAAAATTTGAATGAAATATTAGTGGAAGAGAATAAAGTTTTCATGGGTTGCACTACACTTACTGTATATATATGATTTCTACTATACCATAGAGCCCAGCCCCGCCCCCCCCCCCCCCCCCACCCCCCCCCCCCCCCCCCCCCCACCCGCCACACTATGCATAACCAACCCAATAACCCCGGCATAAACGATAAATAAGATTTATATTCCGCTTTTACTCAACTCACTTTAAACCAACAAGTTTTTGTAATAACTTCGGATTGCCGTGTGTGTTTTGGCCATGTATTGTTGATGACATTAAATATATTATAACCTCTGAGTCAGAGCAGTGATCATGAAAGAGAGCACATGCAGACAGCGCTAGAAACTGCTAATGAAAATGAATAGAAATGACGATTCTGTCTGAGCTAGGTGATTGTCACACGCACTAGTGTAAATGTAGCTATCAGATGTGTAAACTGAAGACTATTTGCACTGATTTATTGTGTTGTTTACATTTTGTTCCTTTGTGCAGTGGCTTTGAGTCTGTATAAACATCAACAAGCTGAAAAATAAAACCAAAGAGTTGTGTGGGATTTTTTTTATAAATATAAAGCTAATGTAATCTTGTTCAAATAGATGTTCTAACACGCCCCCACATATCTATGTCACTGTGGAAATATTAGCATAATACCACCCAAATGTGCACGCAAAGAAAGATGGTGTGGTTTCAGGAACCGCAGTAGTGTTGTTGATGCAGCCATGTCAGGGAGACTGTGTGTGTGTTTCAGTGCAAAAGCACTTTATTAGGCCTTCCGAAAGTAGATGCAATAGGCATCCATTGGTTCAAGTATATTTTACACCAAACAGCAACAACCAACCCCAGATGTTTGAATTTGTGCAAGCATTTTTATGGATGACTTTTTTATTTAATTATTTTTTTTTAAACCTAGAGGAGTACAAGGCTGGCTGTGCGCACAGGCGTTTCTTAAAAAAAAAAAGGAAAAGGGTAAATTCCGACTTTGCTATGACGATCTGGCGCTTCTGAAGCAGTGACTGTAAGTATGGTTTGTTATTAAAGTATTTGCTATTGACTGTTCAAATTCGGAGTTGTGCACATGGTGTGTGTGTGAGGGGAACAGGGTCACTTCACAGGAGAGTGAACTACCTGTCAGAAATCATAGCACGTCAGATGTCTTAACCACGGCTTGTGTACTGCATAATTACTGTGTCTGTCACGCGGCTCTGTTGCCCTTTCAGAGTTTAATTTATTTTTAAACTGATGGTAATACTAAGGACATTATTAACTGTGTTGATATTTACTTTGAAAGCTGAAGCTCACGATTATGGTAAGGGGCGTTACATTTCCGACGAGTGCTGGTGGTGTTCGGCCAATCACAATGCCCGGGGTCAACTGGCCAATCAGAGCAGACTGGCTTGTCAAAGGAGGGGGGCTTTGTTGAAAACGACGTGTTTGAGAGAAGCGGGGCATAGAGGACCTACAATAATGTACAGTATTTGAGAATTTTTTTTTTAACAGTAAAGCATGTCAACATATTCTGTTACACTAAATACACGAAATAATGATCTTTAAAATGGCATCATATGACCCCTTTAAAATCTTACTGGTCAACTGACATTTACTTTAAACATTACAGTGCTCACGATGACTTTCGTTAACTCTACAATACATAAATCCATTTTACCAGCTAAATTACTCTTAGACAGCGATGTCATAGAAATATAGAGAGCTACCGCACAAACGGAAGTTCAAAGACAATATTCTAAATATGGTGACGCGCTTGTTTCGCTGAAGAATAAGGTCAATACCCTAATACAAAAATAAGTTTGTTACAGACAGTACAGCATAACAGTAATCCACACAACAATGTCTACTGATTACTAGAGACAAGGTTTCACCTTCATACTGCAAAAACAAAGTTACATATTCCATCTTGGAAGACTGATTCTAGTGTCCATGCCAATCCCTATATCACTTTCTGGTTTTTGCTGAACCCATCCAGAAGGGGGCAATGGATCCCCGTTTGTGAAGCCTTTTGTTTATTGCTGTGCTTCAGAAGAGGCCATTCTCGCTTTAAAACCCGAGACATTATGTAATCACAAGCCTGTCAAAAGAGCTTGTTAGTGATGTTGTGCTGCAGGTAGATCTGTCAATATTAATCTAACTGTAGACTTTGATTGTATTTCTCATGCTCCTGGGCTAATATCACATGTATGAAATGCTTTAGGAATTTGTGGATTGAAATTAGTTTGAGGTCTCTTCTTCTGCAAGAAGCCACTAGGAAGACTAGACAAAAGGTTGTATGAGAATTTAGAATCATAAAGATGAATACCTCCAAGAGGGATAACGCTTATGGAGTGGGTGGGTGGGTGGATGTATAGGGTATTTGCTTCATGCTAGATATTGCTTCTGTGGCGGAAGATGGAAGTAATTACCAGTGTCTGTCTGCCAGAGACCATAGCTGGGAACCCTTGGAGAAGAAAGAAAAAGCAGCAACCTACAAGTTTTATTTATTTATATATATAATATCTATATATATATGACGCAGAGTACGGGACTCAAACCACAGTGCTTCTATTCCACAGAGCAGAAGTTCCCATCCCAGCCACAGTCATCCAAAGCTGGCACTTCCTGTTGGTTTTTTCCTTCTAACTTAAAGGGGTGGTTCATTGCGATTTAAATTTTTTATTTATTTTTAAAACATAGTGTGTAATGTTGCTGTTTGAGGATAAACAATATCTGCCAGTTGCGACGCTGAAAGTTCATGCAAACAAGATTTGTCTTTAAATCTTGACCTTTAATGCTCACAAAAGGCCTGCTAGCTACAACTGACGTTTCCCGGGTTTCGTGACGTAACAAACCCAGATAAACCCCGCCCTTGGGAAAAGGCAGCAAAGGGGGTGAGGCCATGCTGCACTGCTTTAGAGAAGAGGAAGAAAAAACTAGAGCTGCACCTAAACATCTATTCATATATGAATCGTTATTCTGTCTTCTAACGGTTCTAATTGATTCACAAGTTTCAAAATCACTGTTCTAAAGCAGCGGTTCTTAATACTGTTCCTCACGGCTCTCTCTCGCTCTCTCTCCCCCAACAATGAGCTGTTACAATTATACACTTATTTTCACATAGCTATGAGAAGCTTTAAACATGGACACGCGTGCAGTTGCGTACTGTAAAGCTTTAATCAGGATAAAACCGTATATTAAAAGCTAACATTAGCAGTAGCATTTACAAATAACAGTGTATCAAAGTATGAGACCACAAAAAACATAGGCCTAACCATTAAAAACCATGCTTGCACGATCCTCTTCAATAATATCCTCTGCTTCTCAATCGGGCTCAAACTGATAAGCGATATTAACGATGCCGTTGTTTACAATACAACCAGAGCACATGCCGGTGAGGGGCGGGACGATTAGATGAGCACTAGAGACTGTTTAGCCAGTCACAACACACTGGGCTAGCTAACCAATCAGAGCCAATCGCCTATTTCTGAGGGAGGGGTTTCATAAAAGCAGGAAATGATCAGTGCGTTTATAGGAGAAGGGGCAGAGCGGTGTGGAATAAAGATAAATGCGTTTTTAAAAAGAAGCTTTAAAGGGTTAGTTCACCCAAAAAAACAAATTATGTAATTAATTACTTGCTCTCATGTCATTTCAAACCCCTAAGACCTTCGTTCATCTTGGGAACACAAATTAAGAGATTTTTTTTTAATGGAATCTGAGAGCGGTCTGACCCTGCATAGACCGCAACGCAACTGAAATGTTTCCAAGTCCAGAGACGTAGCAAGGAGCTCTGTAAAATAATCCATGTGACATCAGTTGTTTTCCTGCCCACATTATATGAAGCTACAAGAATACTTTGTGCCCAAAAGAGAGAAAATAAAAATACTTTATTCAACAATTCGTCTCCTCCATCACCCTGGTGCCATTTTGGAGAATATCCGCTGGACGTATGCTATAAGAAAAATATCTTAATTTGTGTTCCGAAGATGAACAAAGGTCTTACGGGTTTGAAACGACATGAGGGTGAGTAATTAATGACAGAATTTTTGGGTGAACTAACCCTTTAATACATGTTAGGCTGCACCTCATAAACCCAATCAAGCCTAGCGAAAAAAACAGTGAACCACCCCTTTAAGAATATGCGAATACTGCATCAAACAGACATCTGTAAAATCTATAGAGAATCTGGAGACAAACATATTGCTCCGGAAGTCCATCTCAGATGTGGTGGCAGCTCTGGTTTATAATTTAGTTCGCTCACAAGTACAACTGTGCAAACGTTTACAAATGCCACCCATCTGAATATTCAGATATTCCACATCACTGCCGTAAGATTTTGTCTTCCTATTATGCATGTGAATCTCTCAAGGCTTCAAATTTTAATACCACAAGTAATTTCTTGAAATGCAGAATTCTGCTTTTAAAGTTTTGAACAGTTCCGGTGAGGAACCGAATGGAAAGATTTTCATAAAAGCTTTGTGCAACTTGAAGAATACTCTGTGATTATCCTTAAACCAAAATTATAACTTTGGAGAGACATGGAGCCTGGAGGGACATTCTGTCCAATCTGAAAGCTGATGCCCGGTAAGCACAGGAGACGTGTAGAGACAATGTCAGCTAATATATAACTCAAAAACCTTGTAGAAAAACAGCCAGAAGGGAAAAGTAGAGCAAAAACAAAAAGTGTACAATGTCTTATCTTCCATCAAGTACACAAGGGCAGAATCGTGAAATGTCTTTTGTTTAGGGTTTCTGGTACCACTGTGTTTGGGAATATGTCTAAAGCGTAACAAAAGGACAGGACAGAGTTAACCAATACAGCCATATTAAAACTGCCTGTTATCACCCCAAATAAGGACACAACCTCAAGATGCTGTTTTTAAAGCCCAATTAAGACTGAAAATAAAACTAATTCCTAGTAAAAAATAAGTAATTAATGTCACCGTGTCTCAATGTTGAGCAGGCTAGTTCTGGAGGACTGTGATGTAAAACTTCTCCTGATGTCTTTTCCAGGGCAACCAGCCAGCCCGTTTAAGCCGTGTTGGGTCACTGCGCTGAGATTTGGAGACAGTCAGCGTGCTTTGTCAGGTGAAATCATTTGTGCAGACGTTTGCACAAGTCTTTGTCCACTCACAATCTCCAACTCTGACCCAAAGGTCAGACATCTGTGTGAGAGGAGCTGTGGGAAGAGGTTCAGAGAGTGTAGTATTATCCCAGGATTGCAGAAAGTCATTCAAGAAAATAGAAAAGGCAGAGGGTGCACCATCTGGTTGGCTGGCTGAAGTCCTATAGGTGCACAAGCCCTATCAAAAATGAAAAGCCAATCCTTGCGTGGAGGTGCAGAGGAGGCTCTAGTGGATGCAGTGTTACGAGATTAACAGCTGCAATTCTGTATAAATCATATTCAGTTCAGATTTTTTAGAGATTATAGATTAGTTCTGCCAAGCAGACATCTGTGATGTGACGTGGCCAAGTATGGTGACCCATACTCAGAATTAGTGGTCTGCATTTATCCCATCCAAAGTGCACACACACACAGCAGTGAACACACACACCCGGAGCAGTGGGCAGCCATTTTTTTGCTGCGGCGCCCGGGGAGCAGGTGGGGGTTCGGTGCCTTGCTCAAGGTTGTGGTATTGAAGGTGGGAGAGAGCGCTGTACATTCACTCCCCCCACCTACAATCCCTGCTGGTACGAGACTCGAACCCGCAACCTTTGGGTTACGAGTCCAACTCTCTAACTATTAGGCCACGACTTCCCCTAGTCTATCACGACATGATAGAATGTCTGTCATATCAATTAATGTAAAAGTTGCATCATTCCATAATATGATACACACACTCAAACACACGTTAGTCAGCCCTCTTGACTTTTTATAAGTGCTCCTGGCTTTTTTCCTCCTTTCCGTCTCATGCAGAGCCACCTGCAGACACAGAACACAAGAAAACATTGGGAACAAGCCAAACCGTACTGCCGTGTTTCACATTATTCCCACATTATTCTCCGATATGGTCAAACTACCACAGTTTTTTTTTTTGGGTATATGTTTGTACATCATTGTTTGACTGATATTTCACAGCATTACTGACCTGAAAAAGTCTTTACTTTGTGGATAACAAGCAAACTTGCAACAGTAATTTTTCATTTTCGCTGCTGTGGAGCGAGTCTAGTGAAATAACTATTGTCTGCAAAGCAAAAATTCAAAACATCAACCACATGCAGTACAGTGACAGCAGCAACTATAGTTTCCCCTCAGCAGGTCTCCCAGGTACTAACCAGGTTGTACCTCTTCCATGGTAAACCAGGCAAGAGCTGCAGGGTGATGTAGTGGATGGATTAAGTCATTAAAAACACTATGTAAACCCTGCTAGTCAACACATTTTGTAAGTAAAAGTGGATTTGTGAGCTCTTGTGCCCGAGTTGTGTGGAACAACAGGAAAATAAATCTTTGGAATTCTATTGTCAAAAGGACAAATTTGAGACCTCTCGGGACAAGCAAGGATAAACCTTGACCCTTTCTTCCAAGAAACAAGTTGAAAAATGTGCATGTTTGACACTCCATAATAAGTACCATTGTATTTGCAAAAATCTCTAAATAAACAGCCGATAAACTTCTATGCATATGTTCCCTGATGAGATGTTGCAACTCCAGAAGCATTGCATTGGAAAACAAGCCAGAGATGAGACGAGACGCAAGGGAAAGAAATACATGAGGCTCAGACGAGAAGCCGTCCTGCAGGAATTGGCACTAATATGAGCAAAGGAGGAAGTCACAGTGGGAGGAGATGGATATAAGGACAACAAGGCCGTGTATCTCTGGTTTGACTATGATAACTGTTTGGAGCCCAAGCAGGGACACTGCCCTTCGTTTCTCTTTTGGCATGTTTTGACTGAGTTTTGCAAGTGTGCTGTTTTTTTTTAAGGGTAAACAGAGTTATACTATGACTGCCTTTTTCACGTTGCTGTTTTCGTAACCGTTGTTGGGAGACATACAGTGGGTTGATGTTATTTTCTACACTGGCAGGACTGTTTTAGTGTTGACTTTTCATGTTACGTATGCAAAATAAAATGTGACAACGTGGGTGCATTTTTTTAATGCATTTTATGTGGCCTAGAGAAGCTGACCTCATCATGCTCTGGTAGGTTTCACAGTGTGGGTTATGCAACTGTTTTGTTTGACAGGCTTTGATAAGGTTTCAGCAGCTGGGCTTTCAAGGGATATGAGGATCTCATTGGTTTTGATCTCACAAATGCTTCTCATTTTTCTTGTTGCCTCTCTCCCAAGTTTCTAACCGTTTACAAATTCTGGAATCATTCGTTAATTTTGGAATACTAATGTTATGTTTATAAACCTTACAGTTGTAAATTGTCGATATTTCTAGTAAAATAATTGCTTGCAGAGATAACTGGGCTGGAGAACTGTTTACTGTCAAGTTCAACTCATGAAAACATTGATAGACAGCCAGACAGCTGTTATACAGAAAATTACAGTATACAGCAATGGGCCATCTATTTAAGGTCAAACAGTATAGGTCAAATGAAACCAAGGTTCTTAATTATAACACACTGCCCGATAAATTGACCATTCTGCAAAAAAGAAAAGAAAAAAGGCCTGAATGCTTGGGAATTTGGGTTCACATTCCATGTACATTTGTTAATAGTACATTCGTTTTTAAGAGTTGTTCACAGCCATGTAACAATTGTGCACGGTTGAATTCAGTCGACATATTTGTGCCAATATCTCGCTTTTAAATGGAAAAACCACAGAGCCTTCAAAAGATAGGGCAAAAGAAACTATAAAACCAATTTTATAGATTTGCTATGGAGAGAAGTGTGGTTTAAAGGTTTGCAGAATTGTGGCAAGGAAAGAATATGCAAAAAATATGTGGCCATGTCTTTAATGCACATTATTGTCAGGATTGGATTGTCTTTTGCCTTGTCCAAATACCCACACTTGCGGTCTTTGCACTTGACCACTTGACTACTTATATGACGTATTTCCTGTATTTGGCCAAGGGTCGCTGGTGAGATGAAGACACAAGTGGGTGTCGACTTTCATTAATGATGGACCACTTGTAGACCCGAGGGTGAGTAATAAATTACACATTTTTGGGTGAACTAACCCTTTAAACTGACTTGTGCACTCAATACCAAACTTTGTTCATGGATTGCACCCCAAGCAGTTGAACTGTAGTGTTGTTGTTTTTCTTTTTTTGGTTCTTTTGATTTTGCATTTGTAATAGGGTTAATGGTCATTTCTCTCAATTTATGTCAAAGGTTAGCAGTTTTAACGGTTTACTTAATTTTTACTCTTATTTTACATATTTCAAGTCTTAAAGGAGCGTTGTAGAAAAGATTAACATACCACATTAATGTGGTTAAGGTTACAGAAAGGTTGATTTTACATTTGTAATAGTTCAAAATAATGTGACGTTCATACATCCTGGTAATTTTGTAAAATGATAGCCACGTTTTAAGACTGTTAGGTCTATTCTTATACTGCTTAATGGTTTTTACATTACATATCAAGTTTTCAAGGAGAGGTGTGCAAAACAGTTTTACATTAATGTGGTTAAAGTTACAGAAAGATGACAATGTTTTTAAAAAAATCTTGAAAAGACCATTTTATTTTATACTAGTGTTTTTCCATCAATTGTTGATGTGTAAAGCGCATACAGGCTAGTCTAACTGCCAGCAAAATTCAGTTGGCTTTTTTTTTTCTCCATTTTTTTGACAGAAGGTGATGCATATTTTAAAAAGACATCACAATAAACATTGAGGTCTTTCCAAGAGAATATTGCTGTCTTTATTTATAGTAAGTCAACTAAATGAGCATTTACTGACAATGTTTTTATTTTATTCTAAGTGAAAACATTTTATATTAAAGCAAATTTAGCTTTTGTTCATGGTAAAAGTTAAGTTGTAACAAAGCAAATAATATATATTGACCTACATTTAAGTAAAGTTTTTTCTTGTGACTAAAGAAAATAAATAGCTTTAGGTGTTATTAAAAATATAGTTTGTACTGAATCAGAAATTCAACTTGAGTAAATGTAATAAAATTGCTTGTAACAAAATTACAGCAATTTATTTAGTTTAGTCCAAAGTAAAAATTATACTTGGATGTTATGGTAAAAAGTAAGTTGTACCAAAGTAAAAATTTTAAGTTGTACCAAAGTAAAAAAATAATTTGGTCTTCATAAAAAGCAATATTTTAACTTTGTTTCAATGTAATATTTTATCTTGGGCAGAAGAACTATTTTGATTGATATTAAATTATAATGTAAAGTTTCAACCAAATCAAAAATATAATTTTAGAAAAACTAATAAATTTAGCTGTAACAAATTACAGTAATTTTTTTAGGTTGATCCAAAGTATCATTTTTTTCAGTGTAGTGTTGTAAAAATGCAAGTGTTTACATAGCTTAATTTTAATTTTAAATACTTTGCATTTTAAAATCAACTTCTAAATGTCTGTTCAGTAGTCCCTATAACATGACAATTTAAATTTGTGGTGCTTCTAATTAAGTGATAAAAAGCAGTTTCAAATGTTGTACAAAATAAATATCACCACTATTCATTTCTGCACCAATAAAACGTAAAACCACTGTTTTTCTACCAAATTATATGTAATATTATTATATTAATATTTAACTTAACTTGCAGTGGCATGTTTCCGTGACCTGCGTGATGATTCAGCAGAAAAAGTCTCATGATTTATTAAGAACCGATGCATGATGGGATACACAAGCCTCGAATAGCGTCAGGGAGCGGTATTCGATGATAGTGGGGTTTACGGTGCGTTGTCAAGGGACTGCGCTCTGGGTTTTAAGACTTGGACCAGTTGTGCTCACTAATGCCTGTCACGCCTATCAAGTGGAGACTGCAAGTGTGGGATTTGGACAAGGGGTAGTGTTTGCTCCACATACCCAGTTTCTCCCTCCCATGTGCGATTATTTGATCGTTCTGTTCTGTCTCATGATCTTAATTAGAGATTAATTCGTCACGTGTTCTCCCAATTCCTCGTTATCTGTGTATTAGCCCAGTCTGTGATTGTCGGTTGTAGCATGATTTTCTCTGTTTGGATTGCATAAAGATGTGTTTGCTATGTACGTCTCATGTTTCCTTCCGGGCGCGTTACGTGACAATGATATGTTAAATCTCTCTGCTTTTGAATATTCAGAAACTGTGTAAAGAGCTATAAAGAAGTTTGTGAGTTGTATATTCAGCAATCAATTTCATGTCCACATGTACAGGCCAATATTACAAACCCAATTCCAGAAAAAGTTGGGGACACGTACAAATTGTGGTACACCCGGCATGGATAATTACAAGATCTCTTAAACTTATATTTTATTCAATAGATATAGATAAGATATCAACTTTGCAAGTGAGACATTTTGAAAGTTCATGCAAATATTGGTCATTTTGGATTCTGAGGCTCAACATTCCACAAAAGCCTTGAGGACACCCCGGGCGATTACGCAATAAGAGGGGGGAACAGTTAAATGTACTATAAGGAACAGCTGGTAGGACCAATTGCAATTATTCGGTCAATGGCGACATGCCATGATTGCGGTATAAAAAGAGCCTGTCCGCGTGCGTGTGCTCGCAGTAAGTCAAAGAGTGGCAGTGGATCACCAATTCCCCCAATGCTGTGTCGAAAAATAGTGGAGCAATATCAGAACGGAGTTTCTCAGAGAAAAATTGCAAAAAGTTTGAAGTTATCATCATCATCTACAGAGCATAATATCATCCAAAGATTCAGAGAAACTGGAACAATCTCTGTGCGTAAGGGTAAAAGGCCGGAAAACCATACTGGATGCCATTGATCTTTGGGCCCTTAGACGGCACTGCATCACAAACAGGAATGCTACTGTAATGGAAATCACAACATGGCTCAGGAATACTTCCAGAAAACATAGTCGTGAACACAATCCACCGTGCCATTCACCGTTGCCGGCTAAAACTCTATAGGCAAAAAGGAAGCACATAATCTAAACATGAGTTCCAGAGTGCAGGCGTTTGTCGTCTGGGCCACGGCATTTAAAATGGGATGTGTGCAGAAGTAAAATCAATGGTTCTGTGGTCAGACGAATCAAAAATTAAGTTATTTTTGGAAAACTGGGACGCCATGTCACCGGACTAAAGAGGACAAGGACAACCCAAGTTGTTATCAGCGCTCCGTTCAGAAGCCTGCATCTCTGATGGTATGGGGTTGCAGGAGTGCGTGTGGCATGGGCAGCTTACACATCTGGAAAGGCACCATCAATGCTGAAAGGTATATCCAAGTTCTAGAACAACATATGCTCCCATCCAGACGTCGTCTCTTTCAGGGAAGACCTTGCATTTTCCAACATGACAATGCCAGACCACATACTGCATCAATTACAACATCATGGCTGCGTAGAAGAAGGATCTGGGTACTGAAATGGCCAGCCTGCAGTCCAGATCTTTCACCCATAGAAAACATTTGGCGCATCATAAAGAGGAAGATGCGACAAAGAAGACCTAAGACAGTTGAGCAACTAGAAGCCTGTATTAGACAAGAATGGGACAACATTCCTATTCCTAAACTTGAGCAACTTGTCTCCTCAGTCCCCAGATGTTTGCAGGCTGTTATAAAAAGAAGAGGGGATGCCACACAGTGGTAAACATGGCCTTGTCCCAACTTTGTTGAGATGTGTTGATGCCATGAAATTTAAAATCAACTTATTTTCATAAATGATAATTTTCTCATGTTTAAACATTTGATATGTTGTATTCTGAAATTTGAAACTTCCACATCATTGCATTCTGTTTTTATTCACAATTTGTACAGTGTCCCAACTTTTTTGGAATCGGGTTTGTACATTAGATAGCAAAACCAAGTGTTTCTGCAAACAAATTAAGCTAAACATTTTCTCAGCACTAACTACATAGACATTTTTGCCATGACGTTTAACCAGTTGGTCTGAAGCTGATTTTTGTGGATACACAGATGTAGCAGAATAACCAAAGATGCTGTTCATCACACCATTTTATTAATTAAATGCTATGTCATTGATATTGTGTTATCTAATGCAATGACATTCATAAATGCTTAAATGTTCATTTTAGGGTCCCTCTTGGCAGTCCCCCATCTCTTCAACTCAAATAATTAGACTGGCAAACTCTGACAAAGCTTTCCTGTTTATGCGCTCAGCTGCTCTGCAAAAAGAACTCGGATATTTCAGTTTTACTCATCCAGCTGAATGCTGAATCTCCCCATGAACATGGTGACAAAGGAATAAGCCTCTAATCATACCCCACCCTCTCTTACTTTTATCTATATCTCATGTCTTTCAATCTCAGCCTACTAGGCTTCCCAGAAATTTTTTGAGATTTATAGTTGGGTACAACTGAACATTGAAAGCGGCAGGGGCTCCAAGTTAAGACATTACCAAGGCAAATAGCCTGAGTCATGCAGTGTTCCCACATTGATCAACAATGAGATCATCTAACAAGTTCATGCAGTATTACCTTGTTTCTCCTTCAGCTCTCCCACAAGCATACAATTAAAAGCAGAGTATGTACACATTCATAGTTGATAGAAAGGCAGACACAATTCAGTCAAGCAACACTTCAAATAACGTTAACTCTCGATTAGAACTTGTAATATGTGCATACAGCCGAGTTCCATAATATAATCTTGCTTGACTGCAACTACACAACCCTGTGGGTTAAGAACTTAAGAACTTCCACAGAAGAGTCATAAGAAAAGTCATAAGTCATAAGAGTTTCAAAAAACATAAATCAATCCTTCTCTCAATTAATCAGAATTTAATTTGTATCAGAACAAAACACTTTGCACATTATTGCATGACACTTTAGTAAAAAAGCGTTTCCCTAATCAAGGTCTACTTAAATGTTTTGAATGACAGTGACACATCTGTATGTATATTCTAAGACATCTTCAAACACATCCTGACTGTCACTGTTCCTTGTGTGGAAGTACAAATGTTGTCCAATATCAGTTAAAGTATATCAAGTTTAGCTTGGTACTTTACTGTATTGCTATGGGTGAGTCATTCAATTATATTTTAATACAGATGGGGAAACCACTACACTGGCCCCACATCAGAGCTATAACAGTCTCACTGGCTAAAATTAATCAGACTGTCACCAAATAAAGTGACTCTACGATGTCTGTGAGTCTCTTCCCCTGAATACATACATCACAAAACAAGTATGTATCCTATCAGGAGGGAAAGCACAGAAATCTCCCCCCCCCGGAGAGCGTGAAAACAATACATAGCGTTGAGCTCTTATCAAAAGCAAGTCAGGTCTCCTGTGCGCCCCAGCTTTAGTTTCCAAACACAGAAAAGGGTTCCAACCAAGACGTGACACCAGAGATTAAGACTACCTTGAGCAGGATTGCAGCCTTTGTATTCTCCAGCATGTCCATGTGTGTATTTGCATGCATGTAGCTTCTTTGTAGGCAGCAGATGTCTTCACAGGATGTCTCTTTTCACTTTCAGACATTTGTGTGAACATCAGCCAGGGCCGTTGGGCTCTTGTTAGAGACGTGTGTCTTATTCCATGCCCCCTCATCTGTACCCCCGAAACTAGACAAATTGATAGGGAAGGGGAGGCCCTGCCAGATGTGAGCCATTTGGAGCCTAAGTGGGTCCACTTGCTTTTCCACAGCGGAACCTTGAAATGATTCAAATTCCTTTAGAAATGATAAACATGCTCTGAAAATAAAAATAACACAGGAAATAACATTTGGATAGCAGGCACCTTGATCTGCTTCTTTTTCAGAGGTGTTGTAATGCACAATTCAAGATGAGGAAATCGAAGCACTGTCATTATCAGTTTTGCCATATCTGGATAATAGTCCTACTTGGCTATAAAGGAGTGAATTAAAAGATGACGTGAGTAAAGTATATTTTCTTCCTGTTGAAAAAAACCCCAGTATATGCTGGTTAGGTATGTTTTGAAGCATGGCAGCTGGTTTGAGCTGGTTTAAGATGGTCCTTAGTTAGTCATGAGTTGGTTTAAGCTGGGTCCTGAGCTGGTTATAAGCTGGTTATGAGGTAGTCCTGAGCAGGAGCTAGTTGCTTAGAACCAGAAAATGACCAGCTTAAACCAGCTCATAACCAGCTTTTAACCATCTCAGGTCCAACTAATGACCATCTTAAAGCTCAAACCAGCCGCCTTGCTTCAAAACATACCAAACGAGCATGTGCTGTTTTTTTCAACAGGGCTCTTATCCCAACATACAAAGATATCAACAAATAGGCTAAGCAAGTATTCCTGAAAAAGTGCAAACACTGAGGCTCTGTGATGTTTGTTAGATGAAGCCGTTAGGTTCATCTAAACCTAAATCTACCACTAAAATTATCTTCATTACAGACCTTGACTGAACAGAAGTTAAGCAAGTCATGCGCTACATGGATATCTTGCAACAGAATGCAATTCAATACTTGTCAGATTTAACAACTCTTATTTGAATCCTAATTTGAAGGTGAGGTGCTTGACATCTCAGGGGACGGGTAGCCTGTTTGGAAAAATCCAATTCCATTTGGCACCATTTTATAGTGCAGAAATAATACTGTTAAATCCAAAATCCTCATTGTGGTAATCTTAAAATACAGATAATGCAGAAATAATATTCCATAATACAAAGATATTCTTAGATTTGTGGTACAGATGAAGTTTGTTTTGTCTGCCTGGATTTGAGAAAGAAAGGTGACGCCATTAAACCCCTTTGTCATGCACAAGTTTAAGGGTAGCAGAGAGAAAGTGGAGAGCACACATCTGTGAAAACAAAGTGTGTATACTGAAGCTTTGCAGTTACATACAGTGGGTACGGAAAGTATTCAGACCCCCTTAAATTTTTCACTCTTTGTTATATTGCAGCCATTTGCTAAAATAATTTAAGTTAATTTTTTTCATCATTAATGTACACACATCACCCCATATTGACAGAAAAAACAAAGAATTGTTGACATTTTTTGCAGATTTATTAAAAAAGAAAATCTGAAATATCACATGGTCCTAAGTATTCAGACCTTTTGCTGTGACACTCGTATATTTAACTCGGGTGCTGTCCATTTTTTTCTGATCATCCTTGAGATGGTTCTACAATTTCATTTGAGTCCAGCTGTGTTTGATGATACTGATTGGACTTGATTAGGAAAGCCACACACTGTCTATATAAGACCTTACAGCTCAAAGTGCATGTCAGAGCAAATGAGAATCACGAGGCGAAGGAACTGCCTGAAGAGCTCAGAGATAGAATTGTGGCAAGGCACAGATCTGGGCAAGGTTACAAAAATATTTCTGCTGCACTTAAGGTTCCTAAGAGCACAGTGGCCTCCCTAATCCTTAAATGGAACACGTTTGGGACGACCAGAACCCTTCCAAACTGAGCTATCAGGCGAGAAGAGCCTTGGTGAGAGAGGTAAAGAAGAACCCGAAGATCACTGTGGCTGAGCTCCAGAGATGCAGTCGGGAGAGGGGAGAAAGCTGTAGAAAGTCAACCATCACTGCAGCCTCCACCAGTCGGGGCTTTATGGCGGTGGCCCGACGGAAGCCCTCTCCTCAGTGCCCAGGAAGAACATGAAAGCCCGCATGGGAGTTTGCTAAAAACTAGGAAATAAGATTCTCTGTGTCTGATGAACCCAAGACAGACCTTTTGCCTTAATCTATGCGGTATGTGGGGAGGAATAACCAGGCACCTATGCTCATCACTGTCCATACAGGCCAAAAGTGAAAGCATGTGGCCTTGCAGATCAGCTTGTGCGGGCGTGGTTTTCAGCTTGCAGGGACAGGCGACCTGGTTGCAATCTGCAGGGAAAGATGAATGCAGGCCAGTAAACGTACAGGGATATATGACGAAACCTTCTCCCAGAGTGTCAGGACCTCAGACTGGGGGAGGTTTACCTTCCCAACAAGCAATGAAGCCTAAGCAACAGCTAAAAACGAAGAGTGGTTCACAACAACTCTGTGGAGTTCTTGTATAATGGCCCAGCCAGAGCCCTGACTTAAACCCAATTGAGCATCTTTAGAGAGACCTAAAAATGGCTGTCCACCAACGTTTACCATTCAACCTGACAGAACTGGAGAGGATCTGCAAGGAGGAATGGCAGCGGATCCCCAAATCCAGGTGTCAAAAACTTGTTGCATCTTTCCCAAAAAAAAACTCATGGCTGTATTAGATCAAAATGTGCTTCTACTAAATACTGAGCAAAGAAAGGGTCTGAATACTTAAGACCATGTGATATTTAAGTTTTTCTTTATTAATAAATCTGCAAAAATGTAAACAAATCTGTGTTTTTCTGTCAATATGGGGTACTGTGTGTACATTAATGAGGAAAAAAAAATAACTTTAATGATTTTAGCAAATGGCTGCAATATAACAAAGAGTGAAAAATGTAAGGGGGTCTGAATACTTTCCACCCGTACCCAATCGAGACTACTAACCTCTAAAATAACTCCAGCAATGGTTGGACTTATGAGATGTTTATCTTCAGTAGGGATGACTTCATGCATGCGGAAAGGCAAGTGAGCTGGAGGCTTTATTTGTTCAGAAGGAGAAATTTTTCTGAGCGACTGCCTGATGTTGAGTGTCATTTGTGACAGGGCATAGATGTTTGGACATGTTGAACGACTAGGGAAAAGAGTGGTGTCTTGGTTGTCTTAGTAAATTCCGAACTATACCTCCTAGGCTTACCTTTTGTTCACACACTTCTTTATCCCAACTGGCTATCCTCCCATCCAAAAAATTAAAGTGTGTACAAGGTTTATCCAATTTACGCTGACAACATGAAGGGAAGATGAATTTGAGAGAAAGGCTCTTTGAGTTTATCCAAGCCAGATGCATAAGTCTTTGCATACTGATGCATACTGCTCATTAACCTCATCTGCTTGTATTTCCTTGCAGAACAGTCCATCTTAAGGGGCGTTCACACAGAACTTTTATGTTTCAAAATGCAAGAAGCATGGCAGTAAAATGGTAAAAAAAAAAAAAGTTGAACATCGTTTAACCTGACATGCCGTTCTAAAAACGCACTGCTCATGTGCAAGAAGTCGCAAAATATATGAGACATAAGTGCAAAGGTCAAAGACATCATTTTACAGCATGCTTCCATTTAGCTTCTAAGATGCTCCAGGCTGGATAATGCTCCTGGTTTCAGTGCTTGTCTAGCTGGTGGAGCAGCAGAGCCAAGACGTTCCTCATCAAAACAAAGTCGGTCAGTTAAAATGGACTTTTTGGACACCTTGGGTCAACCAAACATCCATTTGCAAGTGGAAATCCTCAAGAGATAATCAATATAATTTTTTGGAAGCGTTTGTTCCTGATAAGCCCTATGCTGTGATTTCTCTTGAACTCATTTGGGTTCAGAAAGAAGCCGACCTGGGGTGTGTTTCCCAAAAGAATTGTTAGCCAACTATGGTCGCAAGTTCCGTAGTTACCAACATAGTTCAATGATTCGGTATTTCCCGAAACCATAGTTCAAACGAACAGTTGCCAACAGCGTCGCAAACTTACGTGGTAGGAACTACAGCTCTCGACTTGTGGTTAGAAGCATAGTTTCTTGTTAGTAAGACATATGGACTTAAATAAATTATGCTTTTGGGCACAATAAGCAAACTAACATGCAGTACAATCTATACCTTCCATTCTATTTAAATGTATATACATTTTAATCTATAAAATTTAGCGCATCCTCAATAAGTGCCGTTTTTGAAGAGTGCACAAGGGAACCCCGGAGTATGACGTAAGAGGAAACCTGCGATGAATCAAACATCAAATAAAGCAAAATGACAGGGAACAAAACATAGTAGTTATTTAGGTGCCATGTTCAATACAGCAGCATCTCAGGGATCTTGAATCAATTAATTAGCAGAAGTTATTACTCTACCACATGCGTGTGACGTCATTAACAATGGCCCTAAATTGTTGAACTAATGTGATTCAAATGACTGATATGCGACTGTGTTCAGGAAACAGTCGTGACTGGTTAGTTTCCACAAGAATGCATTGTACTATGGTGGTTAAACAGTAAATTACATCGTTGTAGGGGAAACCCACCCCTGGTTTGGTTTTAAATGGGATGGTCTATGAGGTCTTTCATCACAGCTCTGTTCGGGAATCTATGACAAATAAATCCTCCAGGCTGGTTGTTACAGCTGTCTGGCTGGGGTCTGCTGGGCCTTGTTTTAAAAGGCTGTAATGAGGAACAGATTTGTCCAACAATTAGCACATGTTGCCGTGACACAGGTCCCAATTACTTTGCTTCCTACAGTCACAAACTTGTGTAGCATGTTGGGACAAGGAAGTGAGAACATCTTTAGGATCTGGGTAATGGGAATGACAACTCTTAATTCCCGAATGCACAGAACATTCAGGTGTAGGTTCAAGTGTGCTCAGACACAAATATCGGGAAGAGGTTGTTTTGAGCTTCTTTGTTGATGCTGTTTCCATCTCTAAAAAACGGACTAGCAGACACAAGTTTCACTGGCGTCTAAGCCATGCAGCATTTATCCATCCAGACTTGTAGACACATGCTCTGGAGTGACAGATGAAAGACAAGATCTGGTCCCTTTATCCTGTGATTTATTAAGAATGTTTCTGGATGATTGAACATTTTGTGAAGCTCAAAGGAATAGGTCAGTCATGACAACTCTAGCAATAAAGTTCAAGTAGCATAATGGATAATAGTCTCAAAATGTTTAAATTAAACAAATTAACACAATAGTTAGTACCAGTTTTCATCATATTTGTCGGTTAGCTAAAGTCAAACCTTTCTTAAGTTTTGAAACCATTATTCACGCTTTTATCTCTACATGCCTCAACTATTGTAATTCTTTGTATGCTGGATTACCTCTCTCTTCCATGCCTCGCCTTCAAATGGTCCAAAATGCAGCTGCCGCCTACTCATGGTTAGCCGCAAAGAGACCATATCACACCAATTTTATGCTCCTTGCACTGGCTGCCAGTCCGATATCGAATTTGACTACAAAATCCTGTTATTTGTCTATAAAGCTTTCAACAACTTAGCTCCAAGGTATCTCCGATTTACTCACCACTTACAATCCGGCTAGGTCACTTAAATCCCAAGATGGCCATCTTTAGTGAATTCCACGGTCTCGCCTGCAACGTAGGGGACACAGAGCCTTCGCAGTAGCTGAATTCAAATCTATGTTAAAAACGCATCTCTTTTCTTGTGCTTTTAATTCTATGTAATGCGTATGTGCTTACTTGATTTTATTCTTATTTATTTATTTCCTTTTTTACTTTTGTACAGCACTTTGGCCAACTAAGGTTGAATTTAAATGTGCTTTTCGCCTAAAGCATTGAATTGCCTTGAGTTGAATTGATCTGCCCAGTTGTTGTGCTCCTTCTTGGGACTGCACTGCTTATGGTGCTCTGTGCTCTACCTCTGCAGTGATCCTTGTCTCTACGCAAACTCCCGCGTCTGTCCTACGTTCCTCACTCTCGTTCATCACATGTAATTCTCCCTTATTTTCGCCATGGGCACACACGGCCATTTTACACACAATTACAATTAAATGGATAATGATGCTATATCAAGCATCAAAAAGGCTTCACTTTCTTTGTCTTGTCCCCCCCCACCGAGGCACCTTTCCGTCTGGCTGGCTGTATCCATGTGGTTTTCCTTCCCCCGATCCCTTTTTGCGGTGAGGCAGCCCACATGTATCCTTCCCCACCCGTACGCTGCTTACCAGCTGCGGCCGTTAGTAAGTACCGGTCCTGTCCAGTTGACGTTCTTCCGCATTTCCCCCCTCCCCCACTCCTCGCTGTGTCCTGCGCCAGGTCCCCGGTATTCTTACCTGTCTCTCCTCCTTCTTCACCCCTGCGGGTGCAAGGGGAGCTCCAGCGTATGCCCATTCTCAGTGCCCCTTTTAAGCCATCTCCATTCGGTATTTGTACCTCCCTTGACCCCCCTATTTGTTTCCCGCAGTCCGACCGCCCATGCTGCCTCCGTGCTCGGCGTCCGGATTGCGCTACTTTACTTTTTTGGGGCTCCTCTCTACCGCCCGGCTAATTGTTAGCCCACCTGCCCCTGTCTTTGCAGCACCATGCCAACCCTTGAACCACGTTTATCCCTTCAGCTTCTTCCTGGTTGGTAACAGCCCCCCACAGTAGCCAGCCGTGCGCACGTGCCGCTGTGGTGGGATCCTATACCTCACCAGGCCACTGGAGCTTTTAGAACGTTTGCGAGAGAGTCTGCTCCGGCGATTCCTACATACAGGTCCTGTTCAGGTAGCAAAACACAAACCAACATTGATGTCACAGCCACTTAAGCTTTGATCTATGTCTTTCGCTGCTTCCGAGCCGTATTGCGTACTGCTCTGACTAGTAAAGGTGGATGATGACTAGAAGTCCCACATCTAGTGGCACAGCCTCTCGCCGACATCTTGCCTTTGTTTTTACCGCAGTAAGCCTTTGAATTTGAAAGTTGAAAGCAAAGAGTGGCACCACTATGCTGACGAGGAACGGATCGGAACAGGTACAGTTCGAATTCTGTTGCCGTTGGCCCTAGTTGCCAATCCAATTCGAACAAAGGTTGTTCCTGCATAATCAGCGATAGACTTCAAATCCACTGTTCACGTTTTCTCTCTTATTAACATCCACCACACATCCAGCGCCCTCTCTGACAAGTGCTGCGTGAGATAGGACTCTTTGTCCTGGGTAGGAAGAGCAGTGTATGTATATGCGCCCCATTGCATATGACTATGACCAAAGTCCACTCTGCCTGTCGTGTAATGTCCGTTCACAGCAGCTGCTACTTTCACTCATGGCAAGACCCCGAGTGCCACGTCTTTTTACATTAAAACATTAAGTTGTTTGTTCCGGTTAACAAGTTTTCGTCTGGACTGGGAAGAGTGGAATACGTCATGAAGGATGTCTCTCAACCGACTGCAAAGCTGGTTATGTTTGCCGGACCTTCACAGTGATCAACACCATAAATTTTAAGCTCATTGCAAATCGAACCATAACTAGTTTTTAACACAGTTGTTTTGTTTCATCCCAAGTGCGGACGCCCAGAAGAAGCTTGGTGAAAGCGCGCCCGCATCATTTTCCTGATGTTCTAACTTTCTACTTTAACAACACCCTGCGTTTCCTGATTTTTTCTATATTCTATTTGACTTTCAGTTCAGATTTAGGGCTTATAAGTTGCCAATGCAATACCGCTGGGTATCAATTATGGGGGTCCGTTCATCCCACAGACAGCTGTAGCCAAGATAGTTAGAAGTACCGTGTTATCCTTTGATTCATTCGTTTTTGATTTTATGACAGTACGCTGCCTGCCGCAAGGCTCTTTTTCGTTTTTTTTTTGGTTTTTTTCCCAATACTAATGATTTATCAAAAGAGCCTACTTCAGCTTTAGGATATGTTTGTTTTTTTTCTGTCAATTTTGCGGTAGACAACTAAAAGTACAATAACACACGGTTGAAATTATCGTTATACTTCTGTAAGGCCTGATGGGCCGGGCATAACCGTCACCCCTATTAGGCTCTCGCCACTGAGAATATTAGGTCAGACGCGGACCCGACGATCCACTACCAAAGTGCATTCATGTTACTGAAAAGCCCTTCATGTCGACCAAGTTCATCCGCCCCAGCAGAATAATAGTCCTCCACTGTTGCAGTTGTATGGATTCTTAACACATTTTATCAATTTAATATTTTTTTCATCAAACAGACTAATGAATAGCTCAACACAACTCATACCAGGGCAGCGTTAGGATAGGTCTTCTGATGTGTCGACAGGTGGTTCTTCAGTTGATAGGGGGGGTCGAGACCTAATTGCTTATCGCCTAAAGTCTTTCACAGACTGGTAATAATAGTCGTCTTTTCTTTCTCAGTTGCTCCTAGGTGCATACTGTCATCTTACAGCGTATCACCATTGAAAGTGGTGATTCGACTCTGCTGGACGCGCTTGACCACCCATCCTCGTAACTGCGACAAGCCTGATTTATTTCCGTACAGCTCAAGTATTCCCTGTGGTTCCTGTTTGTGGCATCGCTCCCAGCCCGCTGGATCCCAGGGAGTCCGTCGCTGCGCCTCCGCTGAGCTCGTCTGTTTTGTCTCATTAGTTTTCCAAGCCTGCTCATTATGTGTAGTTCTTTTGAACCGATACAAGTTCCCAGCTTCCCCCTCCCCTTTTCCCCCTCCCCCCTAAATGCCCCGTGACGTATTCAGTTCGTCCCTGTCTGGGGCCCACACCACCTCCAAGGCCCGTCCCTCCGTCATCCCGATATAGATGTACCACTGCTCTGTCAATAGCCTGCTGAGTTTTCCTGGATTGCACTTCATAACTGATCATGCGCTTAACACGGTAGTCGCGTCTGTTTGCTATTGCGTTTATTCACCATCGCCTGTTTATTGGACCTGTGTGAACTAGAGATAGGATTGCCTTAATGTTGTTTCTAAGAGGGTATTAGATAAAAACACAAAAATGTCTGCTCCACTTGCGACTTAATGCACCGAGAGGTGACTTTTTTTTAAGCGGCTGCATATTGTGATCACATACAGCCTAGAATTGCGTGCGGCTATTCCAAGCATTCTGAATTTATACTGAGGGTTTGGTGAGAAAAAAATGGAAATGGCAAGTTATTATATTTTCTTAAAATCTTGCGTTGCAGTGCGAGTGCACAGTAGCTTACGCTGCACACAAGTGCATATCCTTTTGAGATATATCAATTATAATAAATTTTAATAAAACACAAGACTACATTAATATAACTCTAACAGAAGGCTAATATCTGCTGTTCTCCGGTTGTCAGAGTCAAAATGACAGTTCTTGCCTGAACATTATAGGCCTATATATACCCAAGCCAATTTATTAATCCTTCCTTTTTGTCTTAGTGTTTAAAATATTATTTTGTCGAAACACAAATTAATTAGATTCTTACTTAACACAAACAAACCTGACTTATCGGGGCAATCGTGCGCAGGGGTCGGCTACAGAAGCTGGCAATAAAGTACCCTGGCCATTGTGCCAGGGGCTGATGCAAACGATAGAATGTTATCATTCCCACAGAAGAAAGAGCCCTGCTGGACTTGCCCAGTATGAGTTGTGTCCAGCTATTATAGCTGTTTGTTTGATGAAAAAGATAAATGTAGTTGCACTACATGCAGTTAAAATCCCAAACGGCAGCAGTGGAAGGAATTATTATTCTGCTTCGTGATTACTGTGAGAACTGATGATCGGCCGCTGATGCGTTTGAGCTGTCGGTTGACAATTCAGCAGAAGGGGGGCTTAATTCAGCCCACATGACGGACATCGATAGTAAGCGTTTATTCATTCTATCTAATCCATGAACGAAAAACGAAAATTTAGGCTGAATTATTATTTCTGTTTTTTGGAAAACAAAAAAAAACGAACCAACGTATAAAAGCGGCCAGTTTATAATTTTCTACTTTCAATATTAAATCAAAAAACGAATGATCGAATGATACACGGATTGTTAAGCTCTTATGTTAGTGAATCTGACTGACATTTTTCTAACTGGAGGCAGATAAAACTATCTGTTATCGCCTTTCAAGGCCAGACACTTCTGCCTCAAATAGACGAAACTGAATATGCAAACTTGAGTAATGCACAACAATACATCTTTTGGTAAAAAATTCAAGTGATGCATGTATAATTACATTATCTAAGTCTACGTCTTAACATCCATTTTTTAGCATGCTGTACTGGCAATGTCTAGGCCTGTTCAGGAACAGGATTTGAGGAGAATGTCCAAATTTATCTTCATGCCAAAATGTTCCTATTCCTGGGAGTGCATGTTTGATTACATCATGTCTTGTGCAATGAAACGCGGTGAAATCAGGAGTCCGTTTTTCATTCCAGGTGGGAAGCAGCCATAGTTTAAACCCACAGGGCATTTTTACACATTAGTAATTATAACAATACAGTAAATTATCCATTACCATAAATATGCTCTTGCACTGTCTACTGTGGAATTTTCCAGAATTCAGTATATTTGAATAACCGCAGATGACTATTAATACAGACTATACAAATTAATCATATCCCTATGGAAGCACTGTATCCATGCCAACAGCAGGAACACAATGCAGTTCCAATCGGCTCCTGGATAAATGCCAGAAAAGGATATGAGTTTTTCCTCTCTCTCTCTCTCTCTCTCTGAGAAACATACAGGCTAACTGCAAAAATACAACTTGGTTTTGATAAAACATTTTGATCTTATCTTTTCAAATTTTTGCTATGAGAAGTTGTCTGTGTCCTCCTAGTCAAATTCGAAACTATACCATACAAACGTCACCTTACCCAGCTGCTCACATCAAATAACAACGTCAACTCTGAGACTGCATCCCAACATATATGTCAACGCTACAACTCTGGAGCACAATGTGATTTAGCAATTCATAAAATAAGAGCGAGATTGAAATGTGAATGGTAACTGAAAGGTTTTAGTATGCCTATTATTGTATTGTTAATGGTAACAAGGTTGGTTTTTGGCACAAAACACAACTTTTTTTTCCAGTACCTGGAGGCTGGATAACCCTACACTGCAATGCTACTGTGAAAATAAAGATTCATAATCTGTATTGGCATTTTACATTTCTATCAGTTCATGCACTCCATGGGAATCAAACCCTTAGCCTTGGCATTGTTAGAGCCATGCTCCACTATTTAAGATACAGGAATTTTATTTTAATGACTACTCCACAATTAAAACTGCTGGCGGACTGAGAGTAAAAGATTTGGCAGTCCTTTTTACTAAGAGAAATTTCATCTACCCCCCAAAGGTCAATGCGTTCTAGCTATTAAACCTAATCCAGGACAGATTTTTGGAATGGTCCAGACTGTGAAAATGAGCCTGCCTGAAAAAAAAAAAGAGTAGAGTAGAGAAAACAAGAGTAGAGAAAACTGACGATTGAATAAAGATAAGTTTAGAGATCGCACTCACATAGTAACTTTTAGCTCAAGAAAATAAAGTACTCTAGAAAAAATCAGACTGACTAAAAATTTCCATAAGCTTTTTAAGATAGATTTTTTTTATCTGATATTTTCAGGTAAACCAGTTGTTCTAGGGTTGTTCTTTTTAAACATTTTAACCACAAAACAACACAGAAATACAGGAACTGTCCTTATTTAGTTCAGTGAAAGACAGATACAAATGTCTTCTAGGAACAGACACATCAAAGTCCTCACTGCAGGGCAGGTCGTGTTTCTACGCAGGGGCCCAGTAATAGGGATAAGTGCTGTTCATTAATGAGGTGATATTAACAAACACGTAGAAATAAATAGTCCCAATGGCATGCCAGAGATAAAAGCAAGCAAGTCTCCTAGTGCTTCAATCATCATTTCATTTACAAAGCAAGATGCCATTCAATTTTATTTATTTCATGTTTACGCAACTATGAGCACAAATGTAAAATGCATAATAAATGCAAGACGGTTCTCAAAGACAAGTTGCTCAAGATGATAGAGAGATGTGCCAACATTTCTGCTTCACAAGTAAGTAATATTTCACTCAAACACTGTAATCATGTTATCATTTTTGTACTCTTATGTTGTTCCAAACCTGTATGATTTTTAATAATGTATTGCTTGAGTTCGAGCTCAAGAACCATATAAATTTGTGTTGTCATTTTTATGAACTGGATGAACTGATTAATTCAAAATGATTTACAAGTTATGCCAGATGTCATGTCGCACGTTTAATTTTTGGGTGAACTACCCCTTTAAAACAAGTCCAGGAACATACTTTCCACATCGTTTGAATGGGGTTGCCTCATCCAGAGTCTCTTTGACATCAGACTGATGAAGAGCCACACAAAGTGCTGGAAGCCTGGAGGCGGTACAGTTGTAACAGGGACATGTGGGTCTGCTCGCCTGCACAGAGACGCAATGTGTAATTTAAAACCAGGCACAAGCTTGGGGGCTGCACTAAGCCTCACACACACATATGCTCATGCACATACACACACACATACAGTCAGACTGCTGAGTTCAGGCATCCAGCACTGCACAAAGCTCATGACAGGACCTAAAGATCAGCTAACAGGACATATCCAGATTGGATGAGATTTCGGATGCATTTCCCTGTGCACAGGTACCCGAGGACTTATATTATGGGTGTGCATGTTTGCATGTGTGTGGGGAAATCTTTCTTGCAATGCCAGTGCAGATGGACGTACAGTAAGTCATGCACTCTTGAATCGACTGTAGTATTTTTGGCAGGGATTTGGGCATTGACTGGAGTCAGTTTGTGTGAAAAGTTTATTTAGCAATTGTGTCTCTTCTCAAGACACCCTGTCCAACTCCGCATGCTGGTTCAGGAAAGTAGCAAAAACGTGAGGAGAAAGACTGAAAGACTGATTGTTCTGAAATGCATGTTTGTGGTCCTCTTTTTTTTTTTAAAATGTCTGGACAGGAAAGTATTGATTGATGTCTATGTGAGTCCAAAGGTTCCTCTGCTTAAATATATACTGAAAATGATTTTCACTGAAAAGGACAGGTTTAATAATTATACCACTTGATTTTTTAGGGTTGAGTAAAAAGGAAAACACTTTGAGAAAACTCTTTTCCTCCTCAAGCAGGAAGTTCAAATGGTTTTAATTAAGCGCTGCTGGCCATGTAAGCGTGTTCTCTCACACAGACATTGTGCTGATAACTGGGGTCTATACGGTGTGGGAGGGGGGTAAATTCTTCTCAAGGTCTCTAACCAAAATTATTTCAAGTCTTTATCTCTGGACCTAAAGTAATCAGGAGCATTCTTTTGGACATGCTGGGTGACCTGGACTTTGGGTGGCATGAAATATAAAAAAAATAAAGGAGTTGAAAAGAAAATACACACTCCCCCTCTCGTGTAGGACAGTGAACAGTGCCTGCGTTCTGCTCAATTTCCCATTAAAGGTTTTCCATCCCTTGGTTCTTCTTTCTTTCTATTATTGTAGTAAACCAAGGCTGTGGCACCCAGGGACTCGCACAAGGATTGCGTTATGCTGGTTCATTCACCTGATGTGCTGACTGTTTCCTGTTAATGTCCACTCCATTAGCAGAGCTTATCCCAGGCATATCTACTCACAGACTCCCTTTATACCTGGGATTATCATAGTTTGTGCATGTGTGGGATTTCAATATAACATTTCTATCCAGATATCGACAAAAAGTTTTAAACTTAACTGTTTCTATATCTTAACAGTACAACATGTGCTTGTGATCTCAACTATAGATTTCAACTAGCAAAAGCTGTTTTATTTAGAAATTCTGAAAATTCTAAAGAAAATTCTTTGGTTAACGCAATCACAACGCAAGTGGCATTTTCTGTTTTGTTTGAGTAAGTACTATATGATTGGATGTCTATCCGATCACAAGGTTTTAAAAAAAATCTAGATATCAAGACTTCACTGATCTGTACAGGAATGCATGGCATCTGTCCTGGTACATATGCTCTAAAAGTTATAGAACCTTTTCCATTGGCATAACAACAAGTGCTATGAAGAAAAAGCAGGAAAGTTCAATGATTATCACACAGCATGTTCACATAGTCATGCCGTTTTATCACTGGAAAGAGAAAACATGAAAATACAATTTCAACAATTTAATTGCATGATGCATCTGTGAAAATAGCTGCACAGCAACATAACTATAGACTGGAAGAATGTTGCCTGTCAGAAGTCTTGCCAAGACCTGTTAGTAGTTTTACAGTGTCTTGAAAGACAGGGAAAGCCCTGAAGCCCAAAATCCATTGCTGAAGTTCACTGCTATCTGCTAGTGAGGAGGACCAATGAATGAAAGTGCTGTAAATGGTTCAACGGCAAGTTAGATTTTTGGGCAGATGTTCAGCAGACTCACAAACAGAATGATCAGCCTGGAGACAGAATGAGTACAGTACAGGAGCATCCCTGTTCAAGTTAGAGCTTTTTTACTAGCACTGCCCTTCCAGTTCACTCTTGTTTCTCCTGCAAACTGTTGTCTCATAGAAGAGGGCTATAGTATGTGAAACTATCTGTCAGCATTCCTGTACATCTTAATTCACATTACTCAACGGACTACGCCGGACTACTCAAACAAACAGCACAATGTTTTGAGAGTGCTAGAGAAACACAGTCTTTATATTTCTGAAGAAGTCAATCAACAAATAGCTTATATATGTCTCTGCAATAGCACACAGCATGGTGACTCAGGCAAAGTCTATGGGAGGTAATTATAACATTAGTGCATGAGCAAACTGAGAGAAAAGCATGTAGGAAATGAGGACTTATTTGTAATTGTTATTAAATAGTAAAAATGTAGCATGTCTCCCCACAAGGCAAATATTGACATAGCAGGGTGTGGGCTCATAAAAGGGATTATGCCAGAAAATCGAGTTGTAATTCATTCTGTTTTTATACAATCACTAGGGAAAGCGGTCATCCAAATATCTTAGATCATTTTAAATTATAGTTAGAACACTATGCTGCACTGATCCTTGACATATGGTATATATGAAACTTTACAAAGTTTTCCTACTCCAAGTAAGGAACAATTTATGATGGACTATTAAATTGTTGAACATTAATGCACAACAAAGGTGGAAATGCAGCCATGACACAAAGTGGATTTCAAGAATTCAATGCTTATTCTGTATCACAGTTACCAAACGTGCTTGTCTATATAGTGTGTTTATTTCAGGATGTATAAATCTACTTTTTATGGTCTACTGTTACTAACGTGGAAAGAATGTGGCAAAGTGATAGTGAGGATAGGTCAACAATCCTGGAACTACTTCATATCAGTGCTGTTAGAAAGAAAAAACAACCCTTGTAACATCTGTCAATCAATCAAAATCAATTCAACATATCTAAAGATAATGAATTTCTTGGTTAATGTTTGTCACAGGTGAGGATTTGTAAGCAGTGCAACAGATTTAAGGGATGATGTAATAGGACTGGTACACATATATGTGTACAAATGCTCCAAACTTCCTTTCTGTCAATGTCTGTGCAGCATTGATGTAAGTGCTTTAGCAAAAATATAAGCCTCACATTTTGGCATTTAAACCCTTTGGATGGCTAAACTATACATTTTCATAGAAGGGAACACAAAATTATATGTTGTGGATTGACTTTAACTTTAAAAATAAGTACTGTCCTATGAGATTTTACTTGTTTTGAATTAACAGTAAGACAAAGGTGCTATTCATTTGTGTGTATGTCCTCTCTCTCTGTTTGGAATGCAGCTCTTGTTAATGCAGTTATTTACATTTCGTTGGCCTTTTCTCAGGGACTGCAGTTGTGCTCTCTCATTCTGACTAAAGCAAGCTCTTGGTTTATCGAAGTTACGCTAAGACTCTACTTGACTGGTTAACCCTGCTGCTGCTGTTTGCCATGCGCCTGCTCTGCGGTCTGCTGCTGCTGCTGTGCCTGGTGGTCTGGGCAACTGAGGCACGAAAGGGTGGAAAGGGACGCCGAATGCGGAGTCGAGACCGGTCAAGTACCACCAAGCGGTTTGCTGCAGACTGCAAGGAAATTATTGTCAATGGGGAAAAGTTATTTGACTGCCAAGAGCGCCATCTGACAGCCGTATTGTTGGGCTGGCCGGAGGACATTCACCACCTGCTGCTTGCACGGAACCGGATCCAGGTGCTGCGAGACAACACCTTCAGTCACTTCCGAAACCTGAAGAGTCTGGATCTCCAGCAGAACGAAATCTCCCGCATAGAGGAGGGAGCTTTCAACGGTCTGAGCAGACTCACCACTTTACTGCTGCAGCACAACCGTCTGCAGGTGACGAGCGAAGGCATGCTGATCCCAATGCCGCAACTCAAGTACTTGCGACTCCATGACAATCCCTGGAGGTGTGACTGCCAGCTGGACAGCCTGGTCAGGTTCATACAAGTGCCCAGTAACCGTAACATCGGCAATTACGCACGCTGTGCTGAGCCCAGGGAATTCTGGGGGAGGCAACTGAAGAAGCTGGATGCAGAGCTTCTGTGTACCCCTCAGCAGGAGAATGTATTGATCCCGCATCCGGACAATCAGCCCCTACCGGCTTCACAAAAAAAGTCTGATGCAACCTCTCTATGTCACACCTACGTTCACCCTGTGCCCCGTCTGGACTGCAGGAACAGAGGTGAGAAAGTTATTGCTCACTATTTTGAGGGACATTTGGGGAGAAGTGGGAGTGAAATCAAGTTGTGGTTGTGAAGAAACAAACACATTACCCTGTTTGGGAAAAGCCAATGATTCACGATTGACTTGGCAAACCATGGTGATTATAATGGTCACTGTAAAGGTGCACACAGTATTTTCTGTTTATGTTGTGTCCAGTAACAAGGGGTTACCAAGAAAGCTTAAGCAATATTTGGCTGACTGTGTGACCTCAACAGTGGTATCATGAAATATTTGGTCCACTAAACTGATTATGTTGGCTGAAAGAGATTTTTCTATGGTACTCTATTCTGTGATTAGCATTCATTCCCACTAAACAAATAAAAACTTAGAAAGAAAGAACTATTTGACCTTACTAATATACTAATCAGTTTATTGAATTATGCATAATTATTTTTCAATCATTTAGATAGTTGTTGTATGAAACATGAATGTGAAAAGATTTGGGAAGGAGGCTGCCAAATGAAATGCAATTAAGCAATTCAATCTGACAGAAAGATGAACAGGGTTAGTTTGAAAATGTGTGGTTTCTTTTTAGCAAATTGAAATGTTGAAGTGGTTTTACTGCGGTACCAGTTAGGGCAAAGTGTTGTTTATTCCACAATAAATACTGACACAATGAATAATGCTTTCCTCAAATCCCTAGACACTCCCTTTTAATTGTGTAAAGCAGCTTTTCATCTATATTGTTTAAGAAACAATACCTACATACACTGTATGCTGAGACATGGTGTCAGTTTGAGGGAAAAATTGGGAACAACATTACACTTTTTTTAAAGTTCTAGATAATAGATAGAAGATATTTTATGCTGACTCAGCATGTGGTAAGTTACTCTAATTCACAGCAGAGTGGAAAAATGTCTGGAAACATGAAATATAAGATGCAGGGAACTAGCGGAAAGGCAATGAGTATCTTTCCAGCTTCAACATCTGGAGACTTTTCTCTAGAGACACATTAACGCCATATTCTGACTGTTATCAAGACACCATAACTTTTCTGAAGCTTGAATCTCAGTGTTATATTTCAAAAGGCTGTATGCAAAACAAAGGCAAAATTCATATAAAAATCCCTTTGTGAATCGGCCCCCTAAAAAAAGCATAGGAAATACCACAATACTACGGCTATACATGCAAATCTCCATGGGAATTAGAGAACAGTGCTGGTCTGTGTCTTATGTATGTCTTATAGTGTTTCAGGGAAGGACTTAGGACAAGAGGGTTTTTTTCTGATGAAGGGATGACTGTGAGATATGACAAAGAAAGTGTCATTTAAATTTCACTCAAGGAAGACGGATATAATTCTGCATTTAACTATGAAAGAGCTCTTTGTCGGTGCAAGATTTTTTCTCTTCTCTGGAGCCCTCTGTTTCTGCACATGAATTTTGAGTTCTCCATCTTGTAAAGCGAGGTTCATTATTTAAAAAAAACTAGATAAATGTGCTCTGACATCCATAACAAGATGAGAGACACTGCCAGGCCAAAGATGAAATCTTCAGGGTTAGATGAGGCAAGCAAAACGTGTGTGATAGAAAACGTTCATTTCTATCACGTTCATTTATTTCAAATGAAGTGAAATAAATTAAGTCAGATGGATTTTGAAGTCAGTGGGATTTGGAATTCTCTGCTTGTCAGAAATAGTGAGTCAGCATTCTGGAGCTGAGGGAGGTATCCTGAATCACTCCCTCGAACAAAAAAGTCACACTTTTGTAGCGTTACATCATCCGTTCTGGTGATCTAAGGGATAAATGGCTATTTCTTTTGTCAGCATTAATCGCAGAAAGCACATGCAGGAATCTTATGGCAAGAGCAGGAGACTAAAAGCCAAGAATTAGTGATCTCAACTTCTGGGAAGGCTTTTCCCTGAATTAGTTACAAGAATTACAGCACGCTAATTTCTTTGGGTACAATTCAGAAATCTCCAGATCCCAGAAACACTGTAAAACAGTGTCATATCTACTCTAGTAGTAACTGTGGATCAAATCTGTGTTTATATAGGTGGCAGAACAACAGCAGAATGTAAAATCTGAGCAAGATCTCTCATTGAAGGCACTCTAGGGTTTAAAACAGGTGCTCTGGCAGGTCAAAGCAGGAAGTGCAGCTGTATCAGTTCTGCATGCCGCATAGCTTTTGCACATGTCAAGCAGACAAGTCCCACGATAACATTTCCGAATATTACAGAGACAGTGATGTCTCACAGAGTTTCAAGAGTTACCACCAAACGTGTGCCATGCGTACGATTTTAATAGCACTCTCTGTGATGATATAAATAAATATAGCCAGGCACGGTTTGCTGGAGCCATCCAAAGTGTTGCGTTGAGCTTTCGAGTGCCCAGAATTTTCCAAAATAAACAGAGAGCTTCTTCACAATGATCATGCTTTGTGTATAATTTAAGATCCATATACAGATACTAGTTAGTTTGAATGCCATTATCAGTAAGTGTCTGAGAAAATGACTTTAGCAGACCACCAATGAGGAATCAACTGTACAGAACTTCCAACAATGGTCATGGCAGATGTTTCCTTGTATGGTTAGCCTGCTGGAAATCATTTGGAAATACAGAAAGCCC
This sequence comes from Sinocyclocheilus anophthalmus, assembly GCA_018155175.1. Lineage (NCBI taxonomy): Eukaryota > Metazoa > Chordata > Actinopteri > Cypriniformes > Cyprinidae > Sinocyclocheilus > Sinocyclocheilus anophthalmus. The sequence goes on along the minus strand of JADLZN010011734.1, from coordinate 20,140 downwards.
TTCAAAGTGCTTTGCAAGCACACTGTCAATTACACAATATTCCCTTGGGAATCAAAATAACTCAAAACGAAGTAACGAAGTAATGTCAATCAAACGTGTAATTGTGCTAATTATGAAGTTACCTTTTCCAACAGGCCTACATAATTACAGTAATTCAACTCTCTCTTCCATAGACCTTAAAACAGTCCCGGCTGACATCCCGTTGGATATTGTGAGACTGGATTTATCCAGAAACAACATCAAGCAGCTGAGACCAAAGGAGTTTGTAAACGTTAAAGACCTAAAGTTCTTGAACCTGAGTGGAAACAGCCTGGAAAGCATCGACACAGGTAAGCCAATGGTACACAACAAAATCCTGTCCTCAAGACATATACTTATTTGATTGTTGCACAAAGTGCAGGAAGCAGATGTTTGGCACAGCAATACAGTAAGTGACAAGGAAGGAGTCTCAATCGAAAAGAAGTCTGACATTAAAGTTCTAAAGCATCTTGTCAGGCACTGATTGAAATGACACCAGTTGGGGAATTCATGAAAGGTTAACTAGAAACCATTAATTTTCCTTTCCGTTGCATTTAGAAAACAGGCCACATTCTGTTTGTGCATCAATAGTGGTGAAGGAATCGACTCTGGCCTCTACATTAAACTGAAGGGCTTATATGTGACACTCATTTGTCAAAAGACTGGGTGGGTGAAAGAACTTAAGTAAATTATGAGTTTTTTGGGAATAAAGAATGAGAGAAATCAAAGTGTGCCTCAACTATGCAGCACAGCTATCAAGAGTTGTTATTGTGGAGAAAGCAATAAACCTCAGCATGTTAATTTTCAAGCCTTTACCAATTAGAGCAAACCGGGCAAGGGGTTCACAGAATAGAATTGCTTGTAAAAAATCTGTAGGCCATTTCTTGCTGAGCAGACACATTTAGCAGCTTTAGGAATCATGTAATCTTTCTACCATGAAACACAAAAGGACTTGTGTGTAATAGTCTGTTCAAGCCAGTGTTGTCAACAAGTGGGATCTGTGTAGATGATTTGAATGAACATTTGCAAATGATCTTAATGATGTCCATTATAAAGGGTTTACCAGACAGTATAGCTTATATATATATATATCTATATGATACTATATAATATATATAGATATATATATATAATTATTAACACTTGGGGTCCCTGAACTTTAAAGGTTGAAAATCTTCGTTTAAAGCCATACAATAACTTCAGTGTTGGGATGTAAGTCTTTAAGAAGGGTTGAATCTTGAAACTCTTTGACTTTCTATAATTTTATTTCCCGAGTCTGTCAGATACTGTACAGTCAACTCTTTGGTTTAAAGCAAATCCATTTCAAAGTCATTAGAAATGCCATATATTTAATCAACTGACCACTGTATTTCCCTGCCTGCATTTTTTACAATTAAGTCTACCCCAAAAGTGCTTCCTCAGAGGTTTATACACAGAATTCACATTTGTCTTTTTCTCTCACCATAGAGAAATACAAACAAAAACAAAGTACTTGCTGATGCCGCTATAATTATAAGACATCTTAGCCTTTCTAGACTGCCTAAAAAATGCACTTAATCACAGTCAGTTGGGCTCTAATGAACAGAGCAGCAGGGTGTGTCATCTAATGGTTCCCTAGAGGGATGATAACACTCATTCAGTCACACCACAGGCTCAGGAACTGCAGTCTAGCTTCTGTTTAGTTCATCAGTCTGTTCAGAGATCACAGTGAGAACACAGCTAGTTGGCAGATTGAGCTCACTTCAATGCAAAAGAGGTGTAATTCATTCAGTCATATCCTCTAATTAAAGGAATGTTATGGTTTTTCATATCAACAGTATGTAAATCTGTAAATAAAATCTAATTTTATATATAATAACACATAACCAAAAATTCCATTAATAATGCATTCAATATGATTTAATTTGTACTTTTTCTATTTTAAATATTCTACTTTAAATAACATGATTTTTAAGTATTATTTATAGGTTTTGAAAATGAAATCTGAAGAGACTGTTCATCTATTTACTGCTTTTTCTGTTTTCTGTAGCTGCCTTTACAGGCCTGCTGTACTTGGGAGGATTGGACCTGTCCAACAACAGCCTGCGCTATTTTCAATATGGCGTTTTGGAGGACCTGTACTTCCTGAAAAGACTGTCTCTGGAGGACAACCCCTGGACTTGTGATTACAACATTCATTACTTGATCTATTGGCTGAAGCACCACCCCGGTGTGTCCCACACAGGTCTGGTGTGCAGTGAACCAGAAGAGTTTAGTGGTTGGCCGGTGGAAAACTACGTCAAGACCTACAAAGCAGACTGTCCTAAAGACAAGCAGCTGGGCCAGGTGCCTGGCACTGATCCGGCAGGCATCACAGCTCAGGAGCTCACAGCTGAGATAGATGAAGAGGAGCTGCTTACAGAATTGGGGCCCAGACCTTACAGAGGGCCTAAGAAATTTGAGATCATCCGTCTGTCTTAAGATGGAAACTGTGATGCTGTTGGGAACTCTTTTTTTTTTTTTTTTTTCGTCATGAACAAATCATTTTCCCAGCAAAATTCTGACTGTGTGATAGATGAAGCTTTAATATGCTGTCACATTCGCAGATTAATTCAGTCCAATCAGAAATCAAGCAGTTGATGTTTATGTATTGTTTCGTATTTCTAATGAGTAATTTTGTAAATTGAATCATGATAAATAAAATACAGATTGATTTTTTTTTTATTTTAATTCACTGATTAATCTTATGTTTGTCCATTAACCAAATTTGAAGAGGCGAAATATAGTGCCCCGTGTTGTGAATTTTTTATTCAGACACAATTCAAAACGCAACAACACATAAACTCTCAAATACTTGCACATGTAAGCATAAAAACTATTTCCTTTTCCATGCAAAACACCCACATTAGTGTTAAACACAAGGTAAAACCCACATGTTCAATTCTCCAACAAGATATAGCACAAAAAGAAACTGTAAAGTCTATCAAATAGAGACGTACGTGTATATCCACATGAAGTCAGTCCTGTGATGTATATGTCTAGAGAACATTGGCCATAAGTGACTGAAACATTAGAAAGGCATTTTTCTGAGGGGGAAGGGCAAGTGTATAGCAGTTTTTCTCCAGAGCCGCATTTTTATCTCGATCCTGTCTAAAAAGAAACAGATGCTGGAAGATTACGGATCTGCAGTTTATGTCACTGCTTTGAGAGAATGCAATGAGTGAAAAATCTGGGGAAAATATTTTGCAGTTCAGGTGGAGGGCCATATGGGGACTGACTCCATGCATTTGAGTGAAAACATGGCAGGGAATCAAAGTAAATAAATGGATGAAGAGCTCATCCTTTTAATTAATAATTGTTTTTCAGCAGCACAGATGTTTTCAGCATTAAATCTGAGTGCCGTGATTCTGCTTAGCTTCCCGTCCTCCTCTTCAGTTGCCTTAAACATGGAGAAGTGTTGGTCTACCGCTACTGTCTACGACGTCTGTCTTGGTTTTTTATTTGAATCTGTTGAGAGTTATAAATAAGACAGCAGATTCAAATACTTGGTTTAACTAAGAGAAAACTGGAGCACTGTGACATAGGTGGAGTTCCTCTACTTGGAGAGCTGATGAGAAGTTTGAGTGATAAATGCCCTGAGTAAGTGAAAACTGAGGCGCTGGTTAAGCTCTCAGTGGGAGTGAATACCTACCATCATACCGTGACCCACAATGCAAAGCAGAAAATGAGAGCAGTGAGTGTTGTTACTTTTTCCACAGAGGCTTACTGGAAAATGGAAAGCTGATTCACACACAATGATGGGAAACATCACTGTAAAGGCTAATTCACACCTTAAGACTTAAAAAGAGTGAAGATAATAGGTTATAATGTTAAAAAAAATGCTATAAACATTTTTAGATTTCCTTACATAGTGGAAGGGGAGGGGCTATCAGGCTCTAATGGTGGATTACAAAATAACCTTTATAATAACAACCTAAAATTCATTCACTAGATGGTAGAATTCATAGTGCACAGTGTAAGTGCATAGTGTATAGAATGTCTTTTGGGACACAACTGATGTTACATAGTTTGCTAATATGAGGAAAGAGGGAGCAAAAACATAAATTCCAAACAAAGTGTGACCGGAAGTGCGAGAAGTTTGGCTTCTGATTGGCTAAAAAGAGCGGCCAGCTAGAGTGATTGACTATTGTTGGCACAGATGTGTGATTTCAATATCTGCCAGATAATAGTACATTTAATATGTGGTGTTCCCAAATATACAGCGCCTTTAGTAAAGGCGATAATCACAAAAACGATCAAACGTAAGCTGTATAATGTAAAGGCCCTTACGTTTGATCATTTTTGTGATATAAAATACAAAATAAAAAACAGGCAGCATTTCAAGTACTTAGCATACTTCTCTGAGCACCTGAATAAATGTTCAGATTAAAAAAAGAAAACACCGTCTTTTTCTTCACTCACACATAATAAACTGTGGGAAAAACAGTGGCTATTTCAGGAGTGGTTTAATCTCTTGTCCTTTTAAAGATAAAATGCTTACCAAAAACTATAAATATCTTTCATAACAGCATGAGGGCTGGTTCATGCCCAAAGATATCAAGAGGTTCAGGGACTGTGATGCCAAAATAAAAACACTCGCGCCAATCTCAACACATCTTTTTATAAACGGTGTATGTTGGCATAGCTGAAGGAACGGTAATTACATGTAAAATAAAAAACAAACGTTGAACACAGCCATGGGTGCATAAACTGGACTTTTACTGTGGTTATTGTGTCCTGCAGATAATATTATCCCGCACTACGCAAAGTTGTCTGTATGAATGAAAGCATCTGTCTGTCTGGATATCTGCTAGAACAGCCTCACACATGTCAAGGCTGACCTGAGAACCAGAAATAAAACGCTTTGTGAATTTAGTATTTTTTCATGACATTACATTGTTTAGAGCTAAGACCAAAATTGTAAAATTACATTTTTAAAACATGACAAGATAGACATTAAAGGCAAAAACAATGGTACTTTTTTTGTTAAAAATCAATCAATTCTTTTAGGGTTCAGATTGTTTTGATATACCAACTTTTTTAAGGATGGCTTCTAACTATTTTATAACCATATCATACCACAACGATTTGATTCTACATTTTGTCCTTTTTTTTTTGTACTTTATTTTTTTCCCCTCCTTTTTTTCAAACAAAATACAGAACAAAAGGATACATTCTAAAGAACAACCTACACACATAACAGACATATACTTACAGACAGTGGTCACCAAATATAACTTGTACTACATTCATGAGTATTCAGATTTTGATCAGATTCTGCCATACAAAGTTATGTTAAGGGTTACACATCTGACACGGTTTATGTATTAAGAGTCAAAATGATCTACGATCCCCTTTTTTTTGGGGGGGGGGGGGGGGGGGGGTTTGCTTTCACCTCATCTAAATGGCAAAACGAGAGGGAGGGAGAAAAAAAAAAAAAAAAACACAGGTCATCTAATCTTTCTTTTCTTCTCGACCACCTCCCCCAGTATGATGAGATTTTGGTTTTGGTAGATTGTTGTCTTAAGGAAAGGGTCAGCACTTCCATACTGTAGACATCATGTGCAATTTCTTGCCATTCACATACAGATGTGGGATCTTCCTTATGCCATTTCCTTGTAATGGCCTTCTTACTGGTTGCTAATAATATATTAAAGAGGTATATATCATTCTTTGTTATTTTTGAAGAGGACAGTCCCAGGTGCATTGTTCTAAAGTCACATTCAAGATTCAATCCCATTATTGCGTTTATCTCTCTATTCAAATCCTGCCAGTAAGTATGAATGATATTACAGTCCCAGAAAATGTGAAAATGGTCAGCCGATACATTTCCGCATTTTCTCCAGCATTCACCAGCTTTTGGATTCCCAGATTGCAAATATTTTATTTTAGGGGTTATGAAAAACCTTATTATATTTTTCCAAGTGAACTCCCTCCATGAATCTGAATTAGTTGTGGTCATCTGGGTTCTCATTTTTGTTTCACATACATTGTTGAGTGTTTTTTTGTTGACATTAAACAGGAATAAATTCTTGATACAAGTTTATTATTCATCTTTTTTTATAAGTATCTACAAATATCTGAACTATCGTTGATCCTATATCTTCTGAATCTCTTATATTCTTATTAAAATAATGTCTAACTTGAAGATAACGGAAAAAGTCTTGTTTATCTAAGTTGTATTTATGAGAAAGTTGTTGGAAACTCTCTAGTCCACTCTCGGTAGAAATAAGACAGAAGGATGTTATACATTGTAAACTCCATTGCTTAAACCTTAGATCCAGTCATGGTCATGATGTAAGTCATGTTCCACCCATCTTAGTATCCTTCCTTGTCTTTCAATTTTAGGATTTCTTAATTCTTTATACCAAATTTCCAATGGAATCTTTGTCCAACAGTTCAATTTATGTGACCGTGTCTGCTGCAAGTTTCTATCTCCATGTAACGCTTGAAGGGGTAATTCAATTTGTGACTGTTCAAAGTCCTTCCACTTTGCACTATATTCATCGTTACACCAGCAAGCCAAGTGTCTTAGCTGTGCTGCCTTATAGTAATCGTCTAATGATGGCAGACCTCTCCCACCCTTGTCCTTAGGAAGTTGTAGAGTGTTAAATCGCACTCTTGGCCGCCCACTCTTCCAAATGAAGCGTGATTTTGAATTAGTTTTTTCCATTCATCAAATTGCCTTTTTGGTATTTCTATTGGTAAAGCTTGAAAAAGAAAAAGTAATCGTGGCAATATATTCATCTTTATTATCTCTATTCGGTTGTATAGATCTAAAGGTAGGAGAAGCCATCTGTTCAAGTCCATTTTTATGATTTCTGTAATGGGACAATAGTTAACTTTATAGATGTTTGATAGGTCTGCAGGAATTTGAACTCCAAGATATCTGATGGAGGATGTATTCCATTTAAATGTGTATTCATTACGTATTTTATTACTTGGATTATAATTACACAAGAGAGTCTGGGTTTTATGTATATTTAATTTATATCCTGAGTATAATCCAAATTTTTCAAGAGAGTACATTACTTTGGGTAAGCTAAGTTCTGGGTATGTAAGAAACAGTAATACATCATCAGCGTATAAACAAATCTTGTGTTCTATATCTTTAACTACCACTCCTCTTATTTCTATATCGTCTCTGAGTAGCTGTGCCAGTGGTTCGATAAATAACGCAAACAGGGTAGGGCTTAACGGGCACCCTTGTTCGACATCCCCTTTCTAAATATGTTCCGACAATGTCATACCATTTTGTTTTATGCAATATGTGTGTAAAAATTTCATAAATTGGTTTTCCCATTAAGCACAATGTTATGTATACACTGTATCTAATTTGCATATTAAAGTGCTGTTGGGACAGCATGTTGAAAAAAGAAGTGTAATAATGGGAGTAGTAATTGGCCAGATTTTCATAATAATATCTAATATTTCATAAGAATATTGATATATAATTTGTTTTCCTTTTCAATTCTTTTGTCTCTCAAAATTTGAAAATTAATCAGATTTAAATTATAAATACAAAATATGATCATATTTCTATAAGGATGTACAATTTTATCACTAAATTAATGTCAGCCATTTTTAAAAACCAAGGAGAGGGAGTGGTCATGGTGAAACATCCAATCATTTGGTATCTCTGGAAAGCCCTGAATGTGCTCTGTACAGGACATCCAGACTTAAAACTGTGACATGTGAGGTCTCAGAGAAATTCACTAAAATATAATGTCCACTACAGAGGCAAAAACTCCATAGCTGGGTCTCAGGAGGATAATATACTGTCAATGTTCGCCCTCTGCTGGCAGAAAAGCGTTATTGCAAATTGCACAGCTATAAATACTACACATCCTCATGTTGTTTCAAACCCATATGCCTTCCTTTCCTTCTTTCCTGCATTGTGACCATATCTTGTAACGCATAATATATGAAAAAGTATCACAGGTTCCAAAAAATATAAAGTAGCACATCAGTTTCAACACTGATAATAAATCAGAATAATTAGAATGATTCTGAATGATCAGAGACACTGAGACTGGCGTAAAGGCTCTGAAAACATTCAGCGCTGCGTCACATAATACGATATTTTAAAGAATATTAAAAATAGGAAACCACTATTAGAATGGCATCATATTTCACAATTTGACAGTTTTTCCCTGTGTTTTTGATTTAAAAATACAGGCCTTGATTGATATATAATAATCTTTAATAAAATAGAACAAATTTAAGAAAATTCTAATGATTTCGTTTTATTATTATTTAGATTATTACTGCACATTATTACATAATTATTAAAATATACAAAATAAAAGCCATAAATATAAATATTTAATACAAATGTGTGTGTGTGTGTGTAAACTGAATATTAATAATATTAATACATTACAACTAATATTTTAACTAAATAAAAATGTCAATATTACTATTTAGTAAACTTTGTATAACGGAACCAGACCGGAACGTGTAGAAACAAGTCTTTTATTTTGAAAGGCGCCTCTAGCCGCCATCATCATCACGTAACCGTGCGTCGCTGTCAGTGTTGGATCGGGTAACTTTACAACAGCTTTTCAAATCATTTACTTTTTACCTTAATGCACACATGTATTATTATATTTTGTATAGTTTTCAACGCATGCAGTAGTTTACGCCCAGCAGAGGTGTTTATTTATGAAATACGTGCAGTAAGTGTTTATCGATCACTATCTGCATGACATTTCAATATAAGTTAGCAATCTATGCACCGACTTCCACTCACAGACAACACGAAATGCTTCATCTTGCGCTATTTTTAAAAGCACGAGGTAAGTTTTCCCAGTGGCTCAGTTGCTCTGACAACATGGGAAGCCGTTATGTGTTTATGCTGGAGTAGCTCTGTTTCTACAACACAGAGAGAATCACTGGAGACCAGCCTGAGCTTCACATCTAATCACTGGAGAGCAGAGGAGCAAACAAGGACTCTTGTGCTGCACATGCATTGATTAGATGCTTTGTTCGTGCTAACTAGGCTCCTACAAGTGATTTCAAACTGTCAGCCCCTGATGAGATGTGGCTGCATCTCTTGACTTTGGTTGGCTGAAGTGGAGTCATTTGTGTTGATTGAAATCTTTGTCTTTTTTTAGAGCTCTCTTGAGGTTGTAGTGGTTTCTGGGGGAGGTATTAAATCTTTTGCTTTTGTTCCCTCACTATGGAGCAGATGAACCCTCCAGCGTTAGGGCAGTCATCTGCCCTGTTCCCAAAGCTGGAGCTGGCAGGAGGAGGTGGGAAAGCTGCAGTCCTCCTGAGCGGCTCTACGGGACTCACCAGCTCTGATATGGAGCTCCAGAAAATGCTCATTGATGAGAGAATGCGCTGTGAGAACCACAAGACCAACTATCAGACCTTGAAAGTGGAGCACACCAGGTGAGTGAATACTGCATATTTATATACTGTAAGATATCCTGTTAAACTTCAACGTCTTCTGAGCATATATGTTTGTGTGTGTGTGTGTGTTTGTGGCAGACTGCAGGATGAATACCACCGGGCGCAGAGTGAACTGAACGCCTGCTCCGTGATCGCCATGGTCGCTCAGAGAACAGCAGCTGCGCTGCCGGAGCGCAGAGGAAAACTGCTGATAAACGCGTGAGCTGGAGGAGCGCAGACGGCAGGTAACATTTATACGTTATCACTTTTTAGTCACTACTTTATAACAAGTCATTTCATTACTGTCATTCACAACGCTTATAATAATTAAGATACGAATGCGGGTTGTTCATGGATTCGCGTATGAATATATGGGCAACTATTTAAAGTTATAAAGAACAGTTTTATATTTATTATTATTGACGCATGTAATGAGAAAATACAAGTCAAATGTTTGGCCAGCACTCCTCATCTTTATTAAAATGACTGTTGTTACACTATTTAGAATAATAGTGAAGTCATCAAAACTATGAAATAACACGAATAAATATGGTATAGGCAAAATTAAAAGAAATTAAATTTTGTATGTTAATAATTTTTCACCACATCAACCACAACTCTTCGCTAGTTTTCTTTTATTAAATTTTTTCCAAATAAATATATTGATTTTTGGTTCACAACCAAATGGAATCATAATCAGGAGTTTTTCTAAAATGCATGGTAAGGTTTTTTTTAAGTAAATTATTAATATCATACAGATTTATTTGTATTATTATTTATATGCAATTTAACATTTTGAATTAGTTTTTATTTTTATAATTTCAGTTTTCATTTTGAGTTTAAGTAATTTTGTTGTTTTGTCATTTTTATTTTATTTTTATTTTACTTCACGGTTTTAAATTAGTTTTTATTTATTTTTATTTCAGTTTTAGTAAATTTAGTACTTCAACTTACACTTTATTTATTTCACCTTAATAATTATATTTTATTTCAGTTGTATTGCAATTATAATTGTTTTAATAGTCTTAGTTTTAGTTAACAATAACAACACAACACAACTGGTGATGCAGAGAAAAGCGAACACAAGTGTCTCAATTAGCTCGAATTAGGCATTTTGCTGACAAAGTGTTGATCATGTGTTTAAGGTGCTGACCCCTCAGAGGCTGGAGCTCTTGAAAGCACAGGTGCAGCAGGAAATGGAGGCTCCCATCAGAGAACGCTTCAACAAACTGCAGGAGGTAAAAGATGCCCCTCCACACCAGCTGACTCCCCCTCCACAACTATTAACTCCTGTTGCCATGATAGCCACCTGAGTACATGCTACAGTCAGAATCCTGTCCATCACAGATGGAAAACAAACTGATTGCTTTGTCTTTTCTACATGTTATAAAAAACACACTTGAAATGTGTAAAAAGTCTTGAAATACCCTTCTCTATTTCTCTGTGACAGGAAGCAGAGAATTACAGGTCTGAGTATAATAAGCTCCGTTATGATCTCACTTTCCTCAAGTCGGAGTTTGATCACCAGAAAGAGGAGCACGTCCGAGTCCTGGAGGAGAGACGGATACGGCATGAAGCTGATGTATGTTTTATCATTTTGAATTGAATTTTGACCCAGCAGTGTCTCTGTATAAAGAAGTGTTATATATGTGATTGTGCAGGTGGCCCGACTTGAGCGTGATAAGGAGGATCTGGCCGCTCAGCTGCAGAGCGGAAACCCAGCACGGGACGGGAAGCGTGTTGAAGCCCTGCTGAGAGAGAAAGCTCAACTCCACCAGCGACTCAAAGGACTGGAGGCAGAGGTCACTGAACTCAGGGCGGAGAGGAATAACTCAGGTGCTCAGGCCGAAAATGTGCAGCGGATTCAGATCCGACAGCTGGCTGAATCCCAGGCTGCAGTAAAAGCACTGGAGGTGAGCGGATAAAAGTGAAGAGGTGTAGGTTTTTGATGATACAAATAAGATTTGATGAAGTTTGAAGTTTATGCCTTTCTGTTAAAACAGTATAGTTCAGTGTAAATTCAGATTTTCGTCTTTTAATATTAAGGGCTCATATGATACTTTTTCTAAAAGATCATTATTTGATGTATTATTTGGTGTATCAGATTATGTTGACATGCTTTAATGTTCAAACACATTATTTTTCAAATACTGTACGTTATTGTAGGTCCTATATGCCCCGCCTCTCTCAAATGCTTTGTTTTCAACAAAGCCCCCTCCTTTGAAAAGCTCAGTCTGCTCTGATTGGCCAGTTGACTCAGTGCATTGTGATTGGCCGAACACAACAAGCACAATGTAATGCCCCTTACCATAATCGCAAGCTTCATCTTTCAAAACAAATGTAAAGACAGAGCCCGAAAGGGGAACGGTCTCGTGACAGACACAGTGATGAATCTGGTATGTTTTTGCAGTACACAAGCCATGGTTAAGACAGCTGATTCCACGGATGTGACCCCGTCTCGCTCTCCTCACCCTCTTCTTCGCTCTCTCTGTCTCTCCTCATTCGTCCTCTGGTCTGTCCTCGTCTCTCCTCTCATCATCTCTCGCTCTCTCCTCTCTCTCCACTCTCTCCGCTCGCCTGTTGGTCGCTCAGGTCGCTCGCAGCACCACCACGCTGCTCACATTACTCTGCATTTGAACAGTCAATAGCAGATACTTAAACTAATAAGAAAACAGTATCTGATTCAGAAGTGCCAGATTGTCATAGCAATGTCAGAATTACCTCCTCTCCTAGGTTCCGAATGGTCGTCCTAAACTGCATTGCTGTTTGATTGTAATCTATCATGAAAGATTCCTAAATGGCTCTACTTTCTAAGGGCCCAATAAGTGCTTTTTGCGTTCGCACCTATAACACCCGCGTCTCCCCCATCTCCCTGCATGCTGCCTCCATCCTAACTGCGGTTGACTGAACACCACGCCTTCTATTCTTTGAGTGCCACAGTTGGGCTGCATTATGCAACCTTTTCCCACATCGTGAGGTAGATATGTTGGGTTGTGTTAGAACGAGCCGTTTTAGGGGGTCATGGCAGAGTCTTAACTTTGATAAAAAAATCTCTTTGGTTTTGAGACTTTAGTCATCTTGTGCAACTTCAGGGATCTTATCTATTCACAATCAGCTTGTAACACTCCAAAGAGAAAGGTAAACTTGAAAATCGCATCATATGACCCCTTTAATGATACAAAATTTGTCAGAGCATGGCACACAGTGGGTAATACACATGCTCATGATGTAAGAAAAAACATTCACTTAATATTCAATTCCTTTTCCTCCTGGATATGGATTCCATATATTATGATAATATTATCAATATTTAAAAAAATAAAATAAATATTTTTAGATACATATATATTAAAAATTTTATTATTTATAATGTATAGTCTCACATAATTTAGTACAGTGAAGTCCAATTTTGAGACCACATTTACAAGTCTCTGGGTCACTTTTTAGTATTTGCCGTTTTTTATATGAACTATTTTAATATCTGTATTCATTAGTAATATTTTTGAATATTTGAAATATTTTAAGAAATCATTTGCTAAGCCTTTTCTATACTAAAATACACATCTTACGTTTTTATTCATATGTGATGTGTTCATGTCACAGCATTTGACAAACACATAAAAAAAAGGAAAAGATTTAATACACATAAATAATATCAATATTTTATTATATTAATTATATATTCTTTTATAAATAATAATTGTGTAATAGGATATATATTAATATATATCTATTATAGACTATATAGATATTCTAAGATTTTTATTACGATGTTTGAAGGCCTTTTTCTCTCTCCCCCTGTTGGTGTTCAGGCAGAGAAGCAGTCTATTCGTATGCAGTTGGACCGGACAGAAAGTGAACTCCGTCTATCTCAGGAACAAAACACACTCCTCACAGGCAAACTGCACAAAGCCGAAAGGGAGATCCATTCACTCAACAGTCAGGTGCATGAATACAGCCTGAGTGACAAGTCAGATTTTATGACCACATGTTCACATGCGTGATATCTGTAGTAATATATCCTGTCGATTGTGTGTGTTTACTGGCCAGATTGAAGAGATGAAGCACACGCATAAGCTGGACTTGAGTAACGTAAAACTAGAGTGTGTCAGAGCCAAAGGAGAACTAGAAAGAGACCGAGATACACTGCAGTGCCAAGTAGAGGGTAGTCATCTTGCCTTTCTTTCATTTTCTTTTCATTCTTTCATTTCTTTTCATCATTAATGACAAGTGTCTTTCTCTCTCTCAGGTGTGCAGTCGGATATTGAGGTCCTGAAGTCAGCGTTGGAGAGAAATAAAGAGTTGATATCTGAAAAAGAGCGTGAGATGGTGCGCAGGGTTCAGGCAGCAAGAGAGGAGGAGATACACAAGATGGCCACCCTTCAGGAAGAAAAGTATGCACTATTATTAATATCAGACAAGGAACTGATTCAAAGCTTCATGGGATTTTCTACATTCAAATGAATTTATTTCACTGTCACCAGGCTGGAGCTGGAGAATCGTTTATCTGAGCTTGAACAGCAGAGAGCTCTTCAGGAGGCATCAGGGAACTCTCAGAAAGAGGAGTGGGAAGAGCGTCTCCGTGCTGCACAATTGGGTGAAGAGTCTGTACGGAAGGAACTTCAAAACCTGAGGCAAGCTTCTTCAGAGTCATTTATTTCTGTTTAATGTCCACATGAAATCAAAACGGACCATTTTTATTTGAATTCCTGTTCTTCTTGTTGGAAAAATGAAGTTGTTCCGTTCACAATAATATCTATTTTATGTTGGCTCTGACTGAGTTACAAAAAATTACTAAATTCTCAGTAGCTATAAACAGCCCTGTTTGATTTCCTGTATGAATGCTTATGATACAGAGTCAAAATTCAGCAGCAGGGCCAACAGCTGGAAGAGCTGGAGGCCTTAAGAGCAGAAAGCGCAGACCTGAGACGAGTAAGCACTGGAAAATAAGTGAAATTACTGCACGTAATATAGAGATGAAAGTCATGACGTATCATATAACTCAAATAACTTGTTTTGTAAATTGTTTATCAGCAAAACACTGAGCTGAATCTACAGATTGGAACCCTGTCTCACTCTGAGAGTGAGCTCTTGGACACCAACAGCAGACTGAGAGAAAGTCTAGAGCGAGTGAGAGAGGACCTACGGAGCACGCGCACACAAATGGAACGGACCCAACAGGAAGCCGAGAGGTACGCCTTATCGTAACCAGGATACTAGCATTACTGTCAAATGAGAACCAAAAATATTTCAGAGAATGCTGACAGCTTGCTGAGCTAGCATCAAAACGTGCCATTTAGCATTTCTTCAGATTAGAGGCTTGAGAGTTGATTGGTAAGATGAAATGTTGGTTTCAAAGCAAGATTCAACTTGTATAAAAGTGCTTGATAGACATTTTCCTCTTCAATTACAAATATGGGTGATTTGTTTATAACGGTACATTAGATAATATAACTTTTTTTTGTCCTGACAGCTATATTAAATCATCTTAAAAATGAAACCATATCATCATATGTGAATATATCAGAGGCATGGCCTAATATTTAGCAAATATGACCAATATTACCATTGATCCACTGATATATTTAGTGCTCATATGAGTGATTTGACTCAAATTAACTAGTGATATGTTCTGATTTCCATTCCCCTTTACTCTCAACATTTACTGTTCACTTTCTAAACATGTCAACTTCTTCAATTTTTATCTATAATATTATAGACAATATTATGTTTTCTGTATTTATGTAAATTATCCTGTTTATATATCCCTATCTCCTTTATTATAATTTATAATTTTTATGATTAATAGTTAATGCGATTTTACTGTTCTTCCCATGAAAATAGCCTAAAAATTGTAACAATGTAGTGAACAGCGAACAGTTAAATTAATTAAGTGAAATGTCCTTTTATTGTCACAGGTTAGTGGAGGAAAGGCGGGTGGAATGGTTGGAGGAGAAACACAAACTGCAGGAAAAAGAAGCAGAACTACGGGAGAAATACAGCCAGGCCAAAGAGCGCCTGCAGAGGGCAGCATTTGCACAGAAAAAGGTAGTGCCTAAATTCTACAAACTTGTTTTTGGAAAAACTTGGACTATCTTGTTTGGTATTTTTATATTGTATTGTATTGATTGTCATGACAATTGCTATTATTAAAGGTGCATTATTGGTCTCTTTTCTTATCCAGAGGAAAACCATGACAGAACTGAAAGAAAACAAACTCCAAGAAAAGATTCAGCTCCTAGAAGCCAAGATAGAAGAACTTGAAATTGAAGCAAGCACAGCCAGAAAGTACTTCCGTCTTCAGTTTATAACATTATAAGGAGACTATATAGGATGAATAAAGGATGTATATATGTGTGTTTTTTATATAATATTGTTTTTATTTATGTGTGCGCTCAGGAAATCCTCATACTCTGAAGAACATGCTCAGCTCAGCAAGCGTCTGAAGGAGCTGCAGAGGAGACACAATGAGTTCCGTCGTCTGTTGCTGGGCAACCAAATGACCTCCTCCACCCCTCTGGCCCAATCCCTTCTCATCCCAGCAGAGTCCATCTTCTTAAACATACAGGTGTCTGCAAACATCCCATCCACGATGTAGAATATTCTCTTGTCAGCCATAACAAAACCCAGGATATAAATCTGCTACTTTCCCATCCTCCTCTCTCTCTTTCCCCCCTTTTCATCCCACTCATCTGTTTCTGCATTTCCTCTCTCAGGAGGATCAGCACCAGAGGGAGTTGTCTGTGCTGCGGAGACGCTTGGAAGAGTTGGAAAACAGTCAGCAACAGCAGCTGGAAGAGCTGGCTGCTCCTCTGGACAGAGACAGAGAGAGACTCTCAAGCCCACGGGACGCGCTTCCAGACCTTTCTTAACCTACCTGAGTGATTACATTCACCATGTGCCAAAAACTGAACATACTGTGACATTTGTGAGCTGTTTTCTTTTAAGCGACTCATGGTGCTTTGCAATAGAAAGTTCGGAGATGTTTTAAGAAAACCCTTGTTGCACTTTATTAATTATTTGTCTGGTGGTATTATTCTAACGGAGGGCAGGGGGCTTTTAAAGTTTACATAAATTGTTGGTTTGTGTTGCAGGGTTTTTGTTGTACATATTGAAAATGATCTGTAACATGTTTCAAACCTGTGAAGCCATGTTTTATATGAGTCCAAAATCATCCCTTTTCATTAAATTAAACTGTAATTTGTGAACCTGAGGTTATTTGTCACATTAACTTTCTATAGGGATGACATAGTGCATGGGTAGCGGGTATTATGATAAATAATAATGATTTTATTCTGTCAAACTTGTCTCTAAAAGCACTCAACCCGAAACGTGTTTTTAATAAAGAACATTGTGTCCTTGTGAAGTGTGACCGAATAATTAAGAACGTAACAACTCGACAAATTGTCTGCCAAAAGGATGTAGTAAAAAAAAGTGTTCACATTGAAGCGGTAGGCAAAACAAGAAAAAGGTCACACAAGACATGTTCAAACTGCAGGCAAATGTGGCCCAAATCAGATTTTTGTTTTGGCTCATGTGTGACTCAGATCAAGAAGTTATCAAGACAGTTGCGAAAGGTAATCAGTGGAAATGTTATGTGTCAGAACTCATAAGTATTACAATGACAACTCTATATACAAGCAAAACATAATGGCTCGTATCATAAAAGTTTCAAAACTCTCTTTTGTCATATCCTTGTCTTTATTTTTCATATTGCCTGCACATAATTTTGCTGGCTTCTGCGGCAGATCACACTATAAATAAACGCATAATCGATTACTTTATGTCCTCCGTGTTTACTTCTGTATGACAACGTGCTGCGCAAGTGTTGCCAAGTCCACAGCTTTCCTGCAGACTTGTGCTGCTTTTCCTGTTGTTTTTCAAGTCTGGGGGTTGATAGCCAGGACCAGTAGACGTGATAAGGACCCCCTGGAACGCAGTTGGGATAGTTGGACTAGGTTTTGAGAAAGGCATTGGGCAGACTCGGTCGCCGGCCGTGCACCATCCGTGTATATTTTTATCTTGTTCGTTGTTCTTTTGCGCAGGCGGGTCAGTTCAGAACCATGATCTGTTCACACTGGAAATCTGATTTTGGCCACATTTAAAACAAAAATGTGAGCAGTTATACAAAAAAAAACAAAAGTGGAATTGACACTAAGGCATGCAAATATTGGCTAAAATTTGTGGGCAAAAAACTGTCAATTTTCTAGGGCTGCCCCCTAATAGTCGAATAACCGTCGATTAGAAGAGGCTTAGTCGATCAAAATTTTATTAGTTGCTTAGTCGCAGAAAAAAAAAATCCACATTGGCGAAGTCACGCAGATGACAGCTATGGTAAGACAGGACATCCAAACGCTCGCCTATCAATCATCCACCACAAATATGGCTTATCATCTGCAATATGTAAGTAGCAGCGACGTTACATGGCCGTTCAATCTAATGTTAACCTAAAGAAATGTTTGGAGCTGAACAGTAGCTCTCGCTGCAGGACAGATGTAGGCGCCGCTGCGCTCACGTGCTCTTAAAATACTCCACCCCCACCACCCTCTTTTTCCCCCATCTTTCCCCCCATCTTTTTTTTCTCCCCACCCACACTCATTTTTGCTCTACAGATATAGAGTATAGACTCTTTCACATCGTAAAGACTCAACGCTAGTGTGTGCAACTCGCAATAAAACAAAAATGTGCTTTTGTAAAATAATGAAAGCAAACAGGAGGCACTTTCTTTATGATCACATTCATAATCATAGCTTCTGCGGTGCCCTGAGGCAAGCTTTATGCGTGCGCTTCTAGGCTTTGTAAGCAATTAAAGGATCATTATAATGATTTAAATGGTTTATTAATAAACGTGCGATAGTAGATAATTGCTTTAAAGGAAACGCCAACTATTTTGAAAATCGGACTCATTTTCCGACTCCCTAGAGTTAAACAGTTGATTTTACCGGTTTCCGAATCATTCAGAGATCTGCAGGTATGCGTAGCACTATAGCTGCAGCTAGCATAGATCATTGATTGAATTAGACTTAGATCTCGCTCACACTGACCAAAGAGTTAGATATTTTTTTTTTTTTGCTTTCCGATTAACACTGTGTACTAAGACCAACGGAAATGAAAAAGTGTGATGTTTCTAGGCCGTATGGCTGGAAACTTTTTTTATAGTTTCTAGCCATATCGGCCTAGAAAATTGCGGCTTTTCATTTTCCGTTGGTCTTAGTACACAAGTTTTAAATAGGAAAAATATCTAAACTCTTTGGTCATTTTTGAGCGAGATGCTAACGGTCTAATCAGATTCAATGATCTATGCTAAGCTGCAGCTAAAAGAGCTACCACCAGACCTGGAGATCGGCTTAATGGATTCGAAAACGGTAAAACTCAACTGTTTACTCTAGGGGAGTCGGAAAATGAGCGATTTCAAAAAATAGTGGTTGTTCATTTTAAGCATTAGTCGACTAATCGAACGTTTATTAATGAACCATTTAAATCATAAATATGAGCCTTTAACTGCCTACGTAGCCTAATAAGTGCTAAAGTGCGCATAAAGCTTGCCACAGCACACCGCAGAAGCTATGATTATGAATGTGATCATAAAGAAAGTGCCTCCTGTTTGCTTTCATTATTTTACAAAAGCACAATGTTTTGTTGTTATTGCGAGTGCACACAAATAAACGTAGAGTCTTCACAGATTCGAAAGATGTTATTACTCTTATCTGTATGAGCAAAAAATGAGGAGTATTTTAAGTGCAAGTAAGTGCACCGGCGCCTCCATCTGTCCTACAGTGAGCGCTACTGTTCAGCTTCCACACATTTCTCTAGGTTAACATTAGATTGAACGGCCATGTAACGTCGCTGCTACTTACATATTGCAGATGATAAGCCATATTTGTGGTGGATGCATGATAGGCGAGCGTTTGGATGTCCTGTCTTACCATAGCTGTCATCTGCGTGACTTCGCCAATGTGGATTTTTTTTTTCTGCGACTAAGCCACTAATAAAATTTTGGTCGACCAAGCCTCTTCTGGTCAACAAACGATTAGTCGACTATTAGGGGGCAGCCCTAGAAAATTGACAGTTTTTTGCCCACAAATTTGAGCCAATATTTGCATGACTTAGTGCTCAATTCCGATTTTTTTTTTTTTTGTATAGCTGTTCACATTGTTGTTTTAAATGTGGCCAAAATCAGTTTTCCAGTGTGAACAGATCATGGTTCTGAACTGACCCGCATGTGCAAAAGAACAACACGAACAGGATAGAAGGATTTTCACAACCAAATCTGCCCAATTGCTTCTCAAAACTAGTCCAAAACTAGCCCAACTGCGTTCCAGGGGGGTCTATATCACGTTACTGGTGCCGCTTCAACCCACAGACTTGAAAAACAACAGTGAAAAAGTAGCCCAATTCCAAAGGAAACCTGTGGACTTGGCAACACTTGCGCAGCACACTGTCATACGCAAGTAAACACGGAGGACAAAGTAAGCGATTATGCATTTATTTAAAGCATGATCTGCTGCAGAAGCCAGCGAACTTATGTGCAGGCAATATGAAAAATAAAGACAAAGATGTGACACAGGAGAGCAGAGTCTTGAAACTTTTATGATATGAGCCCTTATGTTTTGCTTGCATATAGAGTTGTCACTGCAATACTTATAAGCTCTCACACGTCACTGTACTTCCACTGACTACCTTTCGCAACTGTCTTGATAACTTTGTG